>OZ012737.1:433913826-434231326 GCA_963859935.3 Lathyrus sativus
ATTGTACAAATTACTCTTAAAATTACTCCAAGTATCCGAGTGTAGAGAAAGCGAGTATTATAGAGAATGTACGTGATGTAAACACACCATCTTTTAACTTAATGCAATTTAATTTATTTTGCTTTAAACTTTACAAAGTCTTTTATTGTCTTTGCACCTTTCTTCCTTACTTTGTTTCTTTTCCTTCTTCTTCCTATGCAATTCTTTTCTCTTCATCCTCAATCTAACTTCCCCTCTCTAAACAAACTTCCTTCTCTCTTTTATTAAAAGCTTTATTTTTAAGTTATCCCATAGTCGAATAGATGTTTCTTTAAGATTCTTTCACCCCAATGTTGTTTGAGTGTGGAACTTGGATAGACTTTTAAAAACAAAAAGCCTTTTAGCACATGTCCTAGGATCAATCTGATTGATCCTGTGAGTCACCAAAGTTAGATTTGGAAGATCAGCAGTTGTTTTCCGATTTTCAAGGGAAACAAAATGGCACGCCCAGTGGGACAGTGCTAAAGATCTTTTTATAAAACTAAAACTTACAAAACTTTTGCAGTCGTATCGGTCCCTTGTGTGAAAAGTACATTTTATGTTACTAAGAAGTGGTAAAATTACCGCTGTAAACGAAGAAAGACGACCAAGACGAAACATTAGGAACATGGCTACGGATACAAACAAGCCAGATAACCCTAACCATCAAGGAGACGGTTCCAATAAGGGAGTAAGAGGCGAGGGAGTTCCCCCTCTGATACCGTCGACTGGAGAACAAATGGTGCTTCCTGTAAGGCCAGTACCGACACCCTCCGTACTTGGGGCTGGATCGACAGTGATAAGACCTTATACTCAACCAGTGTTGGAATATATTGGTCATCAAACATCGAATCCTCAGATTTTGTTAGGGGGAAGTTCGACTTCCAAGCAGTTTGGTCGCCCTGGTTTTTCACAGTCACCGAGAAATCCCCCATATGGGATGCCCACCGCTATGATGCAGGGGATCCAAAGTGCACCCCCCATATTCTCAGATCAAGCGATGGTTTCACCGTTACAGGGGTCAGGGTCAGGCGTAAACATGGGTCGAAACCCCCAAAGCCAGAGCTTAGGGTATTCGACGCAAGGCCCCAATTTGACCAACACCTTAGTTGCTTGTTAAAGTGTTTGTTCCATTCACATTCACAATGTTTCCCCCTAACATTGTGTGTAATTGGATCCAGTTAGAGTGTTTGTTCCATGAACAGTTCTATATGGGCCAAACTAAAATCAGCTTAAAGGAACTCGCTAGTGTGAAGCGTAAGTTTTATGAGCCAATAGAGGAATACCTTAATAGGTTCCGTTTGCTTAAAGCCAGATGCTTCAGACAGGTCCCTGAACATGAGTTGGTCGAAATGGCCACTGGGGGTCTTGACTACTCTATTAGGAAAAAGTTGGATACCCAGTATCTAAGGGACATGGCCCAACTAGCCGATCGAGTTCGGCAATTAGAAAGGCTCAAAGACGAAAAGGATAAGTTTAATAAAAATAAAAAGGTAGCTTTTGTCGAATACAATGAGAATGTCCAAGGGCTGTGTGATGAGCCTGTGAGCTTCGACGATGGCGAAATGGATCTCGCTGAACTTAAACAAGGACCACCTTACTTATGCAAAGTACTAGCTCCCCCACAAGGGAAGAGTTATGTCGAGTCTGAAAAGAATGATAGGTTCCCAAAGAAAACATATACTTTCGACATCACAAAATATGATGAAATCTTCTATTTGTTAGTTAAAGACGGAAAAATGATAGTGCCTCCTGGCACCAAAATGTCGTCCATAGAACAAAGGAAGAAAAGAGGGTTTTGTAAATACCATAATTTCTTGGGTCATAAAACGTCTAAATCTTTTCTTTTCAGGGACCTTGTTCAGAGTGCGATCCAGGAAGGACGTCTAAAGTTCAGAGAGAAAGCTGACGGCCAGATGAAGGTCGACACAGACCCTCTGCAAATGGCGGACGCAAATTATACAGAGCCAGTCGAAGCTAATATGGTCGAAGTTACTGATGGCTACGACTTTTCAATCGACATAACAGAGACTACTGACAATCCCATAGACGAAGCTGTGATGGCGAAAGTTACCATGAGCTTTGGACAAAAGAGTTGTGTGGAAATGGAGATTGATAACTGTGACCAAAGGGATGAAACCAAAAGCCCAAACAATAAGAATAATCTGGGTTGGGAGATAGTGACCAAAGAAACGGCTGATGACTTCATCAAAATTGATCAAGCCACCAAAGGCGTGGAGCTATGCCTGAAGAAGCTTAATCTGGCCAAAGAAGTTGAAATTAACATGGTAGAAATCACCCAACATGAGGCTGTAGCGGACAGTGAGTCAAATTACCAGGGAACACATACTAGGGAAGCATACCGAGAGCAGGAGGAATTGATTGTTTCTTTCCTTCACCGCTGCCAAGAGAGAGGTTTTAGTGTGATGCTTTGTCCCCGATGCAGCGCCATATTTGACAACAAGGTCGCACAAAGACTAGAAGGGACACGAAGGCTGAGGCAAGATAACGAAAGGCCAAGATTCGAACCTCGAAGAGGCCTTCAACAAAGATCTGACCCCCGCATAAGGCCTCCTACAAACAAACCCACTAGTTTTAAGCCCAATGCTAAGGCCACTGATGGAAAGTGGACGAAGCCCAATGCTGAGGCCACTGATGGAAAGTGGACGAAGCCCAATGAGAGTAGGCAGCAAGGGCGGAAGAGGTGGAAGAACTTCGAAGTGCAACGAGGATCTTCGTTAAGCTATCGAAAAGAATTTCAATCTTCGAAGGATGCTCATGTATCAGAAAATTATAAAGGGAAAAATCCCATGTCTAGATCCCAATGGAGACGAGAACAGAGAAAAAGAAAAGCACTCAAAGAAGGTGCACAAAGGGACCAATCAGAGTCCAGCACCAACGTTCCTGTCGAGAATCAAGGACGAACAAAAATGTTTGGGAAGACACCTGTAGGACGAAAGCTGTTTCTGACACAGGTCGAAGAGTAGAAGAAATCGGTCGATGACGAAATGACCGATAATTTTGATGAAGACTCCGACGATAGTTTGGATATTTTGGTCAACATAGTATCAGTAATGCCCAGGGAATTTGACAGGATTTCCGTGGTTGAAAACTCGGACACGTATACGGACTGGGAAATGACAACTCATAAGCCGGTATGTTATTATGTGATGAACAATGGTTGTGCCAAGGAGAAAAACGCATTCTTTGAACGGCCCACGGAGGCGATGAAAAATCATCTGAAGCCTCTCTATATTACCGCACAAATAGAGAAGGTCCCAGTTAACAAAATCTTGGTGGATTACGGCACTACGGTGATCCTAATGTCGCATTTTCTGTTGAACTAAATTGAGAAAAATGAGATTGACACCAAGCCACACAACATGGTGTTATCAAACTATGAAGGTAAAGTGGGTTCGACCATGGGGGTCATTCAAGTGAATGTCACGGTCGGAACCATTACCCACCCAATTGTCTTCATGGTGGTAGAGACCACTGCCAACTATAATCTATTACTTGGAAGAGAATGGATCCATGGAGTGGAGGCAGTGCCATTTTCGATGCATCAAAGGATCGCCATCTGGAGACCAGATGGCATTGTCGAAAACATTGAAGCAGATCAGAGATATTTCAAAGCACCTATAAACCATATTGATAGAGGACAGTTCGACAAACATTTGGCCAGTATAGGGCTATGTGAACCTGCAGATTTTGACTTTACACCTAATGACAAAGTGTATTGCTCACTATATCTGCATCCCGTCGAAGGTTTCCGATGGGACAAGGAAGTTCCAGGTGAAAGGTTACCATACCTTGGATAAATTCCCATAGACCCCACTGGCTGGGGAAGTGAGTTTGATGATGATGACTGAAGCCATAGCGCTTCAAAGGATTTCGGCCTACGTGGCCGAAACTAAGCTACAAACGGCCATGGAGGCCGCTAATAACAAAATGGCTGAGAGAGCCAACGAAGAATCTGAACGAATAGGCTCATATGGGCATCTCGACCCCAAGTCTCCCGACAAGATTTAATATGAAGGGCAAAGGCTCGACGCCATCTATGACGATGAGCCTTTGGGTTTTGAAAAAGATCCCTTGGCCAACGATGTTAAAATGTTGGCGCAAGATCCGTTGGAGGAAGTTGACCTGGGAGATGGAGTGATCAAAAGGCCAACTTATATCAGCGCCAACCTCGACCCCTAACTTAGGGTCGAAACCATCCAGTTGCTGCGAGAGTACAGGGATTGTTTTGCTTGGGACTACAACGAGATGCCAGGTCTAAAGAGAGATCTAGTCGAGCATAGGCTACCAATCAAGCCTGGCAAAAAACCAGTCAAACAGAACCCAATACGTTTCGCCCCTGAAATCCTCTCAAAGATAAAGGAAGAAATCGATTCTCCCATGCAAGTTCATCCATACGACCAGGTATGTCGAATGGTTAGCAAACATTGTACCAGTCATTAAGAAAAACGGATCTTTAAGAGTCTGTATAGACTTTAGGGATTTAAATTCAGCAACCCCTAAAGATGAGTATTCGATGCCAGTGGTAGAAATGCTAGTCGATTCAGCTGCTGGCCACGAGTACCTTAGCATGCTGGACGGATATTCTGGTTACAACCAGATTTTTATTGCTGAGGATGACGTTCCTAAAACGGTGTTTCATTGCCCAGGGGCCTTAGGCACTTACGAATGGGTAGTGATGCCTTTTGGCCTAAAAATGCTGGGGCAACGTACTACCGGGCGATGAATTTGATTTTTCATGATTACATTGAGTCCTTTATGCAAATATACATTGATGATATTGAAATAAAATCTGTGTCAGGAAAAGCTCATGTAGAACATCTGTGCAAGTCCTTCATGAGAATGAGGAAGTTTGGCCTCAAGATGAATCACCTCAAGTGTGCATTTTGCGTACAAGCAGGAGATTTTCTGGGGTTCGTGGTCCACAAGAAGGGCATCTAAATCAACCAAAACAAGACAAAGGTCATCATGGAAGCGAAAGTGCCATCCAACAAAAAGGAACTTCAATCCTTGCTGGGAGAAATAAATTTCCTAAGAAGGTTCATATCAAACCTCAGTGGAAAAACGCAGGCCTTCTCACCATTGCTTCGAGCCACCAAGGAGAAGTTCGAATGGACGAAAGATCAGCAAGAAGCTTTCGACAGGATCAAAGACTACTTGACTCATCCTTCAGTCCTTTCACCTCCATATCAAAATAAAAGCATGAGACTATACATAGCAGCGTCAGACAAAACTCTAAGGAGCATGCTTGCTCAAGAGGACGGAAGTGGCGTCGAAAGAGCCATTTACTACCTTAGCAGAGTTTTAAATGATGCAGAAACTAGGTATAACGAGATAGAGAAATTATGCTTATGTTTGTATTTCTCATGTATGAAGTTGAAGCAATATATAAAACCAGTTGATGTTTACATTTCGTCATATTCTGATATTATTAAACATATGTTGTCCAAACCTATTTTGCATAGTCAAATTGGTAAATGGGCATTAGCATTAACTGAGTATTCACTAACGTATAGACCGTTGAAAGCGGTCAAAGTTCAAATAGTGGCAGACTTCATTGTCGACCACTCCATAAATGAAAGTACCCTGAACATTGTTGAACTAGAGCCTTGGAAGTTATACTTTGACGGGTCTAGTCACAAGAACGGGACAAGCATAGGTCTGCTGATCATTTCGCCTGACAAAATTCCAACAAAATTCAAGTATAGAGTCGAGGGCTTATGTTCCAACAACGAAGCTGAATACAAAGCTTTAATTGCCGGACTTGAGATTTTGTTAGAATTGGGGGAAACCCGAGTCGAAATAATGGGAGATTCAGAGTTGGTTGTAAAACAGCTAACAAAGGAGTACAAGTGCGTTAAAGAAAATCTTATTATGTATTTCGTGATAGCCAACAGGCTACTCAAAAAATTTGAAGTCTGCACTATTCGACATATACCACGACTACACAATTAGATAGCCAACGATCTGGCGCAAGTTGCCTCGGGATACAGGGTCTTGAAGGAAAACTTGCAAGAAGCAATTGAGGCCAGAGGCAAGGTTGTGTCTGTAGGTTTGAGACCGTCAAACTTGGAAGTTACGAAATTTGGCTACGCTGACGAGGAAACCATTGAGATTTTTACAGTTGAAGGCCTGACAGACAAAAATTGGAGAAAACCTCTGGTCGGGTACCTTCAGAACCCTTTAGCAACCACAGAACGAAAGATAAAATACCAAGCACTAAGTTATGTCCTTTTGGGGAATGAGTTATTTAAGAAAACCTCTGAGGGAGTTTTACTTAAATGCCTCAGTGAATCTGAAGCATACTTGGCGTTGTCTTCAGTCCATGGTGGGACATGTGGAGCACACCAAGTAGGCCATAAGATGAAATGGTTGTTATTTCGCCAGGGGATGTACTGGCCCAGGATGCTGAAAGATTACATTGAGTTCGCCAAAGGTTGTCAGGAATGCCAAGTCCACGCTGGCATACAACATGTCCCAGCAAGCGAGTTACACTCCATAGTTAAGCCATGGCCGTTCAGAGGTTGGGCTTTAGATCTGATAGGAGAGATTCGACCTGCGTCTTCCAAAAACCAGAAGTACATTTTGGTAGGGATAGACTATTTTACCAATTGGATCAAAGTTATACCTCTACCAAAGGTAGACCAAAAAGATGTCATCAAATTCATTCAGAAGTATATCATTTATAGATTTGGGCTACCAGAAACAATAACGATGGACCAAGGGTCAGTGTTTACAGGTAGAAAGATGCAGGAGTTCGCCAAAGAAATGGGATTCAAACTCCTTACCTCGACACCTTATTACGCCCAGGCCAATGGCCAGTCGAAGCGGCAAACAAGGTGATAATTGGCATGATAAAGAAACGGATTGGAAGCAAGCCTAGGAGTTGGCATAAGACATTGGATCAAGTCCTATGGGCATGTCGAACATCCCTGAGGGAAGCAACCAACACTTCCCCTTACCGACTCACCTTCGGCCATGACGCAGTATTGCCAGTTGAGATATAGATATAGTCGGTCAGAATTCAAAGACATCATGAAATCCCTCGAGATATTTATTGGGACATGATGCTTGATGAGTTAGTCGATTTAGACGAAGAAAGATTAAAAGCTCTAGAACTCTTGAGAAGACAAAAGAAAAGAGTGGAGAAATCATATAACAAGAAGGTCAAAGCAAAGGCTTTCCTGGTCGGAGATTTAGTGTGGAGGGTAATTCTGCCTATGGATCGAAAAGCTAGGTCTTTAGGCAAGTGGTCCCTAAAGTGGGAAGGACCTTTCCAGGTATCGAAAGTGTTCTTTAATAGAGCATATGAAGTGACAGAGTTGAGTAAAGACGATAGAATATTAAAAGTAAATGGGAAATATTTAAAGAAATATAAGCCTGCACTTCAAGAGGTAAAAATATCAGCAGAGTAATAGTCAAATATAAACGAAGCCATAAATGGTGGTTAGCAAAATGCGCCAAAATGGCTCAGTATCTTACAAACAAAGTTAAATGGCCTACAAAGGCCAATACAATTTGCTCTATTACAAAGCTCAAATAAATCAAAAAGGAAGATTTGCCTTCATCTTAAGGTAGTTCGACTTTTGAAGTTCAAGGCGGCTCTGGCATTGAGTTTTGTCTGCCCTTAGCTGGGCAACTTCAGATTCCAAACGACGGGTATCCTCAACGTAGGTAACGGCATGTTCAAGTTCAGCTGTTAGGGAAGAATCATCGAAGGAAGATAGTTCAGTGTTCTTCTTCTTGGCTTTTGCTATCTTACTACGAAGTTTCTTTATCTTGCGCTCCCAGCATGCAATGCTCTCCTCATTAGCAAGGATCTCTTGCTTATTTTTCTCCCTCGTTTCCTCCAACGCAGTGATCCTCTCCTCAGAGTCGACAACAGCACTCCAAGCGGCAGCTTCACTGCCAGCCTTCGTCTTAATATCACCTTCAATCTGGGGCAACAATCAAAAGTCTTTATAAGCCTGGTCAATAAGGGTACCAACTTCTTGAATAACATTCGCGGCTTCAGGAGTAAGGGATTTAATATCCACTTGTTGAAGAAGAGCTTTGAGGGGAGGATGGCTGGCTGGGCCCTGTCGCTACTGCGAAAATCGGTGCCGACTGAACAGAAGAGTCGCCATCGTGCGTTATTTATCCCAACGGAGGGAAAGAAAACACTCGAAGTAAACCTACCGCAAAGATGGGAAAGGAATGGTCATCGCAACCAAATCCTGGATTCGGGAGTCGGTTACGCAAGGGGAAGGTATTAGCACCGCTCACGTCCGTCGTACTCGACAGGATCCACGCTTGTTTTCTAGTATGGATTGTTATTCTATCTACTCTACAGGTCTGAGGTTAAAAGAAAATAAAATGACTCGGCAAAGTATCGCACTTTATGCCTACGTATTCCCGTCTGGAACGAGAAATCAGAGTCAACGTAGTTCGCCTACCTACGGGAAAGGAGGGGAAGGTTGCTCGTTAGGATATCGCATCCTATGCCTACGTACTTTCATACGGCATGAAAGATCAGAGAAAACGTAGTTCGGGCTACGGAAGACACGGATTTGTTTGACTGTTTTTTTATCCTTCTGAAAAAGGTTTTCTCTTGATTATGGGTCCAAGCGGACAAAAATGACTCTTTGATTGGTTTACAGTCTTTTACGCAAGAACTGTTTTTTTATTGATGTTTAACCTCTTATTGTATTTTTTGATTGTTTTGAGATAGAAGAGAGAGAACTCTAAAACCTAGGGTTAAAATGGGAATCAAAATCTACCCTAATGTTGTCATGCATGGATTAACACCTAATGTCTGTCATATTTCACTCTTGCGCAGAGAGAAACAGAGATCCTAGGGGATAAACGGAAAAGAAAAAGCGTATATACATTAAAGCAGTAAAATGCATGCAATGCAGCAGTACAAGCGAGGCAAGGGAGTCCCACTCAACCTCGAACCTAGAAAACAATGGGCAAAGTGAAACAGCTTCACTTCAAACCTTAGGGGAAAATTAACAAACAATACAGTAGAGAAAAATAAAACCCCAAAACCATCCCTGACAACACACCAGCTCCTACAGCAGCAGCTCTGAAAAATAGCAAACTCTGACAGTTGATAAACAGCAAAACAGCAACCTCTAAGTGAACCCCAAAGTCAAACTTCAATGATACCCAAGCTATAACAAGCTTCCATCTCCAAGAAATCACCAAGCTCAAGCAAGCACAGAATCTTGACCAGTTGACAGCATCAGACAGCAGATAGCTTCAAACAGCAGTAAAACCCTAATTCACCAGTTGCACAGCTCTGACATGAATAATCTTCATCTTGGTCAATCTTTGATCTTCATCTTTATCTTCAATGGCTTCTTTCTTCAAGGCAAGCTCTCCTAGATGATAGTCACTTAACAAGATGAGTTGAATGTTAGACAGTTCATTGACTACCAAAGGAAGCCTACAAACAGTTTAACATTATAGAAGAATGATTCTCTCAAGGTTCTACCTCTAAGGTAAGGCCACTTATCCCTCCAAAGGAGGGAGGTGAATACCATGGAGGGACTTTATGTTAGAGAGAGGAATGGAAGCACATGAAGCTATCCATGCTTGTACAAAAAATTCAGTCTATTCTAAGGCTCTGCTTATTCCTATTATTTCCTATGTCTTTAATCAGCTCCAAGCCCAAACAATCTTCAAGCTTCAACATTTGATCTTCAATCTTCTCTTTTGATGTCTTCATGCTCCATAAGCTCAAACCAAGCCCCATACCCCAAAGAAAAGCCCAAAAGCCCAAGCAAACAAATATAAACCCCAAGTGGGAACACCAAACAAACACTCCATTTGCAAAATATGCTAAAAATAGTAAAATAGTATTTAAAATTCTAAGATTGATTCTAAGGGAATTTCTACATCTACCCTACATACCCTATATGTCCCATAACCTAATTCAAGCTAAAAACCCCAAAATAAAATGTTATAATTCACCTATGTTGAGTTTAAACCCTAAAACTATCACCCTAATGTTCTCTAATCAAAACTAATCAAGATTAATCCAGAAAAATGTGAAATAAATCTCTAAGGGAACCTAATGTTCTAATCTAACTACTACAACAAGAATGGAATCAAAATATGAGTTTAAATGACAAAACTAAATTCACCAAATAATATGTACAAACAAAATGAAAATAAAAAAACAATTAAATGTGAAAATGCACCATAAATGGAAAAAAAAGATTAAAATACTATTTTTATTTTTCTAAAAATTTCTTGAAACAATTACTAAAATGAGGGAAAAAATCCCATGTCAAAATGATCACTTTTGGATTTTTATGAATTATTTTGTAAACTATATGCAAAATGAAATAAAAAGAAAAAATCAATTAAAATGGGGGGTGGCAAAAACAGTTATTTCCCTTCAGAAACACATTGGGCCCAGGAGGGGGGGTGCTGGTAGCACGCTGGGCCCATGTTGTTAATCCAGAAAAACACTTACAAACTCTAAGAGAAAAAAACGAACGGGGGGTGCGAAAATCAACGAATTCGCCTTGTATTCCATGCTGGGCCCCAAACGGGGGTGGGAGTAGTAAACGGCCTAAGGCCCAATCCAAATTCCAAACCAGGGGAGGGGGGTATGACGAGTAAGATGGGAGTATGCTCAGCAACTGCATGACTGGGCCTAATGCCCAAGCCCAACCTAATCCAGCCTCAGCAAAACGAACAAACCTAAAACTCCTCTAGTTCCAATCCATTTGTTACTGTTCATCGTCCTCACTGAGAATCCCTAAACGGCGCCTCTCCTTCCATCTCTCTCACTAAAACCTTCAACCAAACTCGCCTCACGCCTCAAACTCTCAGCTCAACTCAACCCTAATCAAAACTCGCCTCACAAAATCATTCAAACACTCACTAAATGTTGTGACCTAACTCCATTCATCGCCTAACAATCACAAAACCTAACTCCAACTAACTAAACAGCCATGGATGCGTAATGAGTTAAGGAAGAAGAAAACAGAACCTGGAGAATCTGATGAAGAAGATGGATGCTGGCGAAGTTCCAAACGCGAGAGGATCTGCAAACTGAGGAAGATCGGAGACTTTGATGAACGCTTGAGGATCCTTGTTGAAGATGAAAAGATCTGCGAAGATCTAAACAAAACTGGAGATCTGAAGGAAGTTCTGGGCGAGCGATGGATGTTCTTCGTGGATCTGGGAAAACGATGAACGAAGAATGAATGTTCTTCGTGAAATCCAGATGACGATGAAGTTTGTTGAAGATCACATGAATTTCTGGCAAATTTGTTGAAGATTCTTGACTTTGTTTGAAGGTTTCTGGCGTTGGATGAAGAACACGATTATTGATCTGGGGATTAGTGGTGAAGAACACGATGAGGTTCTTGATGATTTGCAATTTCCGGTAGATGATGAAAGTTCCGATGAACTTTCAGGCGAGATCTTGAGTCTCCGGTGAGATTGATGGAGGAGGGATGAAGAAGATTGAGAGACGTTTGGATGAGTTCTGGGAAGATTGCAGATTCCGGCGGGTTAACAGTCTCCGGCGGTTAGTTGTGGCAGTCGAAGGCAGTTGGAGTGGTGGCCGCCGGTCTTTGCATGGCCGGCGGTGGGATTCCGGCGAGGGGGCGGTGAGATGTTACGTGGCTAGCATGCAGTCTGAGAGGGAAGAGGTAGAGACGCGTGGTGGTGAGAGAGAGAGGAGAGGGAGACACGTGGGGGGATAGGTGGCAGGGTCTGAGGATGTGAGAGAATGATGTGGCCGAAACTGGCCCACACGCGTGGCCACGTTTTATACTGCCAAGTGGCACATTTCTAGACTTTTGACTGGGCCTTGCTGAAATGGATACTGGATAATTGTGGCCCAATTAAGACTTAATGTTGATTAGTGGACTAAAAAACGATTAACTGCAATTAAACTCTGATTAACTCCAAAAACACAACAAAATTAAACTGAAAAAAACAATTAAATCCTAAACGAAAATTAAAAAATAAACCCTAATTAAAACCTATTATTAAACCTAATTAATCTATAAAACGAAAATTTAAAAAAAAAACTCCTAATTAATCAGAAAAAAGAATAGAAAAAACTATTTTTTAAAAAAACTAATTAAATCTGAAAAATCAAATAAACTCTAAAAAATCTAAAACAATTAATTCCCTTTTTTAAAAAACTATTCTATTAATTTTGAAAAATCAATTAAAACTAATAAAATCTAAAAACAATAATATCTATTTTTTTAAAATCTATTCTATTAAAAGAAAAATAATATCTATTCATATCTATTAAAATCTATTAAAAGGAAAATAATATCTAAAACTTAAAATCTAACAAATCTCTAAAAAAGAAAAGAAAATTTATTTAAAACTCTAAAAAATTATAAAAAATCTATTAAATCCAGAAAATTACATTTAAATGCATTAAAAAATTCAGAAAAAAATCCTAAAAAAGCCATGAAGCCGATTAAATCGAATAAAATCCAATTGCGCAACCGTAGCGAAACCCGGGCACCGAGATGGCCTGAAAACACAGGAAACGAGCACCAATTCTCAACAGACTTTTATTTCGACCGACCTGAACCGTCTGAAACACCAGGGGCTATAATCCCGATAAAATCCAGCTGATTGAGAAAATGCAATGCATGCAGTATGCGAATGCGAATGCAAAATGCGTCGAAACATAAACCAGATATGGGAACCGGTTGGTCAAATTTTAGGGTGCAACAGCTGCCCCTATTCAAGCGGATTGGAGCTGAAGGGTTGAAGAGCGAACAGCCTTCAAAAATTCAAAGGTAGAAGACGGTTGAATACAAAATAAACCCGAAAATTTGCCCACCGCAGAAATAAATTGCACCGTCGCTTGGGGAACACCATCCAGAGAACTGAATTCAATTATTATGGCAACAAACTGATCGATCACCTGATAAAGACCTTTACTGTAGCCCCAGTTACTTGTGTGACACCACAAATAACAAACCTGAAGGTTGGATCAACATGCACTTGATCACCTCCCATCGTCTAATGATAGACGTAGACGCCATCCCGCAGGAAAACAAATATCCATACTCACATTGTCTAAAGATAGACAGAAAGACACCATCCCGAAGGAAAACCATATCCATACTCACATCGTCTAAGGATAGACGGAGATACACCACCCCGAAGGAAAACCGTTACCCATACTCACATTGTCTAAGGATAGACAGAAAGGCACCATCCCGAAGGAAAACCATATCCATACTCACATTGTCTAAGGATAGACAGAAAGGCACCATCCCGAAGGAAAACCATTATCCATACTCACATTGTCTAAGGATAGACCGAAAGACACCATCCCGAAGGAAAACCATAACCCATACTCACATTGTCTAAGGATAGACAGAAAGACACCATCCCGAAGGAAAACAATATCCATACTCACATTGTCTAAGGATAGACGGAGAGACACCATCTCGAAGGAAAACCATACCCATACTCACATTGTCTAAGGATAGACAGAAAGACACCATCCCGAAGGAAAACAATTATCCATACTCATATTGTCTAAGGATAGACAGAAAGACACCATCCCGAAGGAAAAACAATAACCCATACTCA
Organism: Lathyrus sativus; assembly: GCA_963859935.3. NCBI lineage: Eukaryota > Viridiplantae > Streptophyta > Magnoliopsida > Fabales > Fabaceae > Lathyrus > Lathyrus sativus. The sequence continues at coordinate 433,927,444 of OZ012737.1, forward strand.
CATTGTCTAAGGATAGACAGAAAGGCACCATCCCGAAGGAAAAACAATAACCCATACTCACATTGTCTAAGGATAGACAGAAAGGCACCATCCCGAAGGAAAAACAATAACACATACTCACATTGTCTAAGGATAGACAGAAAGGCACCATCCCGAAGGAAAACCCGCCAGCGGAAAGAGAACCATATTCATCACCACCCATCAAATTTCAGAATCCTTTCGTCTACAGGAATTGATGGAAAAAACAATATCTTCAAAGGGGCCACATCATCAATAAGGATTGACAGGAAGAAAAACCACCTCCAAAGAGCCATGCCGTTGATAAGGATCAACAACTAGGAAAACCAAACATTCTTCGAAGAGCCTCGACGTCAATAAGGATCAACGGTCAGAAAAACCTTCTTGAAATGTCATCTCATCCAATAAACAGAAAGAACGCCGATATCTGAAAGATCGCCTTGAAACCTCTCAACGTCTAAGGATAGACGGAGAAAACCATATCCAAACTCACGACGTCTAATGATAGACGGAGAAGGCTCGCTGGGGGAAACCCATCGTCAATGTGAACTGACGGGAAGAGAAGTCTGTCAATATCAGACGACTGATGAGTAGAGCATAACCGTTGTATGATCTGAGGATCGAATACCAAAGAGCTGTCTGAATAAAGTTGTTGGATAAATGCCCCTGAACTGATTACAGAGTACTTCATGTTGCCACTGAAGGCTGATAGAAAAATTGGCTTATGCTTCGTATGCATATGCGTATGTTTGAAATTTTCTATGGCGTAATGCTCCATATGGGATGGAAATGCTACGCATTTGAGGATGAAATGCAAGTATGATGCAAATATGATGATATATGCAAATGCAAATGCGGGCTCGGGTCGCTAGAGAAATTGGATACAGAAAACCGCTTCAGCAAAATAAATGCTGAAGACAACGCCAACTCCTCTGGGGATAAGCAGGCATCACAGAATTATTCCAACAAAATAAATGTGGGAAAAGTGAAGCCAACTCCGCTAGGGAATAACTGAACGCGCCAAGCATGATTAGACTTCTATTAGGGATAGCTTACCCGTGCCAATGAAAATTGGACTTGCTCTGTGGAAAACAGACAGAGTCTTCCTGCGTACCAATGAAGATTGGATTTTGAAGTGATGTGCCACCATAAGTTGAGCCTCACAGTGATTGCCAATATGGATTGGGCTTCCTGAAAATTGCCAATAAGGATTGGACTTTAGGCTACCCGTGATGGGTCATGTATGATTGACACTGGAAAACGTCTTGTCTGAGTTCACAGTTTCTGATTGAAGGGTCAATAGACGGTAGCACGATTTCCCGACATTTGACTCACACTTGGAGATTAGCTGAATCTGCTCGAATAGCTCTGAGTAGCTCTGATGACACGGAGAAAAGCCATTCCTTCGTTTCTGCTATGCCCCAGCTTGTGGGACCTCTGTGGGGATACTCCTCAAAAGGAAATCTGAAAATCTGTACCCTGACGGTCTGATATGAAATGCCCTGGCATTCTGAATCTCAGAGATATACTTCAGATCAAATGCCTCTTGAATAAAGAATAACTTCCGCGCTCTTAGGATGGCTTGCCCCTGTCTGCAACGACTTTGCCCCTGATCGGCTGATTCAGTGTAGTGACTCCAGCTACGAGAGATTTACCGAATCTCGACCTGATTGCCCCGGAATAACGACTTTGGATGGCTGACCTCACTGGGGATCACTTGATAATAGCTTGCCCCGGCTCTCGGAACATTCGGGCATCCTGCATTCTATCCTGATCAGACTTTCCACTGTAGGAAACTTTCCTGCTGTCAAGCGCTTACTCGTAAGTAAAACCAGTTGTTCTGCATAAAAGATATATTAATGCAATGCATATGACAGTTTTAACATCCAATCTGTTCACTGGAAAAATGAAAAAACTGTTTATGACACATAATGCACAAATCATTTATCAAAATATCAACATCAGTACCAACATGGTAAGAAGAACCCTTTTAGGAGACAGCTTCGACGCGATCTTTACCGATGTGTGCCTTCGAAACAAACCTGCTTCAATTAGGACTTTTGAAGGTTGTAACGTGGTCAGGTTCACGGTTTTGAAAGAAAGGATAAAGGCTCAAATTTTAATTTCAACCCACCCATTCTCCTTGATGTTCTCCGATCCTACGTTCAGCTAATTCGACCTTAGCGCTCACCTCTTAGAGATTGAAATATAGAAGTGATAGTTCGAGAAACTATGAGCTTTTGGAGTGACAGCCACTCACTCTTCGTCTCTGACACTTGGGGTCACACGACTCGTATTTCATTTGAGGACTTTCCTTTGGTAATCCTTTTCATCTTTTCTTTCCCTAATTTTTTCCTGGACTGACTCTTTTGAGTTTCTTTTGATTTTCCAGTCCAGTGGGATGCCCTTATTTTTGCCTAAGTCATTTGTTTCCAAGTTTTGACTTAGCGGGGCTTTGATTCTTTTCGCTTTTCATTTTTTTTCGAACAAGTCGTGTGACACTGGTTGTCTGACTCTTTGGGGAATAATGTGACTGTCACTCCTGACGCTTAACCACTGTGGCTTTTTAGGCACGACCTATAGAGGTGTGATTGATCCTCGAACGGACACTCCTTTTGCAATTTGGACGCTCGGTCAAATTAGCTAACACCTACCCTGCCCCAGGTTGAGATTGAAGGCTTTTCGTTTTCAGAAAGAACTCCTACTACTAGGCTCAAAGGGGTTAACAAGGGATTATCTTCCTTATGTCTCCGGTGTTTATGGATTGAAACAATGCCTGTACATCATCAGCAGGTTTTATTTCAAAGGCATACAATATCAGAAGCTTGCATGTCGTTCATTTTCGTCATCCTCCCCGGATTCCGCTTAACCAAGCGTTGGATATCTGTAAAAATCAATTAGTGAACACGAATGGATTTAATCAAAACATGCATACTCATTTCATTATCATCAATTGAATGAAAACAACAAGTTTTACAAACAAGATTGCAATTTAACAAGAAAGAAACTACAAACATAAAGAAATGACAAGATGAAACACAGGAAAACGTCAGCTTCCGAGGACCGGGCTATCTCATCTGACTTGCTGCTGAACCAGCCATCTTCAAAGTTGCCTATTGAAACCATACTGCTTAAAATGGATGTCAGGTGAATTGCCTTTCTGACTTCATTGGGCTCTGTCTAGTACGCAGCTTTAACCGATAACGATAAGGCTGCTGACTCTGGAAAGGAGTTGACGTCTGTTGCGAAGACTGGACAGATTGTTGACTTTGATCAGTCGAACCACTTGGAGGTCGAGTCAGAATTATCAAGGACTCCTTTTGTTCAAGCGCTTTCATCCTCAGGCTTGGTCTAGGCAGCAACTGAGGACAGGGGGATTCTGACACCAATGATTGCAGAATATACTTCTGATCTACGGCAGCTTCGGGAACGTCCATCATTTTAGCACCAACTGGGGTAAGACCATTAGGTACAATTAGGTCGCCCGGCGTGAGTTCAATAACTTTTGCGTCAATCAAGTCCTGAACGTTGTGCTTAAAAGCGTGATAACTTTCCACGTCATGTCCGGGTGCCCCGAAATGAAATTCACACTACTTACTAGTGTCATACCCGTAAGGAAGCGTCATTCCTGTGAGTGGTTCCAATGTTCTTTTTTCAACCAGCTTGAAACTCAATAAAGTCTGAAAGAGCTTAGCATATGTTGAAGGCGGTGCCTCAAATATCCTCCTTGACCTTCGTCGAACCGGATGTATCTTTTGTTGTTGTTGCTGGTGTCGATCAACACGTCTTTTAAGCTCAGGTTCCACAGGCACGAGTTCCATAGGCACAGGTGGAACAAGCTTCTTCACTACGGCTTCAGATAGCTGATCATCCTCTTTCCTAATCACATTCTTGACTACTTCCATGATCAAGCTCATTTGGGTCTTCAGCATATTATATTCCTATTTGAGTATCTTCTGATCCAGACGCAACTCTTGCATGTCTTTCATCATCTGCCTTAGCTGGCTTCGGACTTCAATCAATTGAGCCTGATTCTGTTCCATATCTCTGAGGGATTCCTGCAACAAACTGATGATGTGAAATAAGACCCACGGTTCTGATGTACCTGTTATGTAAGAATGCAATGCAGAAATCAAACACATATTCAAGACAAGCCAAATAAACCCCAAGCCATAAGCACAGATATAGACACCTCACACCACTATGTAAAGCCAACAAGAGCAGCAAACAAGCACACCCAAGTACAAAATACAATGACCCCAGCCAACAAGCCTGGTGGTGGTCAGCAAACAACAATGCATGAAAGCTAAACAGGCAGCAGAGAAAACAGATGCGACACCCGGCGCAGAAACCTCTAGCAACTTCCTCCATATTCAACTTAGCTCTCAGTTGGACATTGTTCCAAACATACACTCTCAGTGGAATATTCCATAACATTGACTGACGAACCCACACAACTGGATGAAGGATAATCAATAATCCGAACAAAACCCTGAGGGGTGATGAAGATCTTGTTAGAGTCTAGCAGATTCTGAACTTGGCTTCTAAGCACCTTACAATCATCTGTCGAATGCCCCTGTACCCCAACATGGTACTCACAGCGGGCGCTGGCATCAGAACCTGGAGGATAAGGCGGGATCATTGGACTAGTCTCTTTCGGCACTATTAATCCACTTTCGACCAAATCTGGCAGCAACTGACTGTACGACATCGGTAGCTGAGTAAACTGCCTTTCAGGCTTCCTTGGTCTTTGTCGGGCGTGACGATGCGGCTGACGATAATAAGACTGCTGGTTTGAAGTGTCTGACAACTGAGCCTGAGACGCTAGAGATTCTGAGACAACATCGCTTCCTTCTTCCCACTCCTCTTGAGAACTGAGAACTGATTCATTCTTATCAACTGGGATATAAGGAGCCTCTCGCAGCTTTCCATTCTTGAGTTCTTTCTCAACAAGCTCTCCCATTCTCATCAGGCCTTCAAAGCTTGTACAAGTGAACATCATGTCATAATAACGGCCCTTCAGAGTACCCAAAAAGAGGTTAACCATTTCTCTCTCCTGAATCGGTGGTTGAACACGAGCAGCCAATTCTCTCCATCATTGCACATACCCCCTAAAGGATTCATTCTCCGCACGAGATAATTCTTGCAAATGCACGCGAAAAGGAGCCATTTCCAGGTTGTAGTCGTACTGCTTCACGAAGGCATTGGCTAAGTCCGACCATGATTTAATACTATCACTCTTCAAGTGCATGTACCAGTCCAAAGATGCTCCGATCAAACTATCTTGGAAACAGTGAATCATGAGCTTGTCATTGGTGATATGTGAAGTCATTCTTCTGCAGAACATAACCAAATGTAGCTTCGGACAGCTATCCCCTTTGTACTTCTCAAAATTGGGAATTTTGAACTTCGGAGGCAATACAAGATCTGGCACCAAACACATGCCCGCAGCATTCAGATCAAGAGTATTCTCATTCACCAGGGCAGCAATCTGATCTTCCAACGTCTGAAGTCTTCTCATATACTCAGCAGTCACTGGGTCCTGAATATTAACCTGTGGAACAACTCTTGGAGATGGAACAATCCTTGGAGAATCTGGCGTAGAGAAAGTGGAATTGTGATACTCTGCGTCCTTGAAAGAATATGGACTTCTGACAGGGGTTTGCACTGGCTGAGCAACATTGTCCACCTGAGCTCTTTGACCATTGCTTCCTCCTCCATTTATAGCTGTTATGGCTTCCATGACCTGACTTACCTGGTGCTTCAACAATTCAAACTCTGCCCGAGTAACAACCAAGTTCTGCTCTCCTGAAGCCATGATCTTTCCAGATGCTAACTCAAGTCTAATGCGAATGTCGGGAAATCAACTGATGAAGCGGACAAAAACGGGTAAACTCCCTGTTCCGGCTGAGGATGAATATGCAAAATGAAATGCAAATGCAAACAGTCATGCAAAATGCAAAATGCATACACAAGGGACCAAGTGTGCAGCTGAGAAGAATCCACCATACTGGTCTTAATCAGACCCATAACCCTACTCAAGCCTGGTCTCACCAAACCAAAACAATACTCCAACCAGGTCTCCAACAGACCCCCATAACACTGTCCTCAAATACCACTGAATCTCAATCAAGAAGATCGGTAGTCTGGAGGTCAAGTTACCTGCATGCCCCAACCCCTCTCACAGGTAGGTGTCCTATCAACTGACACAAGGTGTGGCATCCTATGCGGTCGTTGGCGTCACAGACTTTCAAGACTGATGATACGATACCCAGAAGGTGTGGCATCATCATGTTCTGAAGAGGCCTCACTTAGCCAACTTCCAAATGATCGGTCCCCGGAGTCGACAATCCAACTAGCCAACAATCCCCTCAACCCAAAGGGTTGAAAAAGAAGTCAACCAGAAGAACCTCGTCCGAGCGTGGATTTCATGAGACACTAGTACATGCAAAGCATGCACGCGCCTACTAATTTCCACTTTAATTCTAGGTGCACTCAAGCCCAGGTCCGGCTTATCTCTCAATCGTAGAACCCCCTCATACCCACAGCAATAATAACAGTAATAATGCTGAATGTAAAATACAGAAACGTAAATCCATACAAAATCCTCGACGGGAAAACAAGCGCTAGGATTGACTCGCGTAGGGAACCGTTGGAGTCCCCAGCAGAGTCGCCAGCTGTCGCTACTGTGAATATCGGTGCCGGCTGAACAGAAGAGTCGCCACCGTGCGTTATTTATCCCAACAGAGGGAAAGGAAACGCTCGAAGTAAACCTACCGCAAAGACGGGAAAGGAATGGTCATCGCAACCAAATCCTGGATTCGGGAGTCGGTTACGCAAGGGGAAGGTATTAGCACCCCTCACGTCCGTCGTACTCGACGGGATCCACGCTTGTTTTCTAGTACGGATTGTTATTCTATCTACTCTACAGGTCTGAGGTTAAAAGAAAATAAAATGACTCGGCAAAGTATCGCACTTCATGCCTACGTATTCCCGTCTGGAACGAGAAATCAGAGTCAACGTAGTTCGCCTACCTACGGGAAATGAGGGGAAGGTTGCTCGCTAGGATATCGCATCCTATGCCTACGTACTTTCATACGGCATGAAAGATCAGAGCAAACGTAGTTCGGGCTACGGAAGACACAGATTTGTTTGACTGTTTTTTTATCCTTCTGAAAAAGGTTTTCTCTTGATTATGGGTCCAAGCGGACAAAAATGACTCTTTGATTGGTTTACAGTCTTTTACGCAAGAACTGTTTTTTATTGATGTTTAACCTCTTATTGTATTTTTTGATTGTTTTGAGATAGAAGAGAGAGAACTCTAAAACCTAGGGTTAAAATGGGAATCAAAATCTACCCTAATGTTGTCATGCATGGATTAACACCTAATGTCTGTCATATTTCTCTCTTGCGCAGAGAGAAACAAAGATCCTAGGGGATAAACGGAAAAGAAAAAGCGTATATACAGTAAAGCAGTAAAATGCATGCAATACAGCAGTACAAGCGAGGCAAGGGAGTCCCACTCAACCTCGAACCTAGAAAACAATGGGCAAAGTGAAACAGCTTCACTTCAAACCTTAGGGGGGAATTAACAAACAATACAGTAGAGAAAAATAAAACCCCAAAACCAGCCCTGACAGCACACCAGCTCCTACAGCAGCAGCTCTGAAAAACAGCAAACTCTGACAGTTGATAAACAGCAAAACAGCAACCTCTAAGTGAACCCCAAAGTCAAACTTCAATGATACCCAAGCTATAACAAGCTTCCATCTCCAAGAAATCACCAAGCTCAAGCAAGCACAGAATCTTGACCAGTTGACAGCATCAGACAGCAGATAGCTCCAAACAGCAGTAAAACCCTAATTCACCAGTTGCACAGCTCTGACATGAATAATCTTCATCTTGGTCAATCTTTGATCTTCATCTTTATCTTCAATGGATTCTTTCTTCAAGGCAAGCACTCCTAGATGATAGTCACTTAACAAGATGAGTTGAATGTTAGACACTTCATTGACTACCAAAGGAAGCCTACAAACAATTTAACATTATAGAAGAATGATTCTCTTAAGGTTCTACCTCTAAGGTAAGGCCACTTATCCCTCCAAAGGAGGGAGGTGAATACCATGGAGGGACTTTATGTCATAGAGAGGAATGGAAGCACATGAAGCTATCCATGCTTGTACAAAAAATTCAGTCTATTCTAAGGCTCTGCTTATTCCTATTATTTCCTATGTCTTCAATCAGCTCCAAGCCCAAACAATCTTCAAGCTTCAACATTTGATCTTCAATCTTCTCTTTTGATGTCTTCATGCTCCATAAGCTCAAACCAAGCCCCATACCCCAAAGAAAAGCCCAAAAGCCCAAGCAAACAAATATAAACCCCAAGTGGGAACACCAAACAAACACTCCATTTGCAAAATATGCTAAAAATAGTAAAATAGTATTTAAAATTCTAAGATTGATTCTAAGGGGATTTCTACATCTACCCTACATACCCTATATGTCCCATAACCTAATTCAAGCTAAAAACCCCAAAATAAAATGTTATAATGCACCTATGTTGAGTTTAAACCCTAAAACTATCACCCTAATGTTCTCTAATCAAAACTAATCAAGATTAATCCACAAAAATGTGGAATAAATCTCTAAGGGAACCTAATGTTCTAATCTAACTACTACAACAAGAATGGAATCAAAATATGAGTTTAAATGACAAAACTAAATTCACCAAATAATATGTACAAACAAAATGAAAATAAAAAAACAATTAAATGTGAAAATGCACCATAAATGGAAAAAAAAGATTAAAATACTATTTTTATTTTTCTAAAAATTTCTTGAAACAATTACTAAAATGAGGGGAAAAATCCCATGTCAAAATGATCATTTTTGGATTTTTATGAATTATTTTGTAAACTATATGCAAAATGAAATAAAAAGAAAAAATCAATTAAAATGGGGGGTGGCAAAAACAGTTATTTCCCTTCAGAAACACATTGGGCCCAGGAGGGGGGGTGCTGGTAGCACCCTGGGCCCATGTTGTTAATCCAGAAAAACACTTATAAACTCTAAGAGAAAAAAACGAACGGGGGGTGCGAAAATCAACGAATTCGCCTCGTATTCCATGCTGGGCCCCAAACGGGGGTGGGAGTAGTAAACGGCCTAAGGCCCAATCCAAATTCCAAACCAGGGGAGGGGGTATGACGAGTAAGATGGGAGTATGCTCAGCAACTGCATGACTGGGCCTAATGCCCAAGCCCAACCTAATCCAGCCTCAGCAAAACGAACAAACCTAAAACTCCTCTAGTTCCAATCCATTTGTTAATGTTCATCGTCCTCACAGAGAAACCCTAAACGGTGCCTCTCCTTCCATCTCTCTCACTGAAACCTTCAACCAAACTCACCTCACGCCTCAAACTCTCAGCTCAAATCAACCCTAATCCAAACTCGCCTCACAAAATCATTCAAACTCTCACTAAATGCTGTGACCTAACTCCATTCATCGCCTAACAATCACAAAACCTTACTCCAACTAACTAAACAGCCATGGATGCGTAATGAGTTAAGGAAGAAGAAAACAGAACCTGCAGAATCTGATGAAGAAGATGGATGCTGGCGAAGTTCCAAACGCGAGAGGATCTGCAAACTGAGGAAGATCGGAGACTTTGATGAACGCCTGAGGATCCTTATTGAAGATGAAAAGATTTGCGAAGATCTAAACAAAACTGGAGATCTGGAGGAAGTTCTGGGCGAGCGATGGATGTTCTTCGTGGATCTGGGAAAACGATGAATGAAGAATGAATGTTCTTCGTGAAATCCAGATGACGATGAAGTTTGTTGAAGATCGCATGAATTTCTGGAAAATTTGTTGAAGATTCTTGACTTTGTTTGAAGGTTTCTAGCGTTGGATGAAGAACACGATGATGGATCTGGGGATTAGTGGTGAAGAACACGATGAGGTTCTTGATGATTTGCAATTTTCGGTAGATGATGAAAGTTCCGATGAACTTTCAGGTGAGATCTTGAGTCTCCGGTGAGATTGATGGAGGAGGGATGAAGAAGATTGAGAGACGTTTGGATGAGTTCTGGGAAGATTGCAGATTCCGGCGGGTTAACAGTCTCCGACGGTTAGCTGTGGCGGTCGGAGGCAGTTGGAGTGGTGGTCGCCGGTCTTTGCATGGCCGGCGGTGGGATTTCGGCAAGGGGGCGGTGAGATCTTACGTGGCTAGCATGCAGTCTGAGAGGGAAGAGGTTGAGACGCGTGGTGGTGAGAGAGAGAGAGGAGAGGGAGACACGTGGGGGGATAGGTGGCAGGGTCTGAGGATGTGAGAGAATGATGTGGCCGAAACTGGCCCACACGCGTGGCCACATTTTATACTGCCAAGTGGCACATTTCTAGACTTTTGACTGGGCCTTGCTGAAATAGATACTGGATAATTATGGCCTAATTAAGACTTAATGCTGATTAGTGGACTAAAAAACGATTAACTGCAATTAAACTCGGATTAACTCCAAAAGCACAACAAAATTAAACTGAAAAAAACAATTAAATCCTAAACGAAAATTAAAAAATAAACCCTAATTAAAACCTATTATTAAACCTAATTAATCTATAAAACAAAAATTGAAAAAAAAAACTCCTAATTAATCAGAAAAAAATAGAAAAAACTATTTTTTAAAAAAACTAATTAAATCAGAAAAATCAAATAAACTCTAAAAAATCTAAAACAATTAATTCCCTTTTTTAAAAAACTATTCTATTAATTTTGAAAAATCAATTAAAACTAATAAAATCTAAAAACAATAATATCTATTTTTTTAAAATCTATTCTATTAAAAGAAAAATAATATCTATTCATATCTATTAAAATCTATTAAAAGGAAAATAATATCTAAAACTTAAAATCTAACAAATCTCTAAAAAAGAAAAGAAAATTTATTTAAAACTCTAAAAAATTATAAAAAATCTATTAAATCCAGAAAAATCCATTTAATACATTAAAAAATTCAGAAAAATAAAAGAAAAATCCTAAAAAAGCCATGAAGCCGATTAAATCGAATAAAACCCAATTGCGCAACCGTAGCGAAACCCGGGCACCGAGATGGCCTGAAAACACAGGGAACGAGCACCAATTCTCAACAGACTTTTATTACGACCGGCCTGAACCGCCTGAAACGCCAGGGGCTATAATCCCGATAAAATCCAGCTGACTGAGAAAATGCAATGCATGCAGTATGCGAATGCGAATGCAAAATGCATTGAAACATAAACCAGATATGGGAACTGGTTGGTCAAATTTTAGGGTGCAACAGGCCCATCTGCAGGAGGGTGAAAAGATCCCTTTTGAAAATATTTTTCTTAACCTTATCGAGGGCACTATCAGATGGCTGCTTCGAGGTTTGCCCTTCAGATGTCGAGGTACTGGGAGTACGGCTAGAGGAATGACTTCGCCTGCTCAACAAAAGCCTGATGTATTGTCGAGGGTTAGAAACCTTCAACGCATCCAGTTTGGCGGAGGAAAGTTGAGTTTCGCCTTGGAAGGGGTGTGCTGGAGTATCCTTGGGGGTAGACGAAACAAGAGTCTTGGTCACTTCAACGGTTGGGGTTCTTTCGACAGGAATTCCCACAGCTTTCAATTCTCTATCTTGGCCTTCTTTTGCATTTGCTCCACCTTCTTCTATTTCATCTCCAGTACCTTCATCACTGGACTCATGCAGTTCAGACTAAGGCATAGCCTGATCCTCAATAGCGTGATCACCCTCGACATCTTTTTCATCCACAACTATTGTCTGACCCAAGGGAGAGCTGGTCGTATCGACCAAGGTTGTTCCCCCCTCCAAAGCGTTGACTTCATCATCCGTTGTGACAGGATCGACCCGAACATTGTTGTCTTCATGGTCAGAACCATCAGTTTGAGATTGCTGGGTAGTTGCCTTTGTGGGAGAAGGAGGGACTGTGAAAGAATCAGGTTTATTAATTTCACCAAGGGAACTCACACCAGAACCCAAATCAGAAGTGGGATGATAAGTAAGCTCACCTTGGCTATTCAAGGGATAGAGCGACAAAGGAAGCTTGGTGGGATCAGATTGTAAAGCCCCAGCATCATCCTAGAAAAGGCAGACATTAGAAAGAATAAAGACCAAAAATCAGTGCAAGACCCAAAGAAAGGTAGATGCGCAATATACCTTAACAGTTTCATCGGCGGGACTAGAGTTGTCACTCTCCATGGGGACAACAGCTTGGATCGAAGCATCCCCTATGGGAGTCTGAGTGGGGTCTTGAGGAGGAGTATTAGTCTGAAGTGTGTTGGTTGTAAGAGGAACGGGTGGAGCATCAGGAGTATCCACATCATGGACGATCTTTCGTCTTCTTTTTACTTGAAGACTCTCACGAGGAGATCCATCTTCGTCATCAGAATCAATGATAATCTGGGGAGAAGCCCTTTTTAATCTTTTTTGAGGGGTGGGTGGTTTTTGACTAACCTGAAAGCAATATAAAGTGTTGAGAGTGACTAAGAAGGTCGAAATAGTAGAAAGTTGTGGAGGATTACCTTCTGGTCTTCGACCTTGACTTCAGTTTTGGTGGCTGGGGCAGCATGTTTTGGAGCAGCTGGAAAATAAATAATACCAAAGCCAATTAGCAACAATAAAGCTCAGAGAGGAAAGTCCAAATTGAAGGGGGATGAACCTTCAAGAATGTCGGATTTGATGCGAACATCTTCGATACTAACATGAAGGTGCCCTTTAAACGTATCGAGTGTATGTTTAGTCGGAACCACCCGCTGTGCTTTGGGCTTTGACTGCTGTCGAAGAATTTTTATAGCATCTCCACAAATAAACCAATCTGGGAATGGAGGGGCAAGAGCCACGCCAAAACCAGCAGTTGGTAGTCGAGGGACTTTGGGGAGAAAAAGTTTAAAGGCAACCTCATACCGTTTCTCGCGAGGAATAGAAGAGGGAATCTTTAAAATATCCAATTTTTTAGAAAACGTTTCTTTCAAAGTGACAGCAGCCTCACGGATGGTTCGACTAACATCATCTAGTCGATAGACAATTTCGAAATACTTCTGGAAGGCTTGAATCTCTTTGATATGGGTAGACGTACCTTTCTTGATCTTCTCCTGCACATCAACAAAAGCTTGGTCAATCAAGTGAGCAAAACGGAGGCGTCAAGAAATTCTGAGGCGTAATGTTTCGACCACCAGTCATAGAAGTCTTGGGAGCAAAAATAAGAAGGTTCAAATTGGACAGGTGTGAGAAAAGACTTATAGGCGTGGCGCGCCAGTTGCGTCGAACAGTCCAGAGGAGATAGCACCGCTAAAGGAAGAATGATATGTGATTTCTTGTCATATAGGCATTTGGGCAAAGTCTATATCAACCCAAATTTCCTGGACACTAAGTTTGGTTGATAGGCTAGTAAGCTGGAGTGACCTCTAACAAGGTTTAACTTATGAACCAGTAGTCGGGGAATGAGGAATCGTTCTCAAATCAGCTTTGACTCCTCTTCTTGTTTCTTTAAGGGAGCAGGGAAGGGTCTGGTAAACCACTCTGGGCCACATCTTTGTTATGCGAAGGGAGCCATCTTCGAGGTAAACTCATACCGTTTTGCAAACATATGAACAAAGATAGATAAATTGGATCGAAGAGTATGACCTTCTTCGCTAGGAGTAAGTTGGGCCAAGTGAGGCCATTCGACTCTTCTCTCAGCGACTGAAGGCGAACTTTCATCGACTTCGCCTCTGTTGGGAAGATTATGTTCAAAAGTGGCATTAAGCCACAGTTGGAGGAGCCAAAAGGGGCCTGACAAAAGCAAGTTGCCATGGCTTTTAGGATCTTTCAATTAGAAAAATGCCTCTCTTCAGGTGCAGTTGATTGGCCAGAACAAGATATTTTTGTGCCACCTGCAAGGATTTTGTACAAAATACACAACGAGATAACCACATGGCCAAAAAGGTTATATGTTCCTCGTCGTCAACTGAGGTACTAGTTTTATTGTGATAATGTTGGACAAAAGTTGTGTAAGCATGTTTGGTATTGGAGAAACCAATGGTGTCGTGGCTATCAATCTCAGAATCATAAACAAGGTCGTAGGGTTTTAGGCCTACAATGGCAGCTACATCAAGTAACGTGGGTGTCATCATCCCACAAGGGAGGTGGAAAGTATTGTGAATTCTATCCCAGAAGAATAAGGAAGAAGCCAGCATAAGGGGGCAGTAAGAAGGGCCTACCTTCGACATCATTATTAGATCATAGATCCCAGTGTCCTTCCAATCTTGGGCTTTCACTTTCTCTATTTTTGTCAGCCAGTTGAGATAAAGTTCAGAATCTTTATAGTAGGGAGTAGCCCTAAATAATATGGCCCCATCATGAAGATACCTAAGATCTAAATCGAAGAGGCTCAGGCTATCAGGGCCATCAGCGGGGATTTTGCTAGAATCTTTCTGCCCTTAAGGTTTAGTGACTCTATAAGAGGGGAAGAAGTCTTTAATGGCGGAATAGTCAAGACCTGGAGGGGGTAAAGGGCCAGACATGGCTAAAGGTTTACCTGCAACAGTAACGGGAATAATTACCTGAGATTCGTAAATGTGGCGTTTCTCCTCTGTCAAGGGTTCGCGAATGAATTGTTGGTTCTTTACTACCTGGGGACCGCTCAAGCTGGCAAAGGGAGGAAGAGCTGATGCAGAGGTTTTTCCTTTGAATTGCATTTTCTTCTTTTGATGACCAACCATTTTTTGAAGGAAGTAAAAAGTTTGTTGGTTGGGAAGCAGAAAATTAGAGGAAGAAAAAGCAAGGATGTTGTTGAGAGTTATAGAAGTTGGAAAAATGAAAATATCAGGGGAGAAGTACTTATATAGTGTATGGAAGACTGAAAGTTTCATCATTAAGGGGCTAGAGCTAGTGGGCCACGTGTGTGCTTGGATGTAGGATGGCAGAGGTAGCAGTTGTAATTCACGTCCCCGAGGTTGGAAAGGTGATGATGGCCCATGATTTTGGTGATTCCCGAGAAAATCTCCATGATGAAAGTGACGTCAGAAACGTGCATCAAGGTGGCGGAATAGTAGCTTGCGTGTTCCTATCTATTCTTCTTGCTTCTCTTTCATTCCCTTTCACCTTCCCAGACTTGTATGGATTAAAGGAATACCATACGACACGTATAAGGACAAGCGGCGTCGAAGGTCAGACGCTGTCAAAAAATGTGTTTTTCCACATTCAAAGTCGAAAATACATTTTTGGGGGGCAATTTGTTAGCTCCTAAATTCGACGCCTCATGAAGAAGAGAGGAATTCAAGATAAATGGACAAGGGTGAGGCGAGATTGGTCGAAAGAGGTAAAGCATCCAGAAGAAGAAGTCGAAGAACTCACCCGCTTATGAGTAAAAAGCTAGGAGTTCGACCGCCTGCTGTTGTGGATGGTTCGTTGAAGGATTTGAAATTCAAAAGTTGGAGGGAATGGTTTTGCTTAAGAACGACACGTGGCACCTTATGAGCAGTAGATACATGCATTTGTGACAAGTGGCAAGAGGAGATGATGTTGGAGGTTACTAGAGGTTTTTTTTACTACTATAAATAGGATGTCTTAGACATAGCAAAAGTGTGTTGTAATTTACTATTGTACAAATTACTCTTAAAATTACTCCAAGTATATGAGTGTAGAGAAAGCGAGTATTATAGAGAATGTATGTGATGTAAACACACCATCTTTTAACTTAATGCAATTTACTTTATTTTGCTTTAAATTTTACAAAGTCTTTTATTGTCTTTGCACCTTTCTTCCTTACTTTGTTTCTTTTCCTTCTTCTCCCTATGCAATTCTTTTCTCTTCGTCCTCAATCTAACTTCACCTCTCTAAACAAACTTTCTTCTCTCTTTTATTAAAAGCTTTATTTTTAAGTTATCCCATAGTCGAATAGATTATTCTTTAAGATTCTTTCACCCCAATGTTGTTCGAGTGTGGAACTTGGATAGACTTTTAAAAACAAAAAGCCTTTTAGCACATGTCCTAGGATCAATCTGATCGATCCTGTAAGTCACCAAAGTTAGATTTGGAAGATTAGCGGTTGTTTTCCGATTTTCAAGGGAAAAAATATTATGGCTTCATTAATAACACCATTTGCTTTTACGATGTCAGAGTATTACACAAACATAGATAAATGAAGGTTCGGGTCATCTGTAGAACTCTCAGAAAATTGGTTTTGTTGAACGGCTTATAACAGTGAAGGTTTTAACTCGAAATCATTTTGATTGATGGTAGGGGCAGCAATGTTATTATATGGTTCATCCTACGATGGAACAGCGTAATCCTTAAGATAACGGTTCGGTGGATTCTCATCCATGGGAATTTTTAAGTCTGGATAAGGAATTTCAGGTTCAGGAAGATTATACTTAATTTAAAATTCGTTGATTTGACGTCTTAGGTTAATAAAACGCTCGATATCGTCAATTGGTTGCTCAAGCTTGTCGCCTTGAGAGCGAGTGTTTGGCATACAATCGACGAAATAGGAAAAAGGAAAATTTGGTGCCTTAGTTTATACTGTGCAACAATAGAATCACAATATTGACTAAATTAGTCCTCGACAACGGCGCCAAAAACTTGATTACGCGACACTAATGTGTATTTCGAACAATAACTGCAAGTATACAGTTGTTCGTGTAGTTTTAAAAGATTGTCGAACCCACAGGGACTAATAATCAAACTAATGTTATCTATTGCTACAGTGCAAAGCTAAGGCTAAGGGTTAAAACGATAAGAACGGAAATGAAAATACTAATTGCTCACACTCTCTCATTATCGGCCTGAACCTTGGTTTGTTTTTCACTCTCGTGTCAAATTAATTAATCATACAATTGGAAACTACAACCAAAACAACATATATTCATAAACTCGCATCTATAATTTTCTACAGAGTCTCGTCGATAACGACATTCCTCATACGCCAAACTCAAGTAAATTTAACAAGACATGACTTTAACTAAAACTAACGTGATTAGAGCAATTAAACTTAAAACTAACATGTCATACAATAATATAAAGTAATAACAAATGCAAGTAAATAAACGATAAAAACCTGAAAATTAAAGAACGAAAACTTGTATTGAAAGGAAAATGTCGGCAGGCTTGCTTGCGATCCAAGAGTATAGTACAAAAAAATAAAAAGGAAACAAAAGCGACAATCCCTCGATGTGAGTTACTTTCGCTTTTATAAGAAATTTGTGCATAATTCTAAAATGAAAGTCCGCAGTGCTTCTGCACGTCTTGGATGTCTCGGAAACTACCTTTGAGGGCTTATATATAGAGAAACATGGCCTTGGTAACTGCCTTGGTCATGTCAGAAAAGTGGAGGGAAGAGCAGTTGACAAAAACTGCTTGGAAAACTGCCTCTGTTGCAGAATTGCTGTCTGCGATCTAATGGTGAACGCCATTTGGTGCAATGGTGAACACTATTGCCTCTTCATTAATTAATATGGCATGGGCTGGTAATGGAAAATTTAACACCCCGATTTTGAATTTCCCATTTTTGTTGAGTCTTTTAATTTATTTTGATTGAATTATTATTTTAATTGTGGAATTTGAACATTAACATGTTATGTGCGCTTATTATGTTATTTCATTATTTTGAGAGTTTTGGGAATTAATTAGAGGGTGTTTTAGATAATCCTTAATTAGTAGATATTAGAGAGAAATAGAATAGAAAGAGTATAAGTGGAAACAGAGAGAAAAGAAAAGAGATAGAAGGAAATAGAAAGGAAAGAAGAAGAGAAGAGAAAAGAGGAGGAAGAGGAGAAAACCTAGAATCGTCAAGAATCAAACTTCTAAGCTTCGATTAATCGGATAAGGGTGTGAAACTTATTATTCCTTCGATGTGTATGATTATGTATGTTTCTATTGGTTTGCTTTTGGATTGGGGAGAGTTTTGCTCATTTTTCATTTTTAGGTTGAATTTGATTTAATCAGTAAAACCCGAGTTTTAACGGTTAAGAATGAGAGTGAGTGATTAAGTTTAGTCGAGGAATGTTGGACTAAGGCTACCGAGACGAGTTGGGATTGAATCGGGTGGATTTCGATGAATTTCGGAGTTTTGGACAGTGGGGATTCTGAGTTCGCAGACCCTCGCTAGCACGTTCGCTAGGTGAGCGGGTCGCGAGCGTTCGCTGGGTATTCGCTGTGGCGAGCCAGTAGCGAACGGTCCCAGACTTGGGCAGAATGGTTTTGGGTATTTTTCGCTAGTAGCGAAGGGGGTAGCGAGCATTCGCTGGGCATTCACTGTGGCGAGTGGGGTAGCGAACCAAGTCAGAGGCTTCTATTTGCCTTCGTGAGCTTGTTCGCTAGGCGAACAGGTAGCGAGCACTCGCTAGGAGAGCAGGGTAGCGAGCGTAGCAGGATGTTATTTTCTTGTGTTTTCACTTCCATGTCGATTCTTCGATTCAAGTATGGTTAATCCTTTCTTATTATGCATAGTTGTGTGTGTGATATGAGATGTTGTGGGTAGCCGTGTGGCATGAATCCTAGATTGTGAATCGTGGAGTGTGAAATATGGTCGTTTGGCAATTTTGTGCAATTGTTTGAATTGAGTGAAAATGCGTGATTATATGCTTGTGTATATGTATGCATTTCAAGAATGTATGGAGTCGTTTTGTGTGCTGTCGCTTCCGCGAAAATAAGGTGTCAGCAAAACAGAAGAGTCGCCACCTTTCTTTATTTATCCCTCAGAACGAGAAAGGAAACGATCGGAAAAACCTGACGAAAAGGGTAAGACAAGGTCATCGCAACCGTTGTCTGGGTTCGGGAGTCGGTTACGCAAGGGGAAGGTATTAGCACCCCTCACGTCCGTCGTACTCGACGGGATCCACGCTTGTTGTGTTTACTGGACGAGTTGGTTTATCTATCTACCTATCAAGGCTGATTTAAATAGAAAAGAAAAATGAATCGGCAAAGCGTCGCGCTTTATGCCTACGTATTCTCATCATAGAATGAGAAATCAGAGTCAACGTAGTTCGGCCTACGACGGGTTGCAGGGAAGGTGGCTCGCCAATACGTCGGTATTGTTCCTATGTACTCTCAACGGGTATGAGAGATCAGAGCTTATGTAGTTCTGGATACTACGGATTACGGGAATTCAGATTCATCTGTTTTATCGAGTAGGGTTAAACAGCAGTTCCAGCAGTTAGGGAAAAAGCCTGTTTGCGGTGGCGCTGAAGTTTAACGACACTCTTTTCTTCAGAAAAGCTTCCTTTGAATTATGGGCCCACGGGGCAAAAAGGTTTGAAGTTTGTTTTCTGTCTTTTACGGAAGAAGTGTTTTTATTGTGTTTACAATTTCAATCGCACTAAAGACTATGACCTGAGAGTGAATGCGTCGCATGTCACCCAAAGGGTGCCATACTAAACATCCAGACTGTTGAAAAGAAGCTCTCCAACAATCCTTTCTCAGATAGCTTAAGGCTCGTAACGTACGAAAGAAATCATTCGTGATTACCGTATTTTAAGCTGTTTTGAGATGAGAAGAGAACAGGCTCAACTAAGGGGAGACTATCAAGTCCTACTGTTGTCATGCCAAGGATTCATCCTATGGTTGAGGTTTGAAACAGCGAACTCCTAGAAATTATCATGCATAGGTTTCAACCTAACGTTCTAATCATCACTTCCTTATCAAAGGAAATGAGAGTCCTAAGGGATCATGTCAATGCGGTACGGAAACAGACAAAGCATCAGCTTAAACAGCAAATAGTAAACGACTGTAAAATGTCTGCAATACAAGTGAGGGAGGAAATGTGTGTGGGGCATCAGCCTCCACAAGCTCATCTCAACCTCAAGCCAGAATGAATCACAGTAATCATACAGAAAAAGATAACATGCTATCAAGCAAAATATAAAAGACTGTAATCATACAGATAAAAATGGAATGCTATCAAGCAAAATATACCACATGGGCAAGGGAGCTGGGCTCTACCGAATACCCGCAAGCAAAGCTATACAGTAACAATACAAGAAAAGGGAGCAATTTAACCTCTAGTGCGATCATGCTCCTAGATTAAAGTCAGTCTAGATATGAACTTATTCTAATGCATCAAGCAAGTCAAACAAGGCACATCAGCAATACAGAACAGAAAACAGGCAAGAAAGCAGATCAACAACTCCCTCTTTCAATTCCAAGCTTCAGCTCTTCTACCAGCAACCCAGTCTTCAGACCTCAACCAACCTTTAAGGCTATCATCTTTCATGACAAATGTCAACTTGTTTCTCCAGGTTTCAACCCATTAAACATAAGTGTCAGCTTAATCTTCTTCCCCAAGCTTCAGCTTTTCAGTCAGTTCCACCTTCAGGCTTCACTCTTAACCACAAGTATCAACTTGCTTCCTTCATACCCTCCAAGTATCAACTTATCTTTTATTCCTGCAGTCTCAACTCTACACTCAATCTCAATTGAATCCTTTTCATAAGTATCAACTTAGTCCTCAAGCTTCAGCTCTCTTTGCTTCACCAGTCTCAACTTGGTCTTCTTCTCCTACAAGCCTCAGCTTCCCAGAGTAATCTTCACTCACTTAGAAGTGTCAACTTCATCCTTCATTCTTTAAGCCTCAGCTCTTCATTCAGTCTTTATTGGATCTTCAAGTATCAACTTGGTCTTCTTCTCCTACAAGCCTCAGCTGCAATGGCAATGCTCAAGGAATCATCCTCTTCCACACTCTTCAATGAAGTCCTCATCTTCAAACTCAATCCCAACATCTTCCAAGATACTCAAACCAGAAGATAATCACTTAACTAGATAAGCTAGGATATTAAACTGCTTATTGACCACCAAAGGAGGCCTATAAGGGTTTAACATTAGAAGCATGGTTCCCTCAAAAGTTCTACTTCCTAGGTACCATCACTTATCCCTCCAAAGGAGGGAGGTGAATACCATGGAAGGACTTTTAATCATTTGGAGGAATGGAAGCACAAGATGCTTTCCATGTTTGTGAAAGAAATCATTCTAACTACAAAGCTCTCCCTGTGTCATATCTCCTAATCTTCATCAGACACCTTCAGGCATCCACAGAATCCAAAGCTTCAAGCACCCTCAAGCAACTTCAAGCATCCTCCCCTTGTCTTCAACCTCGACCAAAGGCAAACCAAGCACAAACCCTAATCTAAGGGAATTAAGGAAGTTAAACTAGTTGAATTAGTTAATTAGGGTCACCTAAAACCTAGTACTAAAGTTAGTCCTAACTAAAATACTAAAATCAATTGTAAAATCCTACAAAAATTACTATGGTAACCTAGGTCAATCATAACTCTATCACATTAGTTTCAAAGATCAAATCATCCATTTGGACCTAGAACTAAATCCTACATTACAAGGTATCAACCTAAAACCCTAAAAAGGAAGCATCTAAACATCAATCTAGAAAGCACACCTATTTTCATCACAAAAATGTGATAAAATTACTATGGGATCATACATGTCTAACCTAATCACACACAAAAAATTAGGCCAAGAATCATCACCATGAGATCAAACAAAATTCTACAAGAATATGCATCAAACATAAACATTTTAATATCAATTAAAATACAAAATTCCAATTAAATCAGAAATTAAATGAAATGAAAATATTTTTTCTCTAAAAAATAATAGACTCGGTCATGAGTAATATGCAAAAAGAATGGATTTAATTGGGTTAATATTCAATTAGTTATGAATTTTACAAAAATCATGAATTGAATGGAAATTTAATGGAAATCAAATGAAAATAATGAAGCGCGCGGTGCAGGAAGTAAACATTTTCAGTTCAAAACATGGGTTGGGCTTGCTGGGGGGTGTGGATAACACTTACTCACTAAGCCCAAAACGCCTGAATTAATGAAACACAGCATTTCCTTCAGAAACCCTTCACAAGTCAGAAATAAAACGTGGCCCTTGGATCTTCTTCCAGTCAATGGTAAATCCATCATCCAATGGTGAGAACTTCATCTTCTCCATTTCAAAGCTCTGAGCTTCGCGCCCAGCTCCGGCCACCGCCGATGGAGCTTCGATCGTCCCCTTGAACCCTAGTTCTTCCTAGAGGCCTCCAATCCAAGAGGTCAAAACATGAAACACACTCCAAATCTTGCCACGAATTCAACCATACCCATAGTTTCTTCTGAAACCCAAGAATCATCATCTTCCAATCTCAACCGAAAATGGTGATCTTCCTATTTTGTCTCTAATTCAACAATTAACCATCTGAAAACCATCCTAGGCCATTCTACAACTAATCTAACACCCTAATTCAACCTAATTCTACCTGAATCAAGCTAGGGGAAGGAGGTTACAAACCTGGAAATTCTTGAATAACAGATGCACCAAATCTCCACTTCAAGCTCTCAAATCTTCTGGACACGATCACTGAACTTCCTCCTTACTTCTGTATGCAAAAGATTCAATGGAAAGTGCTTCAATCTTGAAACACGATGAAGAGTTGTAGGTGCTGCAAACCACTTGCTCCCACACGATCTAGCCACCAATTCTCCTTGGAAATGATCCGGAATCAATCCTTGATACTCATGGAAGAAGAACCAATCAAGAAAATGGAAGGAAATGGAGGAAATTGATGAAACCGATTTCAATTGCAATCTATGAAAACTCAATTCCAAACTATGCTCAATCCTTCAATGATCACCAACCCTTTCCATGGAGGAATTCTACTCAATATATAGATGAAGTTTGGATGATCTAGAACCCTCTAGATCCTTCCAAAGAGATTTTACACATCTCATGTCATGAGATTTTGAATCACTTATCATGCCATGCTCAATTCTGCTTGCAGCTTGAAATTCATCTCGATCTCCTTCAATTTCTCCCCTGTTGTACCCTAAAATTTGCTCAACCTTTTTTTCACTTGGTTTATGTTTCAATATCATTAGCATTTGCATATAGAGTCATGTACATAGCCTAACCATCTGCATAGCATAAGCATGGCAAGTCATTCAACAGGGGACCAATCATTATTCTCATCTCTAGAGGCCTATCAAGAGGTTATTATCCTGATTCAATTTCATTCAAGTCATCAGAAAAGAATTTGAAAGCTATCAAGTCAATGGATCAAGCAAGTGCATCCATCTCCTATCTGAGGATCTCTGAGGATCAACAAACAAGTTGTGAGCTGTGGGCTGAGCATGAGGAGTATCTAGACATCTTGGAGGACTTAGAAAGTCATTTGGAGGAGGAGACTAGTCATTGGTGTAGTCACACGAATTACAGTTGAAGACAGTCAACTAGGGTTTCATCTGGGGGCAACTCTAGGTTAACTCTAGGTCAATTGATTGATTGAAAGGCATTAAGGTCTATTGAAGAGATGTGGGGTTTATCATTTGACATGAAGAATAAGGATATGATGATATGCTAAGAAGAAATCAAGAGAAATCAAGGAGAAGAGGAGTTTCTAAATTAGGGTTTCTATGTAAAATCCCCTAGTTTAGGTCAAATTTCCAAGCAAGATAAGTCAAAATGCAAGCTTCAAATGGATCCTTTGCCAAAATTAAACTTGTATAGGATCTCAAGACCTTTAATTTGAGTGGTGGAAGATATCAAGGAGATTTATAGAACTCAAGTTATGATCCTTGCAAGTTACAGGTCATCTGAGGTATCTGAAATTTTGTCTGTGAAAGTGACTTGACTTCCAAGCTACTTTTACCCCTCAAGGAGATTTCAAATGAATTTCTGGTCAACATAAGAATTGTTCCTCATTGTCTCAGCTATCTAGAATGGTATAGTATGCCTTCATATGATTTGTGGAACTCTACTTATGGTCTTGGCAAGAAAAGGGTATTTTGGTCATCTGAAATTACAGGTCATTTCAAGCCTATGCCCAAAACTCATACAAGGAAGCTTCAAATGGAAAACTTTACAACATCAAACTTGTTCCAAATGACATTTTGAGTCTAGAAAAGTGACCATGAGAGATGGGAAAGATTCATAGCACAAGGTTTCAAAATTGTTGGATTTAATGAATAAAAATGACCTAAAAAATGAGATTTTTCATATTTTGGCCAAATGAGGTGAAATTATAGGTCATTTTGAATGGAAAGATCACTTTAAGGACATTGGCTAAAGTAGAATTTTAAGCTTAGTTCACATTTTGGGAGTTATCCATGGTTACTTGTAATGGAAGATACATAAACCAAGTCCAAGGGGAATCATACATGGGAAGCTTCTCCAAGCTTCTAGGAGTTTCTATTCTCACCTATATATTGATATGAGAAGGTTCATGCCATGGTTGGTGATTCATATTGCTCAAAACCACAAGTTATACACACTTTCTCCAATTTGCAAAAGCATTACAAACTCTCTCAAATCTCCATCAATTCCCACATTTCTTGATTTGATCATCATCTAGATCATTCATAGGTCAGAATTCCATCAAAAAATTGGTTGAATTGAGCAAGAATTGTGCTATCCATCTTCATCATCCAAGTTGCAAGAAGGTTTCAAGTACAAGATTCAAGGAGTTTGGACAAGATTCATTGCATACAGAACTCATAATCAAGGTCACTGGTCACTTTTCAATCACTGCAAGCATCAGATCCAAGGAGTTACATAGCTGTTTTCATCATTTTGCATCAGGTTAGTTTTCTGTTCAAATTGCTTAGTTTAGTTAGAATTATAGGGAATTGTTAGTATAGAACTGTTAGGATAGGTTAGAGGATTGATTTTGGTGAGTTTGGAGAGGTTTCATGAATGTTGAGCATGATGTACCAATTCTGCTAGGGTTTGTATCTCATGGAATATGGCACAATAATCCTCATTATATAGCTTAAAATGACCAGCATAAAGTGTAGATTAGGTTAGGATAAGGTTTGGCCAGGATTGGAAGATTTGATCACAGGTGATAATGATGGATTCAAGATGTTCTAGCTATCGAGTTCGAGCTTTGATGGAGTTTTAGAGGAAGATTTTGTTATGGTTGTGTAGAGGGGAAAGAATAGAGCAACTTTGCTCTTTGCAGATGTCGTTTTCATGGAGAATTGAGGTTGCATGATGAGGTGGAATTCTGGTTGAGGCAAGCTTCACGCAGGGCTCTAATGGCTGAAACCCTAATATCATTGGGGACGATGACCAATAGCTGTTGGATTGACTTTTATTTTTGACCTTTTAAGCTCATCGTATGGCCCAGATTTGAAGTTGAAAACGGAGGGAGAGACTCAATGTGAAACGATGCGTTTCACTTAAAACGCAGCCACGGGCCTTGGACTCAGATTTATATTCCCACCCCCCAGCGAAGCCCAGTTGAAAAATGAACTGTAAACCCTTGCTATTTGCACCGTGGATCCAATTATTTTCATTTGATTTTAATTCTTTTTTTTTTTCTGATGCACATTAGGCCTAATGCAATTATTATTCGCGCCCCCACTTCTCAAGCCCATCAGGATTATAACTGGGCACCATTGCTTGCTGCACCCCTTTCCAATTTTAATTCATTTTATTTCTTCAAAAAATATTAATTCTTTCAAAAATCATAATAAATCATAAAATGCATATTTTCAATTGGTTCTTTTTGCATTATTTTCATAATTTTGTCAAGAAAATTCTCATACAAAAAAATTAATAATTCATTTCATTTTCTTATTTTTGGCATATTTTTCTTTTAATTAGGTGTAAATAATATTTTGTTTAGTACATGATTTTGTTAATTTTTGTTCTAATAGATGCTTTCATATTTTTTACCCATTCTTTTTAGGTTGATTAGTAGATAAGATTAGCTTGTGTATACAATTTAGTTCATATTTTTAGGAATTGATCTTAGGTGATTAGTTTAGGTGTGAATAACATGAACAAAATTAGGATTTAAGTGACAACTTAGGAGAATTAGTTCATTTCCCTTAGGACTTAGAGATTGAATATGTTAGATGTGGGACTATAGGGACTATGGGTAGTTATTAGATCCCTTAGAAATCACTAGGATTCCCCTACTACTATTAGTACTGTCTGTATTTGACTAATTGGTGTGGTGTGCCCTCTGGGGATCATTGTTTGTCTGTGTGGGTATTGGGATTGTCTGAGGATTGGGAGAGCTGAAGACTTGTGATGATGAATCCATTGGAGATCCAGAAATTGAAGACCAACTTCCAGAGTTGAAGAGGAGATTCCTGCTAGCAGCTGTTGAGGAGATTAGGGTTTATGAGCTAGGCAGAGCCCTAGATTAGAAAGCTTGTTTCTCAAACATGGAATGCTTTGTCTGCATCCATCCTTTCCTTATGATTCAAAGTCTCTTTCAAATATCCACCTCCTTCCTTTGGAAGGATCAGTGAATGTATTTGAAAGATAGAACTTTTGAGGGAAAATTATCTGTATAATGTTAACAGTTAATGAACCACCCTTGGTAGGTAATTGACTGTCTAACATTCATTCACTTCATCTTGTTGACTGATGTTCCTCTTGGAGATTGAGACTGGAAGAAAAGCCATTGCAGATGGAAGACTGATGGTCAAGACCTTGCTGGAAAGCCGGGGAGATGGAGATTGATGCTTGCTGAAGCTTGTAGCTGATGGGAGATGACTTGAAGATAGGTGTTGATGCAGAGCTGTTGTGGCTGTTTATTTTTGCTGTTATTCATTCTTGATGTATTGATTGGTTTTCTGGACTGTATTGTTTGCTGTTTACCCTGTTGGGTTGAAAGTGAAGTCTGTTCACTTTTGCCTATTGTTTTCTAGGTTCGAGGTTGAGTGGGACTCCCTTGCCTCGCTTGTATTGTTGCATCCATGCATTTTACTGCTTTACTGTATATATCTGATATTGTTTCTGCTTCTGTCTATTCCCTTAGGATCTCTGTTTCTCTCTGCGCAAGAGAGGAGCATGATAGACACTAGGTCTTAACCCATGCATGATGACATTAAGTTAGTTTGATTCCCTTTTCAACCGTAGGTTAGAGTTCTGTCTCTTCTTTCTCAAAACAAACAGAAAAACACAATAAGATTCCAAACACAATAAAAGACACTTCTTCCGTAAAAGAATGTGAACTCATCAAAACGTCATTTTTGTCCGCTTGGACCTGTAATCAGAAAAACCCTTTTTCAGAAGGAATAAAAACAATCAAGACAGACTTGTGTCGTACGTGGCCCGAACTACGTTTGCTCTGATCTTTCATGCTGTATGAAAGTACGTAGGCATAGGATGCGATATCCTAGCGAGCAACCTTCCCCTCCTTTCCAGTAGGTAGGCGAACTACGTTGACTCTGATTTCTCGTTCCAGACGGGAATACGTAGGCATAAAGTGCGATACTTTGCCGAGTCATTTTATTTTCTTTTAACCCCAGACCTGTAGAATAGATAGAATAACAATCCGTACCAGAAAACAAGCGTGGATCCCGTCGAGTACGACGGACGTGAGGGGTGCTAATACCTTCCCCTTGCATAACCGACTCCCGAACCCAGGTTTTGGTTGCGATGACCATTCCTTTCCCGTCTTTGCGGTAGGTTTACTCTGAGCATTTCCTTTCCCTCCCGTGGGATAAATAACGCACGGTGGCGACTCTTCTGTTCAAACGGCGCCAATTTTCGCAGTAGCGACATCCCCTAGTGACAATTTGGAAGGGTTTAGCTTGCCAAGTTCCTTTCCCATGCCTCAATTTTAAGTTATGCATATGTTACTTAATATGCAAGCAAGTGTTTTTCAAAGCAAGTCCATGATTTAGACCTCAAATCAAAAATGTGTCTAAACCATTGTCTTTAAAATGTTTTCTAGAGTCAAAATGATATATTACATGCCATGGTTTGGATGTGTAGGTTGAAAATATCAATTTCCAACTTTGACTTATTTAACTTATGCCCTTGTTTTAGGTCATTTTTGCAACTTTGAGCTACAAGCATTTCCAACATCTCATGACCTCATTACTAGCCTTAAAACATCATTTTGAACAAGTTTTATGTTGAAGATTTTTCCATTTGAAGCTTGGAAATAGGAGTTATGGCCTTATGGTTGGAATGACCTGTAATCTCCAAATGACCAAAATGCCCTTGACTTGTCAAAGCCATAACTTGAGTTCTACAAATCCTATCAAGGACTTCTACTACTCTCTAGAAAGCTAAGAGGATAAGGAACAACATTCATGTTGACCAAAAGTTCATAGGAATCATCCTTCTAGGGCAGAAGTTTGATGCAAGTTGGACAACTTTCAAGCTCCAAATTCACATACCTCAGATGACCTCTAACTTGTCAAAGTCATAACTTGAGTTCTATAAATCCTATCAAGGACTTATAGCACTCAAATTAAAGCTAAGATCAAGCTATACAACATTCATGTTAGGTGTGAGATGAGATGACAATCACATCTTGAGCTAAACTGCCTTGAAGATAGGGGTCAAACTAGGGGACTTTACACTGTCAAGCCTTAGAAACCCTAGCTTGAAACTTCTCAAACTCTTCAATCATGATGACTTAACCTTGGAATCATCCTTATAACATCTCAATGTATCAATCCATGATCACATGGCTCTTGGACTAGGTCTCAACCTTGTTCAAATCATCAGTTGACCTAGGGTTGACCCAGTCAAACCCTAATTGCACCACTCATGGCTGGGTCTTCTTAATCTTGCACAATGACCTATCTAGGCTTCATGATGGCTTTCAAGAAATCTCATAAGATTTCTCAAGGCTTCAAGTCCACATTCTTGGCTTCAGAATCATCTGAGGAGCTCCCCACAACTCTCAAGTTAGGAGACCCACAACCTTGGTTTCAACCACTTACTCTGAGAATCTTTTAACTTCTCTGACAAGGATATCAACCCTTGAACATTTGAATAAGCTCCTTAGCTAGCCTCGTAGTCTTGTATAGCTCTTGATTGGTACTCATACCTCTTGATCTCCTGCATACATGTCAATGAAATGCAACTGATAATGCTAATGTGAATGAGATGCAACACAAGCTAGGTAAAGAAATGTTGGTCAAATTTTGGGGTGCAATAGCTGCCCCTATTCAAAAGGCTTGAACCTGACTGGGTGAGAAGCGAACGACTCTCAACCAATCAAGGTCCGAGACGGTTGAATATCGACAAACCCGGAAATTTGCCAACTGCACAAGTACACGGTACTCTGATGGGAACAAATCTTCGAAAACTGAAATACTGGCTGCACGGAAACTAGCTGGGGAATTGGTCACACGGTAACCGGTAATACATGGTCGATCATGCTGTCAGGCATCAAGATTCCTCGGGACTCATCAGGTCAACAATCAAGTTAATCATGCCATCGGGCATTCAAAGTAATTTTTTGGGCGTCAGCCGGACTTCATCAATAAGTTGGGAATAGAATTCTCGGTCAGTCACGAACCAATTGGGGATATCCAAACTTCTACCATCATGCACTCCGCATCAGCTGAGGGAACTGCTTTGTCAATACAGTTGGACTTCAATCATCAAGTCTTCGAGGGAAGTTTCAACTTCGCTGTTCAGAAACCTGCTGGGGATGACACATCTCCGCTGGGGATTCTGGAGAACTATCAAGTAACTCTGCTTCGGGGATCCAGAAATCCTTCTGGGCGAATCATCTCTGCTGAGGACATCAAGATAACTCCGCGGGGACTTCAAGAATCATCCTGAACCCATAACTCTGCTGGAGATTTCGGGAATCATCCCGAGCAAATACTCTGCCGGGGACTCTAAGCATCAACTTGAGCAAGCAACTCTGGAGACTTCACAGGGGGTTTTAAGAGTCATCTTAAGCAAACGACTTCACTGGGGAGAATTCAAGAATCATCTTGAGCAAATGACTCTGCGGAGGAACACCTGCAAAACAAGAACGGTAACGACCTAGCTCATGTTTAATATGCATATGCTTTGACGATGGGCAATGCTCCACACGGTGGAAATGCTACGCGTTTAGGGTAAATGCTATGCAATCATGCAAAATGCTACGACCCCATCAGCAAAATAAATGCCGAAGGGAGAATTCTCCTGTCAAGGAGAAAGAGCCACTCTGATAGGGGGAGGAATCATCCTGCTGAGGAGAAAAAAGTCACGCCAATCTCAATTGGACTCCGCATGGGGAAGCAAACTTCCGTCAACTGCTGCAGGGGAACGAAGCTCTACGAGAACCTGGACCTGCTGAGGAAAACGATGTCAATCACAGAAATAAACTGCACGGCATTCATAGCCTAAGCTTTCCTAGGGGTAACGACTCCGGTGGGGAAATACAACATCCGCTATTCAACACTCTACTGAGGAAAACCAATCATGGCCCAAACAGCTTCCAAGGACTCGGCTCTCTTGGGGATCTGCAAACTCGATTGGGGAAGAAGAAACCATCCTGCTTCGGGGGAGAGTACGACTCTGCAGGGAATTTCAATTCCGATAGAGGCTTCAGTCTGGAGCTATCAATTGCCGCATACTTCAGCGTATGACTCAGCTGTGGAGGTGTCGTTCCTTCAGGATACATCTGATTGGGGAGAGAATCTTCTCTGCTTGGGGAAACATATCAATGCTTACGATCTCACGTTCGGACCCTGCGGGGGGAGTTGCTGAACTTTGCTGGAGAAGGAGGAATCATCCTACCTGGGGACACGTACGGCGTACCGTCTGGTACATGCTACACCTGTAACAACACAAACAAACAGACGAGATGCCCTTCTCAAAGGGACCTATCAAGGTTATCATCTTGTGACAATGTTTAAGTAATTCCTTGTTTCAACAATCAGTGGCCTAGGCCAGTAAGCTTATGTATGCGCATTTTATCAAAAACATCGGCGTTCTTTTTTGCAAATAAAACAGATAAATGTTAAACAGACAAACAGAATTGCTGAATAGTATACATTTTATTGATAACGAACCCCTGAATGGGTAAAAATGTTTTACAACAGATGCAAGCTCCTGGAATGAGGAAGCCGCGCAAAAAAGTAAAAACATAAATATACATCAGTATATACAAATGTCGGCAACGAGGCGTAGACGAACACCATGAGTTGATCCCTCTATGACCCACTCGACTTCGATAATTCTCTGACGCTTCAGCTTCAGAAGAGATTGATTCAGATAAACGGCCCTCAGGTTTTCCCAACCACTAAACAATGAAAGTCCAAATGCGAAACGCAGTCATTTGCTTTTTCAAATCCCTAACTTTTGCGTGAACCGCCTTTTGCGGGTTTTCAGTTCATCGGGATACCTTTTTTTGCCAAAGTCACCCATCTGGGTTTTCGACTTTGCGGGTGTACATTCTTTTCAATTTATATCCCTAACTTTTTCCCGAACCTTTTCTTTTTTATGGTTCGCCGGGATGCCCCATTTTTTCCTGGACTCTCTTTTTACTGTCCAGCGGGTCGCTTTCAAGCAAAGTATTTTTTAACTGCGTCCGCGTTCACCGGGGATGCAAAATCTTCACCATCCATCGTGGATAACAACAAAGCTCCTCCCGAGAAGACCTTGCTGACGACGTACGGACCTTCGTAATTGGGAGTCCACTTGCCCCGGTGATCGGAGTGTGGAGGAAGAATCTTCTTCAGGACGAGATCACCCGTCTGAAAGCTTCTAGGACGCACCTTCTTATCATAAGCTTTCTTCATTCGGCTTTGGTACAGACGACCATGCGCAATCGATGCTAACCTCTTCTCGTCCATCAGGCTGAGTTGGTTCAATCGGTTCTTAATCCATTCTGCCTCGTCGAGTTTCACATCAATCAAAACTCGCAAAGAAGGGATCTCCACTTCTAACGGTAGGACAGCTTCCATACCATACACCAAGGAGAAAGGAGTTGCCCCGGTCGACGTACGTACCGTTGTACGATAACCGTGCAGTGCAAATGGCAACATCTCGTGCCAATCCTTGTAGGTCACAACCATCTTCTGAACAATCTTCTTAATGTTCTTATTGGCCGCTTCAACAACGCCATTCATCTTCGGCCGGTAAGGAGATGAGTTGTGGTGTTCAATCTTGAAACTCTGGCACAGCTCCTTCATCATCTTATTATTCAAATTCGAACCATTATCAGTAATGATCCGCTCGGGAATTCTGTAACGACAGATGATATCCCTCTTTATGAATTTAGCCACCACCTGCTTGGTCACATTAGCATACGAGGCTGCCTCCACCCACTTGGTGAAGTAGTCGATGGCTACTAGAATCAAGCGATGACCGTTAGATGCAGTGGGCTCGATCTTGCCTATCATGTCGATGCCCCACATGGAGAACAGCCACGGGGAGGACATGATATTCAACGGGCATGGCGGCACATGAACTTTATCAGCATAAATCTGGCATTTATGACATCTCTTCGCCAATTTAAAGCAATTTGATTCCATCGTCAGCCAGTAGTATCCTGCTCTCAGGATCTTTCTTGTCATAGCATGCCCGCCGGCGTGTGTAGTAAATGTTCCTTCATGGACTTCTTCCATGAGCATACTCGCCTCTTTCTCATCTACACATCTGAGTAGCATGAGATCGTGGTTTCTCTTGTACAAAACTCCATCAGGATTGAGATAAAAATTTCCAGACAGCCTCCTTAGGGTCTTCTTATCCTGGGTTGACACTCCCGCGGGATACTCCTTAGTCGTAAGGAAAGTCTGGATGTCATGGAACCATGGCTTGCCATCGGAGGCTTCCTCGATCGCAAAGACGAATGCAGGTCTATCAAGACGAGAAAGGACAATTCTTGGAGCTTCATTCCAAAAATTGACTTTATACATCGAAGCCAACGTGGCTAAGGCATCAGCCATCTGATTTTCGGCCCTGGGCACATGATGGAGTTCCACTCGATCAAAGAACGGAAGTAGCCTTCTGGCATAATTCATGTACGGTACCATATTCGATTGGCGAGTCTCCCACTCCCCTTTAATCTGGTTAATCACAAGTGCTGAGTCACCATATATATCTAGGTTCTTGATTCTCAAATCAATTGCTTCTTCTAGACCCATAATGCATGCTTCGTACTCCGCTTCGTTATTGGTGACTGGAAACGTCAGTCTCGCAGTGAACGAGATGTGGGATCCGTGGGGAGTCGTGATGATCACCCCAATACCACTTCCATAGGAATTAACCGCCCCGTCAAATATCAATTTCCACTGGGATTTCCTATCTGGACCCTCGTCGGGCAACGGCTCATTGCAATCCTTCGCTTTGAGAAACATGATATCCTCGTCAGGGAATTCAAATTTCATCGGCTGGTAGTCCTTGATCGGCTGTTCGGCAAGGTAATCAGACAATATGCTTCCCTTGATGGCCTTCTGGGACACGTATTGAATATCATATTCCGTCAACACCATTTGCCATCTGGCAATTCTGCTCGAAAGAGCTTGCTTCTCGAAGACGTACTTGATCGGATCCATCTTCGAAATTAGCATAGTGGTGTGGTTGAGCATGTACTATCGTAAACGTTTGGCAGCCCAGGCTAGTGCACAACACGTTTTCTCCAGCATCGAGTAACGAGATTCACAATCTGTGAACTTTTTACTCAAGTAGTAAATGGCATGCTCCTTTCTGCCCGTCTCGTCGTGCTGACCGAGAACACACCCCATACTATTCTCAAGAACTGTCAAGTACATGATTAATGGCCGTCCAGCCACTGGGGGTATCAAGATTGGAGGTTCCTGTAGATACTGCTTTATCTTGTCGAATGCCTTATGGCAATCCTCATTCCAGGTAATCGCCTGATCTTTCATTAACAGTTTGAACATCGGTTCGCATGTGGCCGTGAGCTGAGAGATAAACCTTGCAATGTAGTTTATTCTGCCCAAGAAACCACGAACTTCTTTTTCTGTTTTTGGCACTGGCATTTCTTGTATCGCTTTAATCTTCGCAGGATCAACCTCGATGCCTCTTTCACTCACGATAAACCCCAGTAACTTTCCGGACCGTACTCCGAAAGTACACTTGTTAGGATTCAGCCTCAACCTGAACTTCCTAAGCCTTTCAAAAAGCTTCAGCAAATTGACCAAATGTCCTTCCTCCATTTGAGACTTCGCAATCATGTCATCAACATAGACTTCAATCTCATGATGAATCATGTCATGAAACAAAGTAACCATTGCTCATTGGTAAGTGGCCCCTGCGTTCTTCAGACCGAAAGGCATTACCTTATAGCAAAATGTTCCCCAGGGAGTGATAAACGTAGTTTTCTCCATGTCCTCCGGCGCCATCTTGATCTGATTGTAACCAGAGAAGCCATCCATGAACGAAAACAAGGAGAACTGAGCTGTATTGTCGACCAACACATCAATATGAGGCAGCGGGAAATCATCTTTAGGGATCGCCCTATTCAAATCCCGATAATCGACGCACATGCGTACCTTACCGTTCTTCTTCGGTACAGGAACTATGTTGGCGACCCACGGAGGGTAAGTAGTGACTGCTAAGAAGCCAGCATCAAGCTACCTCTGCACTTCCTCTTTGATCTTAACGGTCATATCTGGTTGTGTCCTCCTAAGCTTCTGCTTAACGGGAGGACAATCTTCTCGCAACGGCAAGTGGTGGACCACGATGTCAGTGTCAAGTCCGGGCATATCTTCGTATGACCAAGAAAAGACGTCACTATACTCTCTCAGCATCTCGACCAATCTCTGCTTGACATCACTCTGCAATGCATCCCCTATCCTGACATTTCTGACGAGTTCTTCAGAACCCAGATTCACGATCTCAATCTCCTCTTCATGAGGCAGAATAACTTTCTCCTCTTGTTTCAACAATCGGGCCAACTCTTCAGGAAGGTCTTCGTCTTCATCAATCTCTTCTTCTGCTTGATAGATCGGGCAATCGAAGTCGAAGTGAGCCGTAGAAGGTCCAGAGTCGATGTCATCTGTTATGTGGATCCTGCAATAACAAGGGTTAAGCTTAAAACAAGGGTATGCAGGTTAGCACAAACCTCATTGCCATTTTATTGTTTTTCAAAATAAATATAAAACAGGAATAACAGAGATCACAATATTTGAATACGAAGAAAACGCCTTTGATTTATTAACAAAATGCATGTACATAATCCAACAAGGCCCTGACAATAAAACCACTATGCCCCGGGTAGGACATA
The DNA here is from genome assembly GCA_963859935.3 of Lathyrus sativus. Classification (NCBI taxonomy): domain Eukaryota; kingdom Viridiplantae; phylum Streptophyta; class Magnoliopsida; order Fabales; family Fabaceae; genus Lathyrus; species Lathyrus sativus. The sequence continues at coordinate 433,962,422 of OZ012737.1, forward strand.
GGGTTGTACAATGATTGGGAAAAAGTAAATCATTACTCTTCGCTTGTCATCTGGATGATATCCTTGACGGACCAGTTGGTAAGGCCCTCGCCTGGCTTGCTTGGCTAGATCCAAGAGTCGAGGTCACATTCGTTATCTCCACTGTCTTCAGACACTGCATTGATTCTTTCGAAAATCACTCCGCCACTGGTAAACTGGATCGGCCCTTTACCTCGTGACGCACTGCTAGAAGAAGAGGAGGCTTCGGCCGCAGGAGAATATCCCAACCCAAACTTGTCTTGCTTGTTAGGTATCTCCAAAATTCGCCCCCAGCCTGGGGTAGATCCGGCTTGAACAATGGCCCGGGCTTCCTTGAAGGAAGAGAGAGTCATCTCTGGCTTTTCAGCGACTACAGGAGCTACGTCCTTGACTTTAACAGCTTTGAACGCTTGGCATAGAGTCTCATGGATTTCCCCATCCATCTCAACATACTTGAAGGACGACAAATGGCTCACCATTATGTCTTCCTCGCCACACACAGTCACGATGCTACCTCCGACAGCATACTTGAGTTTCTGGTGCAACGTGGAGGTCACGGCACCCGCAGCATGGATCCATGGCCGGCCCAAGAGACAGCTGTAGGCAGGCATGATGTCCATAATATAAAATACCGCATCGAATGTTTCCGGTCCGACTTGAATTGGCAGGGTCACCTCCCCGAAAACATGGCGTTTGGTTCCATCGAATGCTTTCACCACCAGATCACTGGGTGTGCAAATCACTCCACGAGTATCCAACTTCATTAATGCCTTCTTCGGAAGAACATTAAGCGACGAACCCGTGTCCACCAATACGTGCGACATAATCGTGCCCCTGCACTCTATCGAGATGTGCAAGGCGCTATTGTGGTTCCTCCCCTTCGGCGTCAGCTCCAGGTCTGTGAAACCTAGCCCATTTCCAGCATTCACGTGGGCTACGACTTCTTCCAGCTGATTTACTGATATTTCCTGCGGTACATATGCGGCGTTCAACACCTTTAGCAGCGCGTTGCGGTGTGCTTCAGAACACAGCAACAAGTTCAGAATGGAAATCTTCGATGGCGTCTGATGGAGATGATCCACAATCTTGTAGTCACTCTTTTTAATCAACCGCATAAACTCCTTGGCGTCTTTAACAAGTAAGTATTTTTCTACCCCATGAGGGATCTCTTCGACGACTTTACCTTTACCTTTATCAGTTGCATCAGCTCTGTCCGCTTTATCCGCCACGACTTCAGGTGGTGCAAACACTCTTCCGCTGCGAGTAATACCACTAATTCCCGCAAGGTTCTCCACAGACGACCCAAACGGTTCTACCTCCAACTTCTGTCCGTTGCATTAGACTTCAGCCCCATAATGCCACGGGACAGCATTAGTGCTTTCGAACGGTATCGGCCCAGCTTTGGTGATGGTAATTGTGGGCGGTCTGGGTGCAGAAATAGTTATCGTCTGGCGAGGGATGGTGATGGTGGCGACCTCATCATCTTGCTTCAGCACTACCTCCCCTGATCCACATTCGACCCTCCGGCTGAACTGTAAAATCCCCTCAGTCATCAGACTTTGAATTCCTTCTACCAACTGTTCACATCCATCAGAACGTGTCGCACAGCCCATACACAGCTCTCCGTAACCTGGAAAGAAACCTCTTTTCATCAACTTAGCTTTAACGAAGCTAAGCGGCGTTTTCAAATCTCTGACGTCAGTCAGCAAATCCGAACTCTCGTCTTCGATAATGGCGTTCACTCCACCTCCCCTATGATTCGGCATAGGGTTTTTCGTGACATTTGGCACATTATCTGAGAAGTTGATGATCTTAGCGTCCACCATGTCCTGCACCTTGTGCTTGAAGGATTTGCAATTCTCTATTGTGTGGCCTGGTGCCCCTGAGTGAAACTCACAAGTTGCATTCGCGTCGTACCCTGGCGGAGGTGCCCCTGTCAAGGGAGCCAACGTTCTCTTCTGGATCAACTATAGCTGAAGCAAAGTCTGCAATAGTTGCGCGTACGACATAGGCGGTGTCTCGAGGTGACGGCTCGACAAAGGTGCCCGATTCTGATACTTTCTGTATCCTTGTTGATTTGGCTGCTGCTGTTGCTGCGACTGTTGAACTGTCGGGATAGTTATGCTGGCCATCTGTTGGTGAGGACCTTTACCCTTCCTTCGAGCGTTGGACACAGCGCTCGCTTCTCCTTCCCGTCTTTTGCCACTATAAGGTTTCTTTCCGCCTCCTCCAACTGAGGATGACTCACCTTGAATTTTCCCGAGTTTGATCCCATTTTCGATGTGCTCACCCGTGATAATGAGATCTGAGAATGTTCCAGACATACCGCTGACCAACTTCTCATAGTAAACCCCTGGGAGGGTGGCTACGAACATCTGCACAAGCTCACGTTCAACCATCGGCGGTTGAACCCTGGCTGCCAACTCACGCCACCGCTGGGCGTATTCCTTGAACCCTTCGTTGTTCCTTTGCGATAGATTCTGCAGCTGGACTCGGTTCGGAGCCAAGTCGCTATTGTATTGGTAGTGGTGCACGAATGCTTCAGCAAGGTCCTTCCACGTGCGCACACTAGTAGGCTCCAGACTCATGTACCATTCGAGGGAGGGCCCGGATAGACTGTCTTGAAAGAAGTGCATCAGCAACTTCTCGTCCTCAGAGTGAGCGGACATTTTCCTGTAATACGATCTCAGGTGGACGCGAGGGCAAGTGGTGCCCTTATACTTCTCAAAGTCAGGTACCTTGAACTTGGGAGGCACCTTGAAATCAGCAATTAGTCCTAACTTGGACATATCAACGCCCAGGGTGTTCTGATTCTCGATATTTCTCATCTTATCCTCGAGTGCTTTGAACCTTAGACGTGCTTCAGCATTCAGCTCCCCTTCAGCACCTCTCTGAGAGAACACATCGTCCTGGCGGTCTTCTAACCACGGCTGAGGCCCAAACAGATTCCCAACACATGCATTGTCGTTGCCCAGCCCAACATTGACATTAGCTTCCAGACTCCCATTACCGACGCCCGTCGTATTACCATTGAGTCCCATGTTAGCTACCATATTGCCGTTGGCACTGCCATTCCCCCCGGTCACGGGGATGCCATTCTGTGGAGTTTCAACTGGTGGAGGAGTAGGCACGGTCCCACCATGGAGTACGCCATTACTATCGACCCTTGAAATCAGAGGCTGAACCAAGGTTCTGAGCTGATCCTGGCCATTAGCGACCGCTTGCATAAGCTCCATGAAACGGTCTATTCTTTCGCGGAGTTCCTGAACATCAGTTTGCACTTGCCCCATGATCCTAGTTTGATTAGCTCTGGTCGGATAGCAGTGAATAGGTCTCTGATCAATCCTGGAACCACCTGAAACAACCTGGAAACACAAAAGGGTTAGGAAAAAACGACAAAGTGCTCGTTATGCAAATGCTTCATGCAAATGCAAACGTGTGTCTGTGCGTTAGGGAGATTTCCCCTGATCCTAGTGCCTGAATGCCTGTGCCGATAATAAGAAATCTGAGTCCAGTCATGGAAATAACATCTCATATATAAAAAGAAAGCCCATCAAGGCAGTACAAAACATCAGTGAGTACAAGATGAATCAATAGCGTGACCTCAGCCAACAAGCCTGGCGATGGTCAGCATACAACAACGATCAAAACAAAAGGAGTACAAATATAGTCAAGTACGGCCACGGGCGCGAAACTCTTCTAACAACCCCTTCGTTTCTGGATGATCAGGCCGAGTGAGCAACCCTTTTACGAGTAGCTCCCTCTGCATAATGGTGTATTGAAGACCTTCGATCGAATCTTCCCATGCTCCTTCGCCGAAACAATCTTCTAACTTCCGCTTCTTGGACTCAAACGTCAGTTTGCGCTCCTTCAGGTTAGCGAGAGCTCTGTTGAGCTGGCCTTCAGCGGCATATCTACGAGCGGTTTCTTCATCAAACCTCTTCTCGCTAGCCCTCACATGGGCTTCCAGCTTGGAGATCCGTAGCATCAGCTTATCCTCCCGCTCTTTCCTGGTGGCTAGGGAGGCCTTCCAGTACTGGTTGAACTTGGATATCCTCCGATATGCTTCGTCCAAGTGCTGCTTCTTCGTAGCCAATACGTCGTTGACAGCTTTGAAGTCTTGACCCATGCGCTCCCGCTCAGCTATCTACTTAGTCAAGTCTGTACCTAGCCGGTTCACCAGCTCTGTCTGCCTCTTGAAGGAATGAACGACTTCGTTTCTCTCGCTTCGAAGCTGAGCCAATTCTTTCTCCAGTTCCTCATTTGCCCGCTTTAATTCATCTCGTTCAGCTAACACCTGATCATGCTGCTGAATGGGCACGGTAGTAGGCTCTTCAATCATTGGAGGGCTTTCTGGCTTGGCCTGAGGAAACAACATCCCTATAACATCGGTTCTGGCTCTGATCCACGTCACGTACGGAGGGTAGGCTTGATTATTACTTCTCCCCAGCAATGGTTTTCCCCTCTTACTGATGCCATTCCAAGCGCGCTGAAGCTTAGATAACAGATCCCCCTCTAGAAGACCAGTGAGGTATAGAGATTCCTGCACCTCTTCATCCTTCGGCGGAGCTCTCAAAGCATACGCGAACTGTCGGACCAGCAAAGACGGATTATAGTTTATACAGCCCTTCCTGCCTATCAAAGGCACGTTCAGAAACCCACTGCAGCTGAAGATAATCTCGGTACCCAGCCTGTCTCTGTCAAACCAGTCAATATCCTCCGATGATAGACTCATCAAACGCTCAGACCACTCAGTTGTGGCTGCAGACGAAACAAAGGGACCCCTCTTGGGTAGGTAACTATCAAGCCATTTATAAAGCAAGGGTACGCAGCACGAGACGTTCTTACCCCTTCTGTTCTCGTTTTTGTAGTGGATGGAATGGTAGACATCGCCTATCAAGGTAGGGACTGGATTCCCTGATGCAAAGATGTGAAATGCGTCGAAGTCTACGAAGTCAGGCATATTGGGGAGCAGAATGATGCCATATATGCACAGGGCGAGAATGGCGTTGAATACGACCCAACATCCGTCTTTGGCGCACTGCTGAGCCTTTCCCACTAAGCACTTCAAGGAGAAACCGGGAACCTTGTTCCAACTAGACAACACCAACTCGGAGGCATCCAGATGAAGTGAAGGAGCTAGGCTAGCCAGATCAGGCTCAGCATCCATATGAACAAAGGGCATCTGCCTCTTGATAGGCACACCTAACAAATCAGCATATTCCTCTAACGTAGGTGCGAGAACAAAGTCCTGGAAAGTAAAGCATCTCAACGGAGGATCGTAGAACTTCAGCAGAGCGTGCAACCCATTCAACTCGAACGCAGAAGGTTTACGAACCAAACTGAGCAATTTGCCGTAAGATTTTCTGAACTCATCTCTCACAGAATCATCTGCTAAAGCAATCAAACTAGTCAGCTGAACCACATCAGGGGCATGGAGCTTGTAAGCCACGGTCTTCCTTAGAGAACCCATAACAATACAATAGGAGGCAAGAAATCCTGGATCGGGGTAAACGGTACCTGCAACACAGACACACGTTAATGAAATGCAAATGGGTACGCAAAGTAATGTAAAATGCAATCATGCAGCAGGAGATCAAGGCAACTGTGTTGTGGAGATTCTGTATCAACAAAACCACGATACTGCTCTGTCAAGAACAACCACTATCACTGATAAGAAGAAAACCCTGGTGTCGGACCACAAATTTGCTCTGTCAAGAACACACATCTGATAATAAGGACCTCTGATACAGGACCAAAAATCTGTTCTGTCAAGAACAACCATCTAATAATAAGGACCTCTGATACAGGACCAAAACTCTGCTCTATCAAGAACAACCATACATCTGCTGATGAGATCCTCAGATACCAATCAAAACCCTGCTCTGTCAAGAACAATCATCTGATGATAAGATCCTCTGATCCCAAGAAAACTGATTCACTATCAAGAAAACTAGGTAGGCTGAAAGTCAAAGTTTCCTACAATAAACCCAACCCTGCTCATAGGTATGGACCTATACTGACTCAAGTTCGGCATCCTATGCGTTCATCAGCGTCACAAACATTCAAGAGGGGTGATACGATACCCAGAAGGTGTGGCATCACCAGCTCATGAAGCGGCCTCACTCGGCTGAATCACAAATGATCGGTCCCCAGAGTCGACAATCCTCCAAACCAACAACCCCCTCAACCCAAAGGGTTGAAAAAGAAGTCAACCGGGAGAACCTCGTCTGAGCGTGGATTTCATGAGACACTAGTACCTGCCAAGCATGCACGCGCCCACTAATTTCCACAACTAATGCTATGTTCACTCAAGCCTGGGTCTGGCTTCTCACTCATCAGAATTCCCCTCCCCCAACAGCACAGATAATCATATCATACTGAAAATAAAATGCGGGCAATAAAGTTGCGATAAATAAATACAACCTAACAAGTAATCATACAAGCGCTAGGATTGACTCTCGTAGGGGACGTTGGATCCCCAAACTGACTAGCATACGGGACGTTAGATCCCAGGAAACTATCAAGTCCCCAGCAGAGTCGCCAGTTGTCGCTTCCGCGAAAATAAGGTGCCGGCAAAACAGAAGAGTCGCCACCTTTCATTATTTATCCCTCAGAACGAGAAAGGAAACGATCGGAAAAACCTGACGAAAAGGGTAAGACAAGGTCGTCGCAAACGTTGTCTGGGTTCGGGAGTCGGTTACGCAAGGGGAAGGTATTAGCACCCCTCACGTCCGTCGTACTCGACGGGATCCACGCTTGTTGTGTTTACTGGACGAGTTGGTTTATCTATCTACCTATCAAGGCTGGTTTAAATAGAAAAGAAAAATGAATCGGCAAAGCGTCGCGCTTTATGCCTACGTATTCTCATCAGAGAATGAGAAATCAGAGTCAACGTAGTTCGGCCTACGACGGGTTGCGGGGAAGGTGGCTCGCCAATACATCAGTATTGTGCCTACGTACTCTCAACGGGTATGAGAGATCAGAGCTTACGTAGTTCAGGATACTACGGATTACGGGAATTCAGATTCATCTGTTTTATCGAGTAGGGTTAAACAGCAGTTCCAGCAGTTAGGGACAAAGCCTGTTTGCGGTGGCGCTGAAGTTTAACGACACTCTTTTCTTCAGAAAAGCTTCCTTTGAATTATGGGCCCACGGGGCAAAAAGGTTTGAAGTTTGTTTTCTGTCTTTTACGGAAGAAGTGTTTTTATTGTGTTTGCAATTTCAATCGTACTAAAGACTATGACCTGAGAGTGAATGCGTCGCATGTCACCCAAAGGGTGCCATACTAAACATCCAGACTATTGAAAAGAAGCTCTCCAACAATCCTTTCTCAGATAGCTTAAGGCTCGTAACGTACGAAAGAAATCATTCATGATTACCGTATTTTAAGCTGTTTTGAGATGAGAAGAGAACAGGCTCAACTAAGGGGAGACTATCAAGTCCTACTGTTGTCATGCCAAGGATTCATCCTATGGTTGAGGTTTGAAACAGGGAACTCCTAGAAATTATCATGCATAGGTTTCAACCTAACGTTCTAATTATCACTTCCTTATAAAAGGAAATGAGAGTCCTAAGGGATCATGTCAATGAGGTACGGAAACAGACAAAGCATCAGCTTAAACAGCAAACAGTAAACGACTGTAAAATGCCTGCAATGCAAGTGAGGGAGGAAATGTGTGTGGGGCATCAGCCTCCACAAGCTCATCTCAACCTCAAGCCAGAATGAATCACAGTAATCATACAGAAAAAGATAACATGCTATCAAGCAAAATATAAAAGATTGTAATCATACAGATAAAAATGGAATGCTATCAAGCAAAATATACCACATGGGCAAGGGAGTTGGGCTCTACCGAATACCCGCAAGCAAAGCCATACAGTAACAATACAAGCAGAGGGAGCAACTCAACCTCTAGTGCGATCATGCTCCTAGATTAAAGTCAGTCTAGATATGAACTTATTCTAATGCATCAAGCAAGTCAAACAAGGCACATCAGCAATACAGAACAGAAAACAGGCAAGAAAGCAGATCAACAACTCCCTCTTTCAATTCCAAGCTTCAGCTCTTCTACCAGCAACCCAGTCTTCAGAACTCAACCAACCTTCAAGGCTATCATCTTTCATGACAAATGTCAACTTGTTTCTCCAGGTTTCAACCCATCAAACATAAGTGTCAGCTTAATCTTCTTCCCCAAGCTTCAGCTTTTCAGTCAGTTCCAGCTTTAGGCTTCAATCTTAACCACAAGTATCAACTTGCTTCCTTCATACCCTCCAAGTATCAACTTATCTTTTATTCCTCCAGTCTCAACTCTACACTCAATCTCAATTGAATCCTTTTCATAAGTATCAACTTAGTCCTCAAGCTTCAGCTCTCTTTGCTTCACCAGTCTCAACTTGGTCTTCTTCTCCTACAAGCCTCAGCTTTCCAGAGTAATCTTCACTCACTTAGAAGTATCAACTTCATCCTTCAGTCTTTAAGCCTCAGCTCTTCATTCAGTCTTTATTGGATCTTCAAGTATCAACTTGGTCTTCTTCTCCTACAAGCCTCAGCTGCAATGGCAATGCTCAAGGAATCATCCTCTTCCACACTCTTCAATGAAGTCCTCATCTTCAAACTCAAGCCCAACATCTTCCAAGATACTCAAACCAGAAGATAATCACTTAACTGGATAAGCTAGGATATTAAACTGCTTATTAACCACCAAAGAAGGCCTATAAGGGTTTAACATTAGAAGAATGGTTCCCTCAAAAGTTCTACTTCCTAGGTACCATCACTTATCCCTCCAAAGAAGGGAGGTGAATACCATGGAAGGACTTTTAATCATTGGGAGGAATGGAAGCACAAGATGCTTTCCATGTTTGTGAAAGAAATCATTCTAACTACAAAGCTCTCCCTATGTCATATCTCCTAATCTTCATCAGACACCTTTAGGCATCCACAGAATCCAAAGCTTCAAGCACCCTCAAGCAACTTCAAGCATCCTCCCCTTGTCTTCAACTTGTCTTCAACCTCAACCAAAGGCAAACCAAGCACAAACCCTAATCTAAGGGAATTAAGGAAGTTAAACTAGTTGAATTAGTTAATTAGGGTCACCTAAAACCTAGTACTAAAGTTAGTCCTAACTAAAATACTAAAATCAATTGTAAAATCCTACAAAAATTACTATGGGAACCTAGGTCAATCATGACTCTATCACATTAGTTTCAAAGATCAAATCATCCATTTGGACCTAGAACTAAATCCTACATTACAAGGTATCAACCTAAAACCCTAAAAAGGAAGCATCTAAACATCAATCTAGAAAGCACACCTATTTTCATCACAAAAATGTGAGAAAATTACTATGGGATCATACATGTCTAACCTAATCACACACAAAAATTAGGCCAAGAATCATCACCATGAGATCAAACAAAATTCTACAAAAATATGCATCAAACATAAACATTTTAATATCAATTAAAATACAAAATTCCAATTAAATCAGAAATTAAATGAAATGAAAATATTTTTTCTCTAAAAAATAATAGACTCGGTCATGAGTAATATGCAAAAAGAATGGATTTAATTGGGTTAATATTCAATTAGTTATGAATTTTACAAAAATCATGAATTGAATGGAAATTTAATGGAAATCAAATGAAAATAATGAAGCGCGCGGTGCAGGAAGTAAACATTTTCAGTTCAAAACGTGGGTTGGGCTTGCTGGGGGGTGTGGATAACACTTACTCACTAAGCCCAAAACGTCTGAATTAATGAAACGTAGTGTTTCCTTCAGAAACCCTTCACAAGTCAGAAATAAAATGTGGCCCTTGGATCTTCTCCTAGTCAATGGTCAATCCATCATCCAATGGTGAGAACTTCATCTTCTCCATTTCAAAGCTCTGAGCTTCGCGCCCAGCTCCAGCCACCGCCGATGGAGCTCCGATCGTCCCCTTCAACCCTAGTTCTTTCTAGAGGCCTCCAATCCAAGAGGTCAAAACATGAAACACACTCCAAATCTTGCCACGAATTCAACCATACCCATAGTTTCTTCTGAAACCCCAAGAATCATCATCTTCCAATCTCAACCGAAAATGGTGATCTTCCTATTTTATCTCTAATTCAGTAATTAACCATCTGAAAACCATCCTAGGTCATTCTATAACTAATCTAACACCCTAATTCAACCTAATTCTACCTGAATCAAGCTAGGGGAAGGAGGTTACAAACCTGGAAATTCTTGAATAACAGATGCACCAAATCTCCACTTCAAGCTCTCAAATCTTCTGGACACGATCACTGAACTTCCTCCTTACTTCTGTATGTAAAAGATTCAATGGAAAGTGCTTCAATCTTGAAACACGATGAAGAGTTGCAGGTGTTGCAAACCACTTGCTCCCACACGATCTAGCCACCAATTCTCCTTGGAAATGATCTGGAATCAATCCTTGATACTCATGGAAGAAGAACCAATCAAGAAAATGGAAGGAAATGGAGGAAATTGATGAAACCGATTTCAATTGCAATCTATGAAAACTCAATTCCAAACTATGCTCAATCCTTTAATGATCACCAACCCTTGCCATGGAGGCATTCTACTCAATATATAGATGAAGTTTGGATGATTTAGAACCCTCTAGATCCTTCCAATGAGATTTTACACATCTCATGTCATGAGATTTTGAATCACTTATCATGCCATGCTCAATTCTGCTTGCAGCTTGAAATTCATCTCGATCTCCTTCAATTTCTCCCCTAGTGACAATTTGGAAGGGTTTAGCTTGCCAAGTTCCTTGCCCATGCCTCAATTTTAAGTTATGCATATGTTACTTAATATGCAAGCAAGTGTTTTTCAAAGCAAGTCCATGATTTAGACCTCAAATAAAAAATGTGGCTAAACCATTGTCTTTAAAATGTTTTCTAGAGTCAAAATGATATATTACATGCCATGGTTTAGATGTGTAGGTTGAAAATATCAATTTCCAACTTTGACTTATTTAACTTATGCCCTTGTTTTAGGTCATTTTTGCAACTTTGAGCTACAAGAATTTCCAACATATCATGACCTCCTTACTATCCTTAAAACATCATTTTGAACAAGTTTGATGTTGAAGATTTTTCCATTTGAAGCTTGGAAATAGGAGTTATGGCCTTATGGTTGGAATGACCTGTAATCTCCAAATGACCAAAATGCCCTTGACTTGTCAAAGCCATAACTTGAGTTCTACAAATCCTATCAAGGACTTCTAGTACTCTCTAGAAATCTAAGAGGATAAGGAACAACATTCATGTTGACCAAAAGTTCATATGAATCATCCTACTAGGGCAGAAGTTTGATGCAAGTTGGACAACTTTCAAGCTCCAAATTCACATACCTCAGATGACCTGTAACTTGTCAAAGTCATAACTTGAGTTCTATAAATCCTATCAAGGACTTCTAGAACTCAAATTAAATCTAAGATCAATCTCTACAACATTCATGTTAGGGGTGAGATGAGATGACAATCACATCTTGAGCTAAACTGCCTTGAAGATAGGGGTCAAACTAGGGGACTTTACACTGTCAAGCCTTAGAAACCCTAGCTTGAAACTTCTCAAACTCTTCAATCATGATGAGTTAACCTTGGAATCATCCTTATAACATCTCAATGTATCAATCCATGATCACATGGCTCTTGGACTAGGTCTCAACCTTGTTCAAATCATCAGTTGACCTAGGGTTGACCCAGTCAAACCCTAATTGCACCACTCATGGCTGAGTCTTCTTAATCTTGCACAATGACCTATCTAGGCTTCATGATGGCTTTCAAGAAATCTCATAAGCTCTCTCAAGGCTTCAAGTCCACATTCTTGGCTTCAAAATCATCTGAGGAGCTCCCCATAACTCTCAAGTTAGGAGACCCACAACCTTGGTTCCAACCACTTACTCTGAGAATCTTTTAACTTCTCTGACAAGGATATCAACCCTTGAACATTTGAATAAGCTCCTTAGCTAGCCTTATAGTCTTGTATAGCTCTTGATTGATACTCATACCTCTTGATCTCCTGCATACATGTCAATGAAATGCAACTGATAATGCTAATGTGAATGAGATGTGTTGCACCCTAAAATTTGCTCAACCTTAGTCACTTGGTTTATGTTTCAATGTCATTAGCATTTGCATATAGAGTCATGTACATAGCCTAGTCATCTGTATAGCATAAGCATAGCAAGCCAGCCAACAGGGAACCAATCATTATTCTCATCTCTAGAGGCCTATCAAGAGGTTATTATCCAAATTCAACCTCATTCAAGTCATCAGAAAGAATTGGGAAGCTATCAAGTCAATGGATCAAGCAGTTCATCTGTCTCCTATCTGAGGGTACCTGAGGGTCAACAGAGAAATTATGAGTTGTGAATTGAAGGCATGGGGAGTATCTAGACATCTGGGGAGACTTAGAAAGTCATTTGGAGAAGGAGACAAGTCATTGGTATGATCACAAGAGTTGCAGTTGAAGACAGTCAACTAGGGTTTCATCTGGGTCAACCCTGGGTCAACTCTAGATTAAATGACTGATGGAAGGGCACTAAGGTCTATTGGAGAAATGTGGGGTTCACCATTTGACATGTAAAGAAGGATATGTTGTTATGCTAAGAATAAATCAAGATAAATCAAGGAGAAGAGGAGTTTCTAAATTAGGGTTTCTATGTAAAATCCCCTAATTTAGGTCAAATTTCCAAGCAAGATAAGTCAAAATGAAAGCTTCAAATGGATCCTTGGCCTACATGAAACTTGTAGAGGATCTCAATACCTTTAATTTGAGTGGTGGAAGACACTAAGGAGATTTATAGAACTCAGGTTATGGTCCTTGCAAGTTACAGGTCATCTGAGGTATCTGAAATTTTGTCTGTAAACGTGACTTGACTTCCAAGCAATTTTTACCCCTCAAGGAGATTTCAAATTAATTTCTGGTCAACATAATAGTTGTTCCTCATTGTCTTAGATTTCTATAATGGTATAGTATGCCTTCATATGATTTATGGAACTCTACCTATGGTCTTGGCAAGCAAAGGGTATTTTGGTCATCTGAGAATTACAGGTCATTTTAACCTATGCCCAAAACTCATACAAGGAAGCTTCAAATGGAAAACTTTACAACATCAAACTTGTTCCAAATGACATTTTTAGTCTATAAAAGTGACCATGAGAGATTGGAAAGATTCATAGCATAAGGTTTCAAAATTGTTGGATTTAATGAATAAAAATGGACTTAAAAATGAGATTTTTCATATTTTGGCCAAATGAAGCAAAATTATAGGTCATTTTGAATGGAAAGATCATTTTAAAGACATTGGCTAAAGTAGAATTTTGAGCTTAGTTCATATTTTGGGAGTTATCCATGGTTACTTGTAATGGAAGATACATAAACCAAATCCAAGGGAAATTGTGCAAGGGAAGCTTCTCCAAGCTTCTAGGAGTTTCTAACTTCATGTATATATTGATATGAGATGGTTCATGCCATGGTTGGTGATTACATTTTCTCAAAACCCCAAGTTTCATTCACTTTCTCCATTTTGCAAAAGTATCTCAAACTCTCTCAAATCTCCCTCAATTCTCACACTTCTTGATCTGAGCTTCATCACCATCATCCATAGATTACAATTCTCATAAGAATTTGGTTGAATTGAGTAAGGATAGTGCTATAAAAGTTTCATCATTCAAGGTGCAAGAAATTGGAATCACATGATACAAGAAGTTTGAGCCAAGATCTCTGCATACAGAATCAAAGTGGTAGTGTGTGGATCAGTTTCAAGTCCCTGCAAGCATTGATTCAAGGGTTTCCATAGCTGTATCTCCATTTTAAACCAGGTTGGTATCTCTGCTCGATTTGCATAGTTTAGTCAGCATGATAGGGTTTTGTTAGCTTAGACTGGTTAAGTTAGGTTAGATGATGATTTCCACAGAGTTTGGAGAGGTTTAATGGAGTTTGATCATGGTGCACCAGTTCTGTTGAGGTTCATAACACATGGAATATAACACGATAATCCTCTTTATATGGCTTGAAATGATCAGGATGAGGTATAGATTAGGTTAGGGTAAGATTTGGAGAGAATTGAGATGGTTGATGACAGGTGAAAATGGTGGATCCTATCTGTTACCCCTATCGGGTTTATTTCTTGAGTGAATTTTAGAGTGAGATATTGATAGGGTTGTGTAGAGGGAAGAAAATGGACCAAGTTTGCTCTTCGTAGCATGTGATTTCATGGACAATTGATGGAGAACAGAGGAGTATAAAGTGTGTGCATGGCGAGGAAGTTTCAGAAACCCTAGGGTTTCTAAGGTTGAAGACAACCTTCTGACCACACGATTAGCCATTTGACTTTGAATCATTTCCCAATCCAACGGCCACGATTTAATTTGGAAACGGAGGGAAATTCAAAGGAGTGAAACGCCCCGTTTCACTTAAAGTTTCTGAGTGGGCTTTGGAATTCCTTGCTTTTGACACCCCTCCCAGCGCAGGCCCAATGGTATTCAACTGGAAATGTTGCTATATGCACCGCTTTGAGTTTTTTGGTTTTTTTGTTTAAATTCTGAAGCTTCTTGGGCCTAATAACATTGCTACGCACACCTCCCAGCTGGTGGCCCACCTGGAAAAGTAACTGAGCGCATTGGCTATTCTCACCCCCTCCTTCTATTTTCTTTATATTTTAATTTTTAATTTCTTTTCATTTTCATGCATTTTATAAAAAGCATATAATTTCTTTTCATTATTTTTTGATAATTCCTTTTGCATAATTTTCTTCAAAATGTCTAGAAAATTATAAAAAATAAAAATTGCATTTTATTTTTTATTTGATATTTTTCCCATATTTTCCAAATAAATGCATATTTTAGGTGTTTCATTCCATACATGAATTTGTTAATTTTGGTTCTAATAGTTGCTTTAATATTTTTGGTCCATTCTTTTTAGGTTGATTAATAGACATTGTTAGCTTGTATATGCAATTTAGTTTACATTTTTAGGACTTAATTTTAGGTGATTAGTTTAGGTGTGAATAACATGAATAAAATTAGGGTTTTAAATCAACTTAGGTGAGATAGTTTAATTCTTTTAGGATATTTTCATTTGATTTTTGGGGTATGGACTATAAGGGTTATGGGTATAGGATAGATCCCCTTAGAAATCACTAGGATTCCCCTACTGCTATTGGTATATTACTGTCTATATTTGATTGATTGGTGTGGTGTGCCCTCTGGGGATTATTGTTTGTCTGTGTGGGTATTGGGATTGCTTGGGGATTGGGGAAGCTGAAGATTTATGATGATGAAGCCATTGGAGATCCAGAGACTGAAGGCCAACCTCCAGGGATGAAGAGGAGATTCCTGTTAGCAGCTGTTGAGGAGATTAGGGTTTAGGAACTAGGCAGAGCTCTAGATCAGAAAGCTTGTTTCTCAAACATGGAATGCTTTGTCTGCATCCATCCTTTCTCTATGATTCAAAGTCTCTTTCAAATATCCACCTCCTTCCTTTGGAAGGATCAGTGAATGTATTTGAAAGATAGAACTTTTGAGAGGAAACTTTCTGTTTAATGTTAATAGTTGATGAACCACCCTTGGTAGGTAATTAACTGTCTAACATTCATTCACTTCATCTTGTTGACTGATGTTTCTCCTGAAGATTGAGACTTGAAGAAAAGCCATTGTAGATGGAAGACTGATGATCAAGACCTTGCTTGAAAGCTGTGGAGAGGGAGATTGAGACTTGCTGAAGCTTGTAGCTGTATGGAGATGACTTGAAGATGGATATTGATGCAGAGCTGCTGCAGCTGTTTATTTTTGCTGCATTTCATTTCTGATGTATTGATTGGTTTTCTGGACTGTATTGTTTGCTGTTTAACCTGTTGGGTTGAAAGTGAAGTCTGTTCACTTTTGCCTATTGTTTTCTAGGTTCGAGGTTGAGTGGGACTCCCTTGCCTCGCTTGTATTGCTGCATCCATGCATTTTACTGTATTATTGTATATATCTGATATTGTTTCTGTTTCCGTTTATTCCCTTAGGATCTCTGTTTCTCTCTGCGCAAGAGAGGAGCATGATAGACACTAGGTCTTAACCCATGCATGATAACATTAGGTTAGTTTGTTTCCCTTTGCAACCGTAGGTTAGAGTTCTGTCTCTTCTTCCTCAAAACAAACAGAAAAACACCAATAAGATTTCAAACACAATAAAAGACACTTCTTCCGTAAAAGAATGTGAACTCATCAAAACGTCATTTTTGTCCGCTTGGACCAGTAATCAGAAAAACCCTTTTTCAGAAGGAATAAAAACAATCAAGACAGACTTGTGTCGTACGTGGCCCGAACTACGTTTGCTCTGATCTTTCATGCTGTATGAAAGTACGTAGGCATAGGATGCGATATCCTAGCGAGCAACCTTCCCCTCCTTTTCCGTAGGTAGGCGAACTACGTTGACTCTGATTTCTCGTTCCAGACGGGAATACGTAGGCATAAAGTGCGATACTTTGCCGAGTCACTTCATTTTCTTTTCTTTTAACCCCTGACCTGTAGAGTAGATAGAATAACAATCCATACCCGAGAACAAGCGTGGATCCCGTCGAGTACGACGGACGTGAGGGGTGCTAATACCTTCCCCTTGCGTAACCGACTCCCGAATCCAGGTTTTGGTTGCGACGACCATACCTTTCCCGTGTTGTGCGAGGTTTACTCTAAGCGTTTCCTTTCCCTCCTGTGGGATAAATAACACACGGTGGCGACTCTTCTGTTCAGCCGGCGCCGATTTTCGCAGTAGCGACAGCTGGCGACTCTGCTGGGGACAGCCAACGTCCCCTGGCTGCTAAGGACTGCGATGGTTCTTATGCATTTTGGATCCATCGTCCCTTAAGAGAGTCAATCCTAACGCTTGTTTTCCCGTCGAGGATTTTGTATGGATTTATATTTCTGACCTTTATTTTCAGCATTATATATATTGATTATTATTGCTATATTGGGGGTGTGACGGGTGTTCTGATACTGAGTGAGAAGCCGGACCTGGGCTTGAGTGCACCTAGAATTAGAGTAAAAAGTAGTGGGCGCGTGCCGGCTTTGCTTGCATTAGTGTCTCATGAAATCTACACTCGGACGAGGTTCTTCTGGTTGGCTTCTTTTTCTACCCTTTGGGTCGAAGGGGTTGTTGGTCAGCTGAATTGTCGACTCCGGGAACCGATCATTTGGAAGTTGGCTAAGTGAGGCCTCTTCAGGATTTGATGATGCCACTCCTTCTGGGAATCGTATCATCAACCCTGAAAGTCTGTGACGCCGACGACCGCATAGGGTGCCGTACCTTGTGTCAGTTACTAGGACATCCACCTGTGAGAGGGTTTGGGGTTATGCAGGTAACTAGACCTTCAGACTACCGGTTTGTTTCTTGATTAGAGATCCTGGGTATTTATGGAGAGTTATGAGGTCTACCAGAGACCAGTTGGAGAGTTCTGAGGTCTGTCAGAGACCAGTTGGAAGGTTCTAAGGTCTGTCAGAGACCAGGTGGAGATGTGATTTAAGGTCTGTCAGAGACCAGTTAGAGTTATGGCTTGAGGTCTGTCAGAGACCGTTGTTGGAGCTTTGTTTTAGGTCTATCTGAGACCAGGGTTTGAGGACTTCTATAGAGTCTATCCGAGACTTCTTGATATGGTCCAGGCTGTTCAGCTACGGCAGTTGGTCCCTGTTGCATGTTACTTGCATTGCATTGTTTGCATACCCATTATCATTGCATTCCATTAACGTGTGTCTGTGCTGCAGGTGCATTTGCATATCCTCCGATTCTAGTGCCCAGACTTCTGAGTAGTGATTATGGCTGGGTTGAGGAAAACGGTTGCGTATAAGCTGCCTTCACCTGATATTACTTCTTTGCTTGGTCTGATATCTCTTGCCGATGAGGAGGTTAGAAGAAGCTTCAGAATGAATCATGGGAGACTGCTGAGATTAGTCTGCAAGCCCACTACTGATGAGATGAACGGGCTGTACACCCTGATGCAGTTCTATGACCCTGCATTGAGATGTTTTACATTTGCTGACTTCATTATAGGGCCTACCATTGAGGAGTATGTGGAGTTTACTGAGCTACCCGTGCAGAACAAGGTTCCCTTTATTCACTCTGCTGCTGAGCCCAAGTTGGAGGACTTAGCCAAAGCCTTGCATATGGACGCTGCAGAACTGTTATTGACTTCTTGGCTTGGGGTTTCAGGTTTCTCTCTGGATTTCCTGGTTGGCAAAGCTCAGGAGTATGCCAAGAACGGATGTTGGGTGGTTTTCAATGCTATTTTGGCTCTATGCATTTATGGGATTGTGCTATTCCCTAACTTGCCCAATTTCGTAGACCTGGACGCTTTCCATCTATTTGCTGCCGGCAATCCAGTGTCAACATTGATCGGAGACTTCTACCACTCCTTGCACTACAAGAATGAAAACAGAAGGGGAAAGGTTGTTTACTGTTGTGCTCCCTTGTTGAATATGTGGTTCAAAAGTCATCTTCCAATAAAGGGGGCCTTTGTGGAAAGTGCAACCACCGCTAGTTGGTCAGAGCGCTTGATGAGGCTATCTTCCGAAGACGTCGAGTGGTTCGATAGATATCTGTTGGGATCTGAGCTTATATTCAGTTGTTCTGGGTACCCTAATGTGCCGCTGATTGGAAGAAAAGGGTGTATCAACTACAACCCTTCTTTGTTCATTCGTCAGTTCGGATATGCGCTGAAGAACCCGCCAAAGGAAGAGGAGGTACAGGAATCTCTGTACTTTACCGGTGATTTAAAGGGGGAGTTATTGGCCAAGCTGCAGCATGCCTGGACGCGTATCAACCGAAGAGGGAAGCCGTTGTTAGGGAAGAACGACTGTCAGGCCTATGCACCTTACAGAGAGTGGATCCAGGAGAGAGCCAGTCAGTTGAGGATGCCATTTCCAGATGCACCAGTTCTTGTTCCCATTCCGGTAGCAGAGCCAACTACTATTTCCATGGAAGCCTACGAGCAAGTTGTGAAGGAAAAAGAAGCCTTGATGAAGATCAATGAAGGGTTAGAGCAGGAGCTAGCCCAGATACGCAGCGAGAAAAACAAGGCCGTATACGCTTTCCAACAACAGATTGAGCTAGTGAACAGGTTAGGGGCTGAGTTGACTGAGGAGAGGAAGAAGCGCGAACGTCTGGGGCAAGAGTTCAGAAGCTCCCATGACATGCTTGAATCCAAGAAGAAAGCACTTGACATCGCTCACCGAGAGATCTCTTCTTGTAATAAGACTTGGAATGCCACGCTCACCAACAATAAGAAGAGGGAGGATAAGTTGAAGCAGCAAATCTCCGACCTTGAAGAGCAGTTGAAGTCCAGCATCAAGAAGTGTGAAGAAGAAGTGATGACCCGGTATAGTCTCCAGAATGCTCTGAACAAGGCCATCAAAGGCAGAGATGAAGCTGTGTCTCAGAAGCGTAAACTAGAGGATCGCTTTGGAGAGGGGGCATGGGAAGAAACTGCTGAAGACGTGCGCCGTATTCTTAAGAAAAGAAACCAACTTGTTGAAGGGCTGCTGGATCGACCAAGTCATCCGGAGACCAAGAAGCTGCTAGAAGAGTATCAGACTTATGGGAGGATTTGATCATTTCATGTAGTAACTTGTATGCTTTATTTGCATAAGTGCTGACCATCACCAGGATTGTTGGTTGAGGTCATGCCTTCTTGTTGTACTCTCAGTGACATTGTATCCTTGGCTTATTGGTTTCTCAACAATATATGAGGTTTTCTGTGATTCAACTCCGATCTTTATATTGATAGCACTATCATTGCACCGGCACCTTCACACTAGAATCGGGGAATGAATTTCCCTAATGCACAGACACACATTGCATTGCATTCATATTCATATTGCATTACAGGTAATCTTTGGATGGTGTCTTATTTCCTGCTCTGTACCAGGAACTTTTCAGGATTGCAGATCAGCACCCGCACCGCTATTCTACTCGCACGAACTGTCGAAGAATCATGGATCAAATGCAGAACGAGATGCAAGATGTGCACGAGAAGCTCGCTCTCTTCATGCAGACCATGGAAGCTATTGCAAAAGGTCAGGAGAATTTGCAAGCCATGGTCCAACCTCTGTTGGCCCGGAATGCTGGTCACGGTAATGAGGAGCATCAGTCTGTGCGAGTCGATACTGTTCATGGAGATGGCACTCCCACGCCAGTGGCTCCACCTGTAGTCAATATACCTGCTGCTAATGTCAACAACGCTACCGCTGCTATGAACGGTAACGTCGGAGTTGGGAACGAGACTGCTGTCCATAACGTTGGGCTTGGTGATGTCAACTTGGGTGATAATATGGGAGGCAACGGCTTCGGCAATACTGGATTCGGGTTCAATGATCAGGGATTCGATAATGCTGGGAAATATGGTTTCAATGCTCAAGGCTTTGGGCAAGACGGTTATGGTGTGGCCAATCAGGGTTACGGAGGTTTCGGAAATGGAAACGGCGCTGGATTAATGGCTTTTGGGCCTGCTGGAGGTGTTCAGGGATACGGCAACAGAGGCCAAGGCCCAGGGATGAATCAGATTAGAGCTGGCCGCAATAATGGATATGATGGGTATGGAGCTGGGAATGGTATGTGGCAAGAAGATCAGCAGGAGGACGCTTTCTCCAGCGGAGGTTTCGAAGGGCCAATGGATGACTCCCAGAAGATCAGAATGCTGGAAGAGCAGATGAGGGGGGTCCTGAACCAAAGTGTTGTGGGCTTGGACATGGCAACAATGGGTCTGGTACCTGGCTTGAGGGTGCCAATCAAATTCAAAGCTCCTACGTTTGACAAGTATAAAGGGGACACTTGTCCGAAAGTGCATGTGCGAGCTTATTACAGAAAGATGTCTGCATACTCAACTGATGAGAGAATGCTAATGCATTTCTTTCAAGATAGTCTGTCGGGCCCTTCCTTAGAGTGGTATATGGGGTTGGAGCCAACCAATATCAAGACATGGAAGCAATTAGCAGAGGCATTTGTAGCTCACTACAAGTATAACAGCGACTTGGCGCCTAATCGGGTCCAATTGGCAGGGTTGTCGCAGAAGAAGGGGGAGAGCTTTAAAGAGTACGCGCAAAGGTGGCGCGATATGGCTGCCAGGGTCCGTCCTCCTGTAGAAGACAAGGAAATGAATGACATGTTCGTCGGTACATTCACAGGCTTGTTTCATGACATGCTGTTTCATACATCCCTGGCCAGTTTTTCAGACCTAATTTTGATGGGAGAAAAGATTGAACGTAACATTAAGCAAGGTAAATTCCAGGCTGAGGAATCAACTGCATCTGGAAGTAATAGGAAGGCTTTTGGTGGGCGCCGTCAGGGCGAGGCAAGCGCAGTATTTGGAGGCCGAGGCCGAGGCCGAGGCAGGGGACGAAACCAATATCATCAGCCGCAGCAGGTGGCGAGTGTTATTATCCCATATCAGCAACAACCACTTCAACAACAACAACCGTTTCAGCAGCAGCCAATGCAACAGCAACAGCAGCAGCAGCAGCCTCAGCAGGGGGCGCAGCAGGCTCAGCGAAGATTCCAGGGTGGTAAACCGAGAAGAGTGTTTGAGAAGCCTCCCTCAACCTATGCAGATTTGTTGCAGACACTGTTGGGTCTAAATTTGGTAGAGAAGAGAACTCTGGCACCGATAACGGGAACTCCCCCGTATGGTTATGATGCAAGCAGGCACTGTGAGTTTCATTCTGGGGCTCCGAGCCACGATATAGAGGGTTGCCATGCTTTTAAGCACGTTGTGCAGGATCTTTTGGACAATAAGACTATCAATTTCGGAACGGCAGGTCCGAATATAGTGCAGAAACCCATGCCCAATCATGGGGCAAACGCCATTCTGACTGAGGAAGGGTTGAATCTGATTATGAATGTCGACAATTTGAAGACGCCGCTGAGCGAGATAAAAAGCAGACTGTTGCAAGGGGGTGTTTATCCAGGATGTGACGAGTATTGCTTAGAATGCTGGACCCTAGGTGGGGGGTGTGATGATTTGAAGAAAGGCATCCAGGCTTTAATTGATGGAGGCACATTGCAGTTTGACCGAGCAGCGACCGAAGAGCCTGCAGGGGCAGTAGCAGATGATCAGAGTGATGTGGCCACGGTAACGATTCCTCGGAAGACAATCACTATTGCAGCACCGGTCCAGCGACCACCGATCACCATAACTAAGGCCGGACCAATCCCGTACGAGAACACGAAAGCAGTCCCTTGGTCATATGGGTTGGAGGTGTATTGTGACGGGATAAAGATTGATGTTAATAAACAGCCAGCCGAGACTGTAGAGAACGTTGTTGGTTCAGGAGGTATGACAAGGAGTGGTAGGATCTTCATATCGCCTGAGGTGGAGGCCGAAAGATTAGCAAAGGGGAAAGGAAAAATGGTTGAGAATATTCCAGTGCAAGCAAGTGAAAAAGAAGCAGCATCGAAAGACGTAGAAGAGTTCATGCGCTTAATTCGAAAAAGTGATTATAAGATTGTGGAGCATCTGCAACAGACGCCGTCCAAAATATCTATCCTGTCATTGCTATTGTGTTCTGAAGCTCACATAAATGCTTTGTTGAAAGTCCTGGATACTTCCTTTGTCCCTCAAGACGTCTCCGTGAATCAGTTGGAAGGAGTGTTGGCACATGTGAATGCAGGCCACAACTTAGGCTTTACCGACTTTGATTTGACCCCGAAAGGGAGAGATCACAACATGGCGCTGCACATATCCGTCGAGTGTAGAGGATCAGTAATGTCACATGTATTGGTCGACACCGGATCGTCTTTGAATGTGATGCCCAAGAAAGCGATGATGAAGCTGGATGTCAGAGGAATCCTGTGCACGCCCAGTGACTTGGTGGTCAGAGCGTTTGACGGCACGCGAAGAACAGTCTTTGGATCGATCACATTGCCTCTACAGGTGGGGCCGGAGGTATTTGCGACTGAGTTTTATATCATGGATATACAGCCTGCCTATAGCTGCCTGCTCGGAAGACCCTGGATTCATGGGGCTGGGGCAGTCACGTCTACCCTGCACCAGAAGTTGAAATATATGGTCGGAGACAGCGTAGTCACCGTATGCGGAGAGGAAGACATCCTGGTCAGCCATCTGTCCTCGTTTAAATATGTGGAGGTCGACGGAGAGATCCACGAGACGCCCTGCCAGGCATTTGAAGGGCTGCGTATCAAAGACAAAGGTCCCGGGCCGAGCAAGGTGTCAGAGATAGCCGTCTCATCGTATAAAGAAGCTCAAGCTCTAGTGGAGGCAGGAGAAGCAAAAGGCTGGGGCAAAGTGCTGGATATTCCTGTGAAGATGGATCGATTCGGGCTGGGATACCTACCGTCGTCATCAGCACCTGTCGTGGGGCCACCCCGTTTTAGAGGGCCAATAACCATCTATGCCAGTGGAGTATGTCATGAAACCATCAACGCTGCTTCGGAGTCTGACGAAGGAGACATCGATTGCGATATGGACGCCTGGATTCAGCCGAGCGCGCCAGGACAGGGATTGTGCAACTGGTCTATTCAGGAGCTTGTTCCTGTGACTCTCAAACAGTAATGCTTTGCTTTATTAATTGTTGAATAATCTGATGTCTTGCCCGGGGCATTGTGATTTGCTTAGGGTTGTGTTGTTATGAACATTGTGTGTTAATCATTAAATAAATGGCGTTTTTTCGTGTGCAAATACTGTAATCTCTGTCTTTCTTGTTTTGTATTTTTTCAATAAAATGGCAACGTGGTTATTCGCTTTATACGCATTTTGAAGCACTTAACCATTCCTTTTGCAGGATAACATTTTCAGATGACATCCTTGAACCACCCATGACTCGTCCCGACTTTGAGCATCCGGTATTTCAGGCCGAAGAAGAGGTTGTCGAAGATAGAGACGTTCTTGAAGAGCTGTCTTGGTTGGTGAAGCAAGAGGAAAGAGCCATTCTGCCTCACGACGAGGTCATCGAAATTATCAACTTGGGGTCGGAAGGGGTTGAGAAGAATATTCGTATCGGTGCCGCACTGCAGAGCGATATCAAGCGAAGACTGGTTGAAATGCTCCGAGAGTATAGTGATGTATTCGCTTGGTCGTATGAAGACATGCCAGGGCTCGATACAGATATGGTTGTGCACCGTCTGCCACTGAAAGAAGAATGCCCGCCGGTCAAACAAAAGCTTCGCAGAACTCGACCAGATATGGCAGTGAAGATAAAAGAGGAAGTTCAAAAACAGTGGGATGCTGGTTTCCTGGCTGTGACAAAATATCCCTCATGGGTTGCTAACATCGTACCAGTACCAAAGAAAGATGGCAAGGTTCGGATGCCCGTGGATTATAGAGATTTGAATAAAGCAAGCCCAAAAGACGACTTTCCGCTTCCGCATATTGACGTGCTAGTTGATAACACTGCTCAATACTCCGTATTCTCCTTCATGGATGGCTTTTCAGGCTATAACCAGATTAAAATGGCGCCAGAGGACATGGAGAAGACTACTTTCATAACGCCTTGGGGAACATTTTGCTATAAAGTGATGCCCTTTGGTTTGAAAAATGCTGGGGCAACATATCAGCGTGCGATGACGACTCTTTTCCATGATATGATGCATAAAGAGATCGAAGTTTATGTTGACGATATGATTGCCAAATCCCAGACAGAGGAAGAGCATCTGGTGAATCTGCTGAAGCTATTTAAAAGGCTTAGGAAGTTCAGGCTGAGGCTGAACCCTAACAAATGCACCTTCGGGGTGAGATCGGGTAAACTGCTGGGGTTTATCGTAAGCGAAAGAGGAATAGAGGTTGATCCTGCTAAAATAAAAGCGATTCAAGAAATGCCGACGCCTAAAACGGAGAAAGAGGTGTGCGGGTTTTTAGGGAGATTGAACTACATCGCTCGGTTCATATCTCACCTAACTGCTACGTGTGAACCGTTATTCAGGCTGTTGAAGAAAGATCAAGCTGTAACATGGAACGAAAATTGTCAAAAGGCGTTCGATAAAATAAAGAAGTATTTGCAGGAGCCTCCTATTTTGATACCCCCAGTGGCAGGGAGACCTTTGATTATGTATTTAACAGTTCTTGAGGGAAGCATGGGTTGTGTTCTCGGTCAACACGACGAGACAGGAAGAAAAGAGCATGCGATCTATTACTTGAGTAAGAAATTTACAGACTGTGAATCTCGATACTCAATGCTGGAGAAAACTTGTTGCGCGCTAGCCTGGGCCGCCAAGCGTCTGAGGCAATACATGCTGAATCATACGACCATGCTCATCTCGAAGATGGATCCTATCAAATATGTATTTGAAAAGCAGGCGCTGTCAGGAAGAATTGCCCGTTGGCAGATGGTCTTGACCGAATATGACATTCAATACGTCTCGCAAAAGGCTATAAAGGGGAGTGTGTTGTCTGAGTATCTGGCGGAGCAGCCTATTGAAGATTACCAATCAATGAGGTTTGATTTTCCTGACGAGGATATCATGTACCTAAAGATGAAGGATTGTGAAGAGCCGTTGCCAGACGAAGGACCAGAGTTGGGTTCCAAATGGAAGATGATATTTGACGGAGCTGTGAATGCTTACGGTAGCGGAATAGGGGCAATTATCACTACGCCACACGGGTCGCACATCCCGTTTACTGCCCGATTGACCTTTGCCGTTACCAATAATGAGGCCGAATACGAAGCTTGTATAATGGGGCTTGAAGAAGCCATTGATTTGCGAATCAAGAATTTAGACGTATACGGAGACTCGGCTCTGGTGGTGAATCAGGTCAAAGGGGAATGGGAGACACGTCAGCCCAATTTGATACATTACATGAATTATGCAAGGAGATTGTTGCCTTTCTTCGACAAGGTTGAATTGCATCATGTGCCGCGGGCCGAGAATCAAATGGCTGACGCCCTGGCCACTTTGTCTTCCATGTACAAAGTCAATTTCTGGAACGAGGCTCCCAGAATCATTATCTCTCGGCTTGACAGGCCAGCTCACGTATTTGCTATTGATGAGGCATCAGATGACAAACCGTGGTATTTTGATATCCTTAATTTCCTGAAGAACAAAGAGTATCCGGCTGGGGCATCCAGTCAAGATCAGAAGACTCTCAGGAGATTAGCGGGTAATTTCTATTTGAATCCGGATGGCGTCTTATACAGAAGAAACCACGACTTGGTGTTGTTGCGTTGTGTAGATGAAAGAGAGGCAACGCTGCTCATGGAGGAAATACACGAAGGTACCTTTGGTACGCATGCTGGCGGGCATGCTATCACAAGAAAGCTGCTGAGGGCAGGTTATTTTTGGCTGACCATGGAAACTGACTGTTTCAAGTTTGCGAGGAAGTGCCACAAGTGCCAAATCTATGCTGATAAGATCCATGTGCCTCCGAGTCCTCTGAATGTGATGTCATCGCCCTAGCCATTCTCGATGTGGGGAATCGATATGATTGGAAAGATTGAGCCGACAACTTCTAACGGGCACAGGTTCATTCTAGTAGCAATCGATTACTTCACCAAGTGGGTGGAAGCGGCGTCTTACGCAAATGTAACTAAGCAAGTGGTGGCCAGATTCATCAAGAGAGATATCATTTGCCGATACGGGATCCCCGAGCGGATAATCACGGACAACGGTTCAAACCTGAACAACAAAATGATGAAGGAGCTCTGTCAGAATTTCAAGATCGAGCATCACAACTCCTCCCCTTACCGACCCAAGATGAATGGCGCTGTTGAAGCGGCCAATAAGAATATAAAGAAGATCGTCCAGAAGATGGTGGTGACCTATAAGGATTGGCATGAGATGCTACCTTTCGCCTTGCACGGTTATCGTACGACGGTACGCACGTCAACCGGGGCAACCCCGTTCTCGTTAGTATACGGAATGGAAGCAGTGCTGCCATTGGAAGTTGAGATCCCTTCTCTGAGGGTATTGCAAGACGTTCAGTTGGACGAGGCAGAATGGGTGAAAGACAGGTTGAACCAATTGAGTTTGATGGACGAGAAGAGGCTAGCGTCTCTAGCATACGGTTGTTTGTACCAGAGCCGAATGAAGAAAGCATATGATAAGAAGATACATCCGCGAAGCTTTCAGACGGGCGACCTTGTGCTGAAAAGGATTCTCCCGCTGCAAGCAGATCACAGGGGCAAGTGGACCCCCAACTACGAAGGGCCATACGTTGTCAGGAAAGTATTTTCAGGAGGAGCGTTGTTGTTGTCCACCATGGACGGTGAAGACTTCACGTCGCCTATGAATTCGGACGCAGTTAAAAAATACTTTGCTTAAAATTGACCCGCTGGACAGAAAAAAAGAGAGAGTCCAGGCAAAAATGGGGCATCCTGGCGAACCAAAAATAGAATGAAAGGTTCGGGCAAAATTTAGGGATAAAATTGAAAAAATGTACACCCGCGAAGTTGAAAACCTACACTGGGCGGCTTCGGCAAAAAGGGGTATCCTGGTGAACTGAAAACCCGTAAAAGGCGGTTCACGCAGAAGTTAGGGATTTGAAAAGCAAATGACTGCGGTCCGAATTTGATACCACATTTGAGCATCAGTGCGGGAGAATACCTGAAGGGTCGATTATCATATGCAATCTCGTCATAGGTATGAATACCTGGAAAGCATTAGAGTCGGATGAGTCATAGGAGGATCAGTTCGTGGTGTTCGTCTGCATCCCGCTGCCGACATGTGTACAAAATTTAATTTGTCAATATATTTATGCTTTTTGTGCATACTTGTATATCTGCTTTGCGTAGCTTTCTCTTTTCAGGAGTTACATCCCGTGTACAAAACTCCGCCTATTCAGGGGCCCAATCAATAAAATATGTTATTCAGTACTTGATGTTGTTTCTTTACTGTTTTGTGCATGATAAAGCGCCTAAGTTTGTTGAAACTAGCATGTGTATAACATCACTGGC
The DNA here is from genome assembly GCA_963859935.3 of Lathyrus sativus. Taxonomy (NCBI): domain Eukaryota; kingdom Viridiplantae; phylum Streptophyta; class Magnoliopsida; order Fabales; family Fabaceae; genus Lathyrus; species Lathyrus sativus. The sequence continues at coordinate 433,990,330 of OZ012737.1, forward strand.
CCTTGCCAACAATTGCTAAAGCTTTGAATTAACTGAAAATAACGTCACTAACCTGAATCGATTTGGTTGTATAGGCTTGTCTTGTCTTGTTTGTGTTGTTGCAGGTTTCATAGCCGTACGAGGAAGATGAGCAAAAGATTGCAATAACGAAAGACTTGATCTACACGCAGGTAGCGCTTCTGAGATAACAGTGTTCCTCACTGAAGAGAAATTGAATTCCCCAGCTAGTCGTAGCTTACCCAAGGGACATGCTCCAACAAAGCCATTTATTCTCAGCAGAATTGGCGATTCCTAGATCGAAGGTTGTATTCAGACAGTGCATCTCAAGCAGAGCGGTTTAGCCGTAGAAGATTAATATTTGTGAGCTGTATTCAGACAGTTTACCTTCCCCCACAGGGTCATTTACTCTCTCCCCCAGTGGGGTCAGTCGATTTTCCACAAGAGAATCATCCCATCGGAGTTCTCTTTTCAGCAGGTGTTTTCATTCCTCCCAGTGGAACTCGAAGATTAAGGTTCTCCCCGGCAGAGTTGGTGTGGCGCATTGGCATTTATTTTGTCAAAATACCGTATGATACCCGTTCACTTTCCAGCAGAAGTTCAGTCATATCAGGCGCATCTGCTATTCTCCAGCAGGGTTATATTCCCAACAGGGCATTACTTCAACGAGGTGATTGGTATCGAGTTCCTAATTTCCCAACTGAGCTGACTTCACTCTTCCAGCATTTATTTTGCTGGAATATTTCTCTAGCATCCGGCTATCCCCAGCGGAGTTGGCATTATCTTCAACATTTATTTTGCTGAAGCAGTTTCTGTGTCCCAGCAGTTCGAGTCTGCATTTGCATTGGCATATAGTGTCATATTTGCGTCCATCAAATAAAAAAGCGTAGCATTTCCATGTCAAATGGAACATGGCATCATAAACATACGCATTTTTGAAACATGAACCAGGTCAGCTAACCGTTTGTTTCAAGTGGCGCTCTCTTGCAGGTGGAAGGAGCTCTTGCTCAAATGAATTACCAACCATTCAAAGTCTCGGCATGAGACATTCAACGAAGTATCAGCTGTGGCACTACTCCCCACAAATCCAGCAGGATAAGTTTCTCTTCGTCCCTAAGCAGAGTTACTTATTTCCCCGCCAGGGTTTCTTGGCGAAGTTTCTCTAGTCCGACCAGCGGATTGTTTCCTTCGAGGTTGTTGTTACGTCAGCATTAAGAGGTTCTATGAACCAGAATTTCAGAGGCTACCGCCGGTTATCAGAGCAGGTGTCCAGTAGTTTGGTTTTCAGATATTCCCAGTAGAGTCAGCCTCAAAGTTGCTGTAGCGTCAGTAATAAGAAGTTGGCGGACCAATGGAAGGAGGAGTCCTAACGTGGACGGATTTATTGACAGGTTTTTTTTGTGCTAAGAGAAGTGGGAGTCCTGACGTGGACATTTCCTCAAGTTGACGATATGTGCTAGTCCTAACGTGGACCGATTTGATTTCTCCGTATTGATTGAATGTGCAGTCCTGACGTGGACAAGAGTGGGTTACTCTTCGTGTTGGTGTCCTGACGTGGACAATTTATTTCCAGCAGATAGCTTTATTCGTAATGGTGAAATGTGCGTCCTGACGTGGACAAGTTTATAGTTCTTCGTGATGACAAGATACGAGAGTCCTGACGTGGACAAATTTATCCTTCTTCGTGTTGTTGGCAGAGTGTGTGTCCTGACGTGGACGAGTTTTATTTCCCCAGCAAGTCGAAGACGCGCAAGTCCTGACGTGGACAGGTTCTATTACTTCAGCAGGTTGAGATGTGAGTCCTGACGTGGACAAGTCTCACTTCCCCAGTGGGTCAAAGGTGCATGGGTTCTAACGTGGACAAGGTTTTATCTCCTCAGCAAGTCAAGAGATCGGAGTCCTTACGTGGATAAAGCATATCAAGGTTATTCCTTACGTGGAAAGAGAAGCTTCAGTTCCTTACGTGGAGAAGCAAGTTCAGTCCTGACGTGGACGGACGCAGAAAAGACTTTGGTTTCCTTACGTGGAAAGAAGACGAATTCCTAACGTGGAAAGATGGGAGTCCTTACATGGACAAATCAGAAAGAGTTTCCTTACGTGGAAAGATAGCATTCCTGACGTGGAAAGATGGAGTCCTTACATGGACAAGTCAAGAAGAGAGTTATTCCTAACGTGGAAAGGTGGGTCCTAACGTGGACGATGTAGTCCTAACATGGACAAGTTTGAGTCCTTACGTGGAACGAAGATGCATTCCTTACGTGGAAAGAGGGGAGTCCTAATGTGGACAGATCAAGTTGGTTTCCTTACGTGGAAGAAAATTGATTTCCTTACGTGGAAAGAGTTGGAGATTCCTTACGTGGAAAGATGATATATTCCTTACGTGGAAAGATTGAGTCCCTACGCGGACATATCAAGATTGATTCCTTACGTGGAGAGATTGATTCCTTACGTGGAAAAGATTATTCCTGACGCGGAAAGTGTAGTCCTGACGCGGACAGATCCAGGCGAAGTCTTAGTCCTAGCATGGACGGTGTTATTCCTAACGTGGAAGAGTTTAGTCCTAACGTGGACGATTTATTTCTGACGAGAAGGCAGACGAGCCATCCCCAGCAAAGTTGTTGAAGTTTTCCGAATTGACGAAGCAGGCGTCCTGACGTGGACAATGTTCTATCTCTGCGATGATAAAAAAAATCTTCTCTTTCAGGCTGATGAAAATAATCCTCAGCACGAGATCAGTGGGTTGTCATGACAGTCAGATTCAGCTGATGAATGTCGTTCCTCAAGTAGTGATGCAGTTTATTTCTGCGGTTGGCAAATTTCTGGTTTCACTAGTATTCAACCGTCTCGTACCGCGAATGTTTGAAGGCTCCGGGCTCTTCACCCAATCGGGTCCAAGTCGCTTGAATAGGGTCAGCTGTTGCACCCTAAAATTTGCTCAACCTTAGTCACTTGGTTTATGTTTCAATGTCATTAGCATTTGCATATAGAGTCATGTACATAGCCTAGTCATCTGCATAGCATAAGCATAGCAAGCCAGCCAACAGGGAACCAATCATTATTCTCATCTCTAGAGGCCTATCAAGAGATTATTATCCAAATTCAACCTCATTCAAGTCATCAGAAAGAATTGGGAAGCTATCAAGTCAATGGATCAAGCAGTTCATCTGTCTCCTATCTGAGGGTACCTGAGGGTCAACAGAGAAATTATGAGTTGTGAATTGAAGGCATGGGGAGTATATAGACATCTGGGGAGACTTAGAAAGTCATTTGGAGAAGGAGACAAGTCATTGGTATGATCACAAGAGTTGCAGTTGAAGACAGTCAACTAGGGTTTCATCTGGGTCAACCCTGGGTCAACTCTAGATTAAATGACTGATGGAAGGGCACTAAGGTCTATTGGAGAAATGTGGGGTTCACCATTTGACATTTAAAGAAGGATATGTTGTTATGCTAAGAAGAAATCAAGAGAAATCAAGGAGAAGAGGAGTTTCTAAATTAGGGTTTCTATGTAAAATCCCCTAATTTAGGTCAAATTTCCAAGAAAGATAAGTCAAAATGCAAGCTTCAAATGGATCCTTGGCCAACATGAAACTTGTAGAGGATCTCAATACCTTTAATTTGAGTGGTGGAAGACACTAAGGATATTTATAGAACTCAGGTTATGGTCCTTGCAAGTTACAGGTCATCTGAGGTATCTGAAATTTTGTCTGTAAACGTGACTTGACTTCCAAGCAATTTTTACCCCTCAAGGAGATTTCAAATGAATTTCTGGTCAACATAATAGTTGTTCCTCATTGTCTTAGCTTTCTATAATGGTATAGTATGCCTTCATATGATTTGTGAAACTCTACTTATGGTCTTGGCAAGCAAAGGGTATTTTGGTCATCTGAGAATTACAGGTCATTTTAACCTATGCCCAAAACTCATACAAGGAAGCTTCAAATGGAAAACTTTACAAAATCAAACTTGTTCCAAATGACATTTTGAGTCTAGAAAAGTGACCATGAGATATTGGAAAGATTTATAGCATAAGGTTTCAAAATTGTTGGATTTAATGAATAAAAATGGACTTAAAAATGAGATTTTTCATATTTTGGCCAAATGAAGCAAAATTATAGGTCATTTTGAATGGAAAGATCATTTTAAAGACATTGGCTAAAGTAGAATTTTGAGCTTAGTTCATATTTTGGGAGTTATCCATGGTTACTTGTAATGGAAGATACATAAACCAAATCCAAGGGAAATTGTGCAAGGGAAGCTTCTCCAAGCTTCTAGGAGTTTCTAACTTCATGTATATATTGATATGAGATGGTTCATGCCATGGTTGGTGATTACATTTTCTCAAAACCCCAAGTTTCATTCACTTTCTCCATTTTGCAAAAGTATCTCAAACTCTCTCAAATCTCCCTCAATTCTCACACTTCTTGATCTGAGCTTCATCACCATCATCCATAGATTACAATTCTCATAAGAATTTGGTTGAATTGAGTAAGGATAGTGCTATACAAGTTTCATCATTCAAGGTGCAAGAAATTGGAATCACATGATACAAGAAGTTTGAGCCAAGATCTCTGCAAACAGAATCAAAGTGGTAGTGTGTGGATCAGTTTCAAGTCCCTGCAAGCATTGATTCAAGGGTTTCCATAGCTGTATCTCCATTTTAAACCAGGTTGGTATCTCTGCTCGATTTTCATAGTTTAGTCAACATGATAGGGTTTTGTTAGCTTAGACTGGTTAAGTTAGGTTAGATGATGATTTCCACAGAGTTTGGAGAGGTTTAATGGAGTTTGATCATGGTGCACCAGTTCTGTTGAGGTTCATAACACATGGAATATAACACGATAATCCTCTTTATATGGCTTGAAATGATCAGGATGAGGTATAGATTAGGTTAGGGTAAGATTTGGAGAGAATTGAGATGGTTGATGACAGGTGAAAATGGTGGATCCTATCTGTTACCCCTATCGGGTTTATTTCTTGAGTGAATTTTAGAGTGAGATATTGATAGGGTTGTGTAGAGGGAAGAAAATGGACCAAGTTTGCTCTTCGTAGCATGTGATTTCATGGACAATTGATGGAGAACAGAGGAGTATAAAGTGTGTTCATGGCGAGGAAGTTTCAGAAACCCTAGGGTTTCTAAGGTTGAAGACAACCTTCTGACCACACGATTAGCCATTTGACTTTGACTCATTTCCCAATCCAACGGCCACGATTTAATTTGGAAACGGAGGGAAATTCAAAGGAGTGAAACGCCCCGTTTCACTTAAAGTTTCTGAGTGGGCTTTGGAATTCCTTGCTTTTGACACCCCTCCCAGCGCAGGCCCAATGGTATTCAACTGGAAATGTTGCTATATTCACCGCTTTGAGTTTTTTGGTTTTTTTGTTTAAATTCTGAAGCTTCTTGGGCCTAATAACATTGCTACGCACACCTCCCAGCTGGTGGCCCACCTGGAAAAGTAACTGAGCGCATTGGCTATTCTCACCCCCTCCTTCTATTTTCTTTATATTTTAATTTTTAATTTCTTTTCATTTTCATGCATTTTATAAAAAGCATATAAAATTGGAAAAACATTATTTTTTGATAATTCCTTTTGCATAATTTTCTTCAAAATGTCTAGAAAATTATAAAAAATAAAAATTGCATTTTATTTTTTATTTGATATTTTTCCCATATTTTCCAAATAAATGCATATTTTAGGTGTTTCATTCCATACATGAATTTGTTAATTTTGGTTCTAATAGTTGCTTTAATATTTTTTGTCCATTCTTTTTAGGTTGATTAATAGACATTGTTAGCTTGTATATGCAATTTAGTTTACATTTTTAGGACTTAATTTTAGGTGATTAGTTTAGGTGTGAATAACATGAATAAAATTAGGGTTTTAAATCAACTTAGGTGAGATAGTTTAATTCTTTTAGGATATTTTCATTTGATTTTTGGGGTATGGACTATAGGGGTTATGGGTATAGGATAGATCCCCTTAGAAATCACTAGGATTCCCCTACTGCTATTGGTATATTACTGTCTATATTTGATTGATTGGTGTGGTGTGCCCTCTGGGGATTATTGTTTGTCTGTGTGGGTATTGGGATTGCTTGGGGATTGGGGAAGCTGAAGATTTGTGATGATGAAGCCATTGGAGATCCAGAGACTGAAGGCCAACCTCCAGGGATGAAGAGGAGATTCCTGTTAGCAGCTGTTGAGGAGATTAGGGTTTAGGAACTAGGCAGAGCTCTAGATCAGAAAGCTTATTTCTCAAACATGGAATGCTTTGTCTGCATCCATCCTTTCTCTATGATTCAAAGTCTCTTTCAAATATCCACCTCCTTCCTTTGGAAGGATCAGTGAATGTATTTGAAAGATAGAACTTTTGAGAGGAAACTTTCTGTTTAATGTTAACAGTTGATGAACCACCCTTGGTAGGTAATTAACTGTCTAACATTCATTCACTTCATCTTGTTGACTGATGTTTCTCCTGAAGATTGAGACTTGAAGAAAAGCCATTGTAGATGGAAGACTGATGATCAAGACCTTGCTTGAAAGCTGTGGAGAGGGAGATTGAGGCTTGCTGAAGCTTGTAGCTGTATGGAGATGACTTGAAGATGGATATTGATGCAGAGCTGCTGCAGCTGTTTATTTTTGCTGCATTTCATTTCTGATGTATTGATTGGTTTTCTGGACTGTATTGTTTGCTGTTTAACCTGTTGGGTTGAAAGTGAAGTCTGTTCACTTTTGCCTATTGTTTTCTAGGTTCGAGGTTGAGTGGGACTCCCTTGCCTCGCTTGTATTGCTGCATCCATGCATTTTACTGTATTACTGTATATATCTGATATTGTTTCTGTTTCCGTCTATTCCCTTAGGATCTCTGTTTCTCTCTGCGCAAGAGAGGAGCATGATAGACACTAGGTCTTAACCCATGCATGATAACATTAGGTTAGTTTGTTTCCCTTTGCAACCGTAGGTTAGAGTTCTGTCTCTTCTTCCTCAAAACAAACAGAAAAACACCAATAAGATTTCAAACACAATAAAAGACACTTCTTCCGTAAAAGAATGTGAACTCATCAAAACGTCATTTTTGTCCGCTTGGACCAGTAATCAGAAAAACCCTTTTTCAGAAGGAATAAAAACAATCAAGACAGACTTGTGTCGTACGTGGCCTGAACTACGTTTGCTCTGATCTTTCATGCTGTATGAAAGTACGTAGGCATAGGATGCGATATCCTAGCGAGCAACCTTCCCCTCCTTTCCCGTAGGTAGGCGAACTACGTTGACTCTGATTTCTCGTTCCAGACGGGAATACGTAGGCATAAAGTGCGATACTTTGCCAAGTCACTTCATTTTCTTTTCTTTTAACCCCTGACCTGTAGAGTAGATAGAATAACAATCCATACCCGAGAACAAGCGTGGATCCCGTCGAGTACGACGGACATGAGGGGTGCTAATACCTTCCCCTTGCGTAACCGACTCCCGAATCCAGGTTTTGGTTGCGACGACCATACCTTTCCCGTGTTGTGCAAGGTTTACTCTGAGCGTTTCCTTTCCCTCCTGTGGGATAAATAACGCACGGTGGCGACTCTTCTGTTCAGCCGGCGCCGATTTTCGCAGTAGCGACAAGATGCAACACAAGCTAGGTAAAGAAATGTTGGTCAAATTTTGGGGTGCAACAGCTGCCCCTATTCAAACGGCTTGAACCTGACTGGGTGAGAAGCGAACGACTCTCAACGAATCAAGGTACGAGACGGTTGAATATCGACAAACCCGGAAATTTGCCAACTGCACAAGTACACGGTACTCTGATGGAAACAAATCTTCGAAAACTGAAATACTGGCTGCACGGAAACTAGCTGGGGAATTGGTCACACGGTAACCGGTAATACATGGTCGATCATGCCGTCAGGCATCAAGATTCCTCGGGACTCATCAGGTCAACAATCAAGTTAATCATGCCATCGGGCATTCAAAGTAATTTTTTGGGCGTCAGCCGGACTTCATCAATAAGTTGGGAATAGAATTCTCGGTCAGTCACGAACCAATTGGGGATATCCAAACTTATACCATCATGCACTCCGCATCAGCTGAGGGAACTGCTTTGTCATTACGGTTGGACTTCAATCATCAAGTCTTCGAGGGAAGTTTCAACTTCGCTGTTCAGAAACCTGCTGGGGATGACACATCTCCGCTGGGGATTCTGGAGAACTATCAAGTAACTCTGCTTCGAGGATCCAGAAATCCTTCTGGGCGAATCATCTCTGCTGAGGACATCAAGATAACTCCGCGGGGACTTCAAGAATCATCCTGAACCCATAACTCTGCTGGAGATTTCGGGAATCATCCCGAGCAAATACTCTGCCGGGGACTCTAAGCATCAACTTGAGCAAGCAACTCTGGAGACTTCACAGGGGATTTTAAGAATCATCTTAAGCAAACGACTTCACTGGGGAGAATTCAAGAATCATCTTGAGCAAATGACTCTGCGGAGGAACACCTGCAAAACAAGAACGGTAACGATCTGGCTCATGTTTAATATGCATATGCTTTGACGATGGCGCAATGCTCCACACGGTGGAAATGCTACGCGTTTAGGGTAAATGCTATGCAATCATGCAAAATGCTACGACCCCATCAGCAAAATAAATGTCGAAGGGAGAATTCTCCTGTCAAGGAGAAAGAGCCACTCTGATAGGGGGAGGAATCATCCTGCTGAGGAGAAAAAAGTCACGCCAATCTCAATTGGACTCCGCATGGGGAAGCAAACTTCCGTCAACTGCTGCAGGGGAACGAAGCTCTACGAGAACCTGGACCTGCTGAGGAAAACGATGTCAATCGCAGAAATAAACTGCACGACATTCACAGCCAAAGCTTTCCTGGGGGTAACGACTCCGGTGGGGAAATACAGCATCCGCTATTCAACACTCTACTGAGGAAAACCAATCATGGCCCAAACGGCTTCCAAGGACTCGGCTCTCTTGGGGATCTGCAAACTCGGTTAGGGAAGAAGAAACCATCCTGCTTCGGGGGAGAGTACGACTCTACGGGGAATTTCAATTCCGATAGAGGCTTCAGTCTGGAGCTATCAATTGCCGCATACTTCAGCGTATGACTCAGCTGTGGAGGTGTCGTTCCTTCAGGATACATCTGATTGGGAAGAGAATCTTCTCTGCTTAGGGAAACATATCAATGCTTACGATCTCACGTTCAGACCCTGCGGGGGGAGTTGCTGAACTTTGTTGGAGAAGGAGGAATCATCCTACTTGGGGACGCGTACGGCGTACTGTCTGGTACATGCTACACCTGTAACAACACAAACAAACAGACAAGATGCCCTTCTCAAAGGGACCTATCAAGGTTATCATCTTGTGACAATGTTTAAGTAACATCGTGTGCCCTTGTGGGGTGTGAGCGATAGTTTATATTGATTCCATGGAGAATCTGCAGAACGATTGTGTTCCCTTGTGGGGTGTGAGAAATCCTGAAACATCGTGTGCCCATGTGGGGTGTGAGCGATGGGTGAACATCATAGGCCCGACGGGGAGTTACTTCGGTAATGAGCGATGGTTCCATTTGGTTCTTCAATTGAACCTGCTGAATGAGTCGGTACCCGCATTTGCATCTGCATAGAGTTGTGATTCGGTCTCTATGAATGCATTATCATCTTCATATGATGTATTGGTGTAATGAACATAATTATGTATGTTTATGTGATGTGTTGAACTAAATATAATGGTATATGCTTGGTGAATTATATATGTGTTGCGATGTATATATGATTGAATTGCGACGTATTGCGGTGAGAAATGTGTTATGTGTATTTCTGTGTTGGTATATATATATATATATATATATATATATATATATATATATATATATATATATATATATATATATATATATATATATATATATATATATATATATATATATATATATATATATATATATATATATATATATATATATATATATATATATATATATATATATATATATATATATATATATATATATATATATATATATATTATATGCATTGCTTGTTATGATAATGTTTCTCACCCTTCTGCTGTTTTATGATGCTCAATGAGGCATTGCAGAGTAGGTTTTGCTGGAGGTCTTTTGTGAAGCGTGGCTTCGTTCTTTTTGGTCGGTTGGCTCTGATATGTAGTACCGGGTAGTTAGGAATTCTTTTGGTTCTTTTGTGATACATCTGTGTATATATATGCCGGAATGTTTTGTAAACATGACTTATGTCTTGAATTAAACTTTTGATGTATACAATGTTTATATGAATGAAGTGATTTAATGTTTAGATGTTTCCGTTTTTATTCTAAATATTGATGTGTGGGTTTTAAGGACTAAGTTCCTTTGTGGTGATTTACCCTTTGTTGCATATCTTTATGAGCAGGTGTTGTTTGTGTTTTGAATTTCCTGGATAATGTGATGTACCTCTTTTATACCATGTGCTAATTTATACTCTGATGAAAATTTTTATTAAGTGCCTAAATAGTTTAATTGTTTATTTGGGGGTATAGAAAGAGGGTGTTACATTAAGTGGTATCAGAGCAAGTGTTGAGTCAGTTGTGTCTATCTTGTTGTTGTGTTGGTTGAACGGTTGTTTAACCTTGTTGTTATTTTTGGGAATCATCAGAATATGGCTGGTCGTAATGAGACTGTTATGGATGCAACGTTGGAGGCTATGGCTAGGGCGGTGGAAGGTGCGCCGAATACGAACACTAATGATAAGTTTAGAAAGAATCATCTGCCGGTATTCAAGGGGAGGTTTGATCCGGACGGTGCTCAGATCTGGTTGAAGGAGGTTGACAGAATCTTTAGAGTTATGGGGTGTGCTGAAGGAAACAAGGTGAGACTTGGGACTCACATGTTGAGAGAAGAGGCGGACGACTGGTGGGTCGGTATAAGACAAGTTCTTGAGGTAGATGACAAAGAAATAACCTGGGATTTATTTCGCACCGAATTCTTGAGAAAGTATTATCCTGAAAGTGTAAAGGGAAAAAAGGAAATGGAATTTCTTGAGCTGAAGCAAGGCAATATGTCTGTGGTGGACTACACGACTAAGTTTGTGGAATTAGTTCAGTTTCATCCTCATTATGCTACGGTTACGGCGGAGTTCTCTAAGTGTATTAAGTATGAGAATGGCTTGCGTCCTGAGATAAAGCATGTGGTGGGATACCAAAGAATACGAAGATTTTTGGACTTGACCGAATGTTGTAGGATTTTTGAAGAGGACAGTAGGGCTCGATCTACTCACTATAAGAGTTTGAGTGAGAAGAAAGGCAAGCATTAAGTAAGGAGTGGACCTTATATGATGCATGTTGATAAGGACAAGTATAAGGGAAACTTAGATAGGAGACTCGGAGGAGGAAGTTCGGGTGCGGTCAAATGTTACAAGTGTGGCGTGTTAGGCCACAAATCTTTTGAATGTGGGAAGTCTATGGAGAAGTGTGCTAATTGTGGAAGTCTCGGACATGCCACTTCTGGTTGTAGAAGGAATGTGGTAAAGTGTTTCAATTGTGGCGAAGTTGGTCATATTAGCACCAAGTGTACCAAACCAAAGCAAGCTCAGTCGGATGGAAAAGTATTTGCATTAGCAGGTTCAGACACTACTAATGCGGATCGCTTGATTAAAGGTGCATGCTTTATTAATAATATGCCTTTAGTTGCTATTATTGATACCGGAGCGACTCATTCGTTCATTTCTCTTGAGTGTGCCAAGCGTTTGGGTTTGTGCATGGTGTCTTTGAGTGGGGGCATGGTTATTGAGACTCCTGCTTTGGGGTCGGTAACTACTTCTTTGGTGTGTGTAAGTTGTCCTTTGACCATGTATGGTAAAGACTTCATTATGGATTTGGTGTGTTTTCCGTTGGAAGGTTTGGACGTGATCTTGGGTATGAACTGGTTGCAATTTAGTAGAGTTCATTTAGATTGCTATCACAAGTTGGTAAGGTTTCCTTCTTTGGAAGATGATGAAGGTGAGAGTTTTCTATCCACTAAAGAGTTGAAGAAGCTTTTAGCGGACAAAGCTCAGTTGTTCGGCTTGTTTGCATCGTTGTCTGTGGAGAACAAAGTTGAGCTTGATGTGTTTCCAGTGGTATGTGATTTTCAAGAAGTATTTCTGGAGGAGATTACGGATGTACCGCCGGAACGGGAAGTTGAGTTTTCTATTGATTTAGTTCCTGGTACTAGACCGATTTCGATGGCACCATATCATATGTCAGCGTCAGAATTGGTAGAACTGAAGGGGCAATTGAATGATTTGTTGGATAAGAGATTTGTAAGACCAAGTGTTTCTCCTTGGGGTGCGCCAGTATTGTTAGTAAAGAAGAAGGATGGAAGTATGCGATTATGCATTGATTATCGACATTTGAATAAGGTGACAATTAAGAATAAGTATCTGCTTCCAAGAATCGATGATTTGATGGGCCAATTGGTTGGAGCGCGTGTTATTAGCAAGATCGATTTGAGATCAGGTTATCACCATATTCGAGTTAAGGAGGAGAATATTCCAAAGACGGCTTTTAGGACACGATATGGTCATTACGAATATTCGGTGATGCCATTCGGAGTTTCTAATGCGCCGAGTGTGTTTATGGAATACATGAATCGTATTTTTCATAAGCAGTTGGATCGTTTTATGGTTGTGTTTATCGACGACATTTTGATTTACTCTAAGTCTCAAGAGGAGCACGAAGAGCATTTAAGGATTGTGTTACAGATTTTGAGGGAGAAGAAATTGTATGCTAAGTTGTCAAAGTGTGAATTTTGGTTGTCGGAAGTGAGTTTTCTCGGACATATTATTTCTGGTAGTGGTATTAGTGTGGATCCATCCAAGATTGATGCGGTAATGCAATGGGAAACTCCTAAATCAGTTACGGAGATTCGAAGCTTTTTGGGATTAGCAGGCTATTATCGGAGGTTTATTGAAGGATTTTCGAAGTTGGCACTTCCGTTAACGCAGTTGACTTGTAAGGGAAAGACTTTCATTTGGGATGCTGGTTGTGAGGAGAGTTTCATTGAGTTAAAGAGAAGATTGACAACAGCGCCAGTCTTAATTTTGCCGAATCCTACGGAACCTTTTATGGTTTATTGTGATGCTTCTTTGTCAGGTTTGGGTGGTTTGTTGATGCAAGAGGGAAAAGTTGTGGCTTATGCTTCGAGACAGTTGAGAGTGCATGAGAAGAATTACCCTATGCATGATTTGGAATTAGCAGCCGTGGTGTTTGTTTTGAAAATTTGGAGGCATTATCTTTATGGTGCAAGATTTGAAGTTTTTAGTGATCACAAGAGTTTGAGGTATTTATTTGACCAAAAGGAATTGAATATGAGGCAAAGGAGGTGGTTAGAGCTTTTGAAAGACTATGACTTTGGTTTGAATTACCATCCGGGTAAGGCAAATGTGGTGGCCGATGCCTTAAGTCGGAAGTCATTGCACATGTCTACATTGATGATGAAAGAATGGGAACTTTTGGAGAACTTTAGAGATTTGAGTTTGGTTTGTGAAATGACGCCGAGAAGTATGAGACTTGGTATGCTCCGTATTAGAATGATTTTCTTACTACCATATGTGAAAGGCAAAAGTTGGACTTGAAGTTCGTTGACTTAATGACGAGTGAGAATGAGGATTTCAAGGTTGACGATTTTGGAGTTTTAAGATTTCGTGGTCGTAATTGCATTCCCGATGATGTGGAGTTGAAAAGGATGATATTGGAGGAAGGACACCGGAGTAACTTGAGTATTCATCCGGGAGCGAATAAGATGTATCAAGATTTGAAGAAAATCTTTTGGTGGTTCGGATTGAAGAGAGATGTAGCTCAGTTTGTGTATGCGTGCTTGACTTGTCAGAAGTCTAAAGTGGAACATCAGAAGCTTAGTGGATTGATGCAACCGTTGGATATTCCAGAATGGAAATGGGATAGCATATCGATGGATTTTATTACGGGATTGCCGAATACGCTAAGAGGTCATAATTCCATTTGGGTGATTGTTGATAGGCTTACTAAATCTACTCATTCCATTTCGATTAATATTAGTTATCCTTTGGAGAAGTTAGCCGAGATTTATGTTCGTGTGACTGTGAAGTTGCATGGAGTTCCTCAGAGTATTGTATCAGACAGAGATCCTAGATTTACTTCAAGGTTTTGGGAGAGTTTGCAAAAGGCTTTGGGTTCTAAGCTGAGATTGATTTCAGCTTATCACCCGCAAACAGATGGTCAAACCGAGAGAACGATTCAGTCGTTGGAGGATTTGTTGCGTGCTTGTGTACTAGAGCAAGGTGGTGCTTGGGATAGTTATTTAGCGTTGATTGAGTTCACCTACAATAATAGTTTTCACTCAAGTATTGGTATGGCACCATTTGAGGCTTTGTATGGTCGGAGATGTCGAACACCTTTGTGTTGGCATGAAACTGGTGAGAAGTCGGTTGTTGGGCCGGAGATGGTACAACAAACGACGGAGAAGGTGAAGTTTATTCGTGACAAGATGAAAGCTTCTTATAGTAGGCAGAAGAGTTATCATGACAAGAGAAGGAAAGATCTTGAGTTTCGATAGGGCGGCCATGTGTTTTTGAGAGTTACACCGGTTACGGGTGTGGGTTGTGCCTTGAAGTCGAAGAAGTTGACTTCTCGTTTTATAGGTCCGTATCAGATTATTGCACGAGTGGGTGTTGTGGCGTATCGTATGACGTTGCCTCCGAATCTTTCGAGTTTGCATGATGTGTTCCATGTTTCGCAACTTCGGAAGTATGTTCCAGATCCGTCACATGTTATTCCTATGGACGAGGTTGAAGTAAGAGATAATCTTACGGTTGAAGTTTCGCCGATTAGGATTTTGGATCGTGAAATTAAGAAGCTAAGGGGCAAGGATATTGCGCTTGTGAAAGTAGCATGGGGAGGTGCTGCAGAAGGCAACATGACTTGGGAATTGGAGAGTAAGATGCGGAAGTCGCATCCGGAATTGTTTGGATCAGGTAATATTTTCGAGGACGAAAATTTCTGAAGTGGGGGAGAGTTGTAACGCCCTGATTCTGAATTTCCCATTTTTGTTGAGTCTTTTAATTTATTTTGATTGAATTATTCTTTTAATTGTGGAATTTGAACATTAACATGTTATGTGTGCTTATTATGTTATTTCATTATTTTGAGAGTTTTGGGAATTAATTAGAGGGTGTTTTAGATAATCCTTAATTAGTAGATATTAGAGAGAAATAGAATAGAAAGAGTATAAGTGGAAATAGAGAGAAAAGAAAAGAGATAGAAGGAAATAGAAAGGAAAGAAGAAGAGAAGAGAAAAGAGGAGGAAGAGGAGAAAACCTAGAATCATCAAGAATCAAACTTCTAAGTTTCGATTAATCGGGTAAGGGTGTGAAACTTATTATTCTTTCAATGTGTATGATTATGTATGTTTCTATTGGTTTGCTTTTGGATTGGGGGGAGTTTTGCTCATTTTCTATTTTTAGGTTGAATTTGATTTAATCAGTAGAACCTGGGTTTTAACGGTTAAGAATGAGAGTGAGTGATTAAGTTTAGTCGAGGAATGTTGGACTAAGGTTGCCGAGACGAGTTGGGATTGAATCGGGTGGATTTCGATGAATTTCGGAGTTTTGGACAGTGGGGATTCTGAGTTCGCAGACCCTCGCTAGCACGTTCGCTAGGCGAGTGGGTCGCAAGCGTTTGCTGGGTATTCGCTGTGGCGAGCCAGTAGCGAACGGTCCTAGACTTGGGCAGAATGGTTTTGGGTGTTCTTCGCTAGTAGCGAAGGGGGTAGCGAGCATTCGCTGAGCGTTGCGATTAGAATATGATATCAAATTATTAATTAATTTGAATCGCATCTTTAGCTCACAACCGCTCTTTGATTTATCCGAAGGAAAATGTCAAAAGAGGAAAACCTAATTTTGCATCGTAAAGACAATGCGGGAAGAGATCTAGGTAAGGGGTTGGTTAAGCTTAGGGAAGATACTAGCACCCTAAACTTCTGTAGTACTCTACAGGAACCTTTTGTTTATTGTATGCTTTTTTTTATTTTATTATTTGCTTTAATATATATTAAGCTAAGGGATAGAGTGACCAAAAAACCTAAGGGTTAGTCCTAAGTTTACTCGGCAAGACATCGCATCTTGTGTCTACATATCCTGACGGGAATGGAATCAGAGTAATTGTAGTTCCCCTCAAAAGGGAGGTTAAAAACTTCTTGACTATGGTCAAGGTTTCAAGGGGAGTAAACGTATCTTAAGGACACGCTTACGTGGAGTCTTGAAACTCTTATTTCTATGTTGAAAAGTTGAATTGAAATTAGGGTTGACTAAATGTTCCACGGCGGGAAATCCTAAAACAGAGTATGGCGACTCTTTGACCTAAAGCTAGGGTAAAGGGTATTTTCGTCCATGGCGGGACACCTAGGCTATTAGGGTTTTGAAATGGTCAAAGGTTAGGGTTATTGACTCGGCAGTCAAACGGCTAGACTTAATTCCTTCGGAGATGAACATAACGGTAAATCATGCAAAACATGGCATATTATTATATGGCGGAAATTAAAGTGCGGAAAGTAAAGAAAGCGGTAAAAAAACGTTGCGGCGATCACTCGCGTAAATTACAAATCCCAAAAAAAAGAAAAATAAAATAAACTGCGACCATGGCCTCGCGTAAATTGCATCCATGGAACAAAATAAATTGAATAAATATTAATCGGAATTTAAGTATAATCTGGAGAGAAAACAGAGAACAAGGATTAGACAGAAATATGGCAAATAATGAAACAATTAATACGTAAAGAAGGGAAAAAATGCAATTTGGGAATTTTTATTATTGTTTTATTTAACATTAATATTATTTTAAAAAAAATTATTCTTGATTTAAAAAGAAGTTCACTTAAATTTTGAAAATGTTAATTTGAATTTTTAAAGAAAATGTTTTTAGGTTAATTTTGAAAAAGATTTTGGTCTTAATTTTAAAAGAAAATTTTATTCTTATTTAAAAGGAAAATTAGTTTTAATTTTAAAAGATATTTTAATTTTTAAATTTAAACAAAGTTAGCTTAACAAAAAAATTTGACCTCATGTTAATTTAACCTAATTATGTATTTTAAAAATAATAAACATTTTTACTAAATAAAAAGAGAAGGATTAAATAACAAAAATTAAAAACAAAAATTGACCATGCTTTTGCCCACGGTTTTAACGCGTTGTTGTACGCCTTTGCCCGCGGTTTTCACGCGTTGCTGCACGCCTTTCCCCGCGGTTTTCACGCATCGTCGTACGCCTTTGCCCACGGTTTTCACACGTTGCCATAGCACCTGAAATCAAATATCTCAAAATACGCAAAATAAGTTAGTTCTAAGACCATGGATCAATTGGAATAAATCTTTTGAGCACGCCTATGCCCTTGGTTTTGTCCAATTGCTCCTAATTTGCAAAGCTCCAAACCCTAACAAGGGCATCTCGTATTTCATACCTTTAAGCTTCAATTAAATAACCCAGAAACGTCATACACCTTCATACCAACACAAATATATAATCTTAAAACGTTTATGATGCATGAATCATGATAATCAAAATTTAAAAAAAACGCAAACCATCAATGGTGATTTTGTGAGTATTGGAACTGAATTAGAAACCTTCAAGGAACGTGTTGGAATGCTTCGAAGGGATTGAAACAGGCTGAAAATTGATCTGCAAATACCTTGTAACACGGTTTTTTCAATGAGTTCTAGAGTTTCTTGGCTGCCAAAAATCGTCCCCCCTTCTGATAAGTCGTAAGAACGGCCGCCGTTTTTTTTGTCCCCCTCCTTTTCTTTCTCAAATACAACTTATGTTTATATATGTATCAAATTAGGGTTAAATCTAACCTAATGCCCACTTTAAAGCCCAACTTAAATAATTAGTTAAAACTAAATAAAATTTAAACAATTTAAAATAAACTTAAAATTCTATTTATTTATACTAAACATTAAAAATATTATAAAACAAATAAAATCTTCTCTAATATTTTTAACTTTATGATTTTTGGATGTTTTATAAATAATATGAAAAAAAGTGATAAAATAATATTTTTTTTTAAAATAATTTAAATAAAATACGAAAATGATAATTAAATAATAAAAAAAACTATTTTGTTATTTTTTTTTATGAAAATAGAAAAGTTAGAATAAAAATAAAAGAAAAAACAAAAAGTGAAAAAGGTGGGATTCGAACTCTCGACCTCTCACACTCACAACTCCTCACACACGATCTCTTGTCAATTGTGCCATTTTGTTCATTCGAAATAAAGTGGCACTAGAAACCATGTAAAGGTAGGACAAATTTGGGGTGCAACACTGGGCATTCGCGGTGGCGAGTGGGGTAGCGAACCAAGTCAGAGGCTTCTGTTTGCCTTCGCGAGCTTGTTCGCTAGGCGAACAGGTAGCGAGCACTTGCTAGGAGCTCGCTAGGCGAGCAGGGTAGCGAGCGTAGCAGGATGTTATTTTCTTGTGTTTTCACTTCCATGTTGATTCTTCGATTCAAGTATGGTTAATCCTTTCTTATTATGCATAGTTGTGTGTGTGATATGAGATGATGTGGGTAGCCGTGTGGCGTAAATCCTAGATTCTGAATCGTGGAGTGTGAAATGTGGCCGTTTGCCAATTTTGTGCAATTGTTTGAATTGAGTGAAAATGCATGATTATATGCTTGTGTATATGTATGCATTTCAAGAATGTATGGAGTCGTTTTGCGTATGAAGCATCATGATTGCATTTTGTGTGTCTGATCCCGCGTAGGATCTGCAGAAACCTCGTGTGTCCTTGTGGGGTGTGAGCGATGATTTGTTTTTGATCCCTAGGAGGATCTGCAGAAACATCGTGTGCCCTTGTGGGGTGTGAGCGATAGTTTATATTGATTCTGTGGAGAATCTGCAGAACGATTGTGTGCCCTTGTGGGGTGTGAGCAATCCTGAAACATCGTGTGCCCATGTGGGGTGTGAGCGATGGGTGAACATCGTAGGCCCGACGGGGAGTTACTTCAGTAACGAGCGATGGTTCCATTTGGTTCTTCAATTGAACCTACTGAATGAGTCGGTATCGCATTTGCATCTGCATAGAGTCGTGATTCGGTCTCTATGAATGCATTATCATCTTCATAGGATATATTGGTGTAATGAAAATAATTGTGTATGTTTATGTGATTTGTTGAACTAAACATAATGGTATATGCTTGGTGAATTATATATGTGTTGCGATGTATATATGATTGAATTGCTACGTATTGCAGTGAGAAATGTGTTATGTGTATTTCTGTGTTGGTATATATATATATATATATATATATATATATATATATATATATATATATATATATATATATATATATATATATATATATATATATATATATATATATATATATATATATATATATATATATATATATATATATATATATATATATATATATATATATATATATATATATATATATATATATATATATATATATATATATATATATATATATATATATATATATATATATATATGTATATATTATATGCATTGCTTGTTATGATAATGTTTCTCACCCTTCTGCTGTTTTATGATGCTCTATGAGGCATTGCAGAGTAGGTTTTGCTGGAGGTCTTTTGTGAAGCGTGGCTTCGTTCTTTTTGGTCAGTTGGCTCTGATATGTAGCACCGGGTAGTTAGGAATTCTTTTGGTTCTTTTGTGATACATCTGTGTATATATCTGCCGGAATGTTTATAAACATGACTTATGTCTTGAATTAAACTGTTGATGTATATAATGTTTATATGAATGAAGTAATTCAATGTTTAGATGTTTCCGCTTTTATTCTAAATATTGATGTGTGGGTTTTAAGGACTAAGTTCCTTTATGGTGATTTACCCTTTGTTGCATATCTTTATGAGCAGGTGTTGTTTGTGTTTTGAATTTCCTAGATAATGTGATGTACCTCTTTTATACCATGTGTTAATTTATACTCTGATGAAATTTTTTATTAAATGCCTAAATGATTTAATTGTTTAGTTGGGGGTATAGAAAGGGGGTGTTACAGAAAACGCCATATCAGGGCGACGAACGCCATATCAGTAAAATAGGCAAAATCAACACTTTTTGTTGTTCTTTTGCTACTTTTCGGTTTGCTTTCGAATCTACATCAAATCTAGCTGACAACTGTAAAACACATAAAAACAAAACAAAATTTGATGAAACATAATAAAATACAAACAAGATTCATGCGCAATAAGCCTAAAAACATGATACGATTTCTCGGTATCATTAACCATCGTCCAACGATTAAAAACCAAATTTCTTCTTCCCTACAGAGAAGTTGCAATTACCCTTTCGTTTCTTTTTTCTTCCTTCAGTTAACAACAGTCCGTCTGTTAAAACACTGAATCCCCTTGGAGTTAGTAACCTTTTCTCGATTCCAATCTCCCTTTTGTTAGTTAACCATTGCCTGTCAGGTAACATACCAACTGCCCATGTTTCTTCGGTCAATCACAGTTCATCTGTTCAGATACTGAGCCTTTGTTGGGTTAATCACCTTTTGGTTAAAACACCTTGTTTTCTTTGGTTAATCACTGCCTATTAGTTAAAATACCAACCTCTTCTTTTCCCTCAGTTAATCACAGTTCGTCTTTTAAAATACCGAGTTTTTTTTGGATTAACATCTTTCCTTGGTTCGACACCCTTTACGTTGGTTTACCATCGCTCACCGATTAAAAGACCAACTTCACCCTTTTCGTCAGTTAACCAATGTTTATCAGTTAAAATACTGAATCTCCCTTTCCTCGGTCCAACACCGCCCATCGGTCAGACGACCAATTTCCTCTTTCCCTTTCCCTAGTGGAGTTAAACCATTTTCTTGGTTAAACACGGCCTGTCAATTAATATAATGAGTATTTTTGTTCCCCATCAAATACCAATTCTTCTTTTTTTTCCCTAGCCAGAGTCAACTTTCTTTCTTCCCCAGCGGAGTAACTTTTTTTCCTCTAGCAGGGTCCTTTCTTCCTTTTTCTTGGGTTAACCATTGAGTCCAGGTTAAAACACCCTTACTCCTTGCTTCTTGCCCCTTACATCTTTGTTTGTTTCCCCTCTTTTATACAATTTCCTTGTTTTTCGCTTTTGGTTTTTACACCATTTTCGTTTCTCCCTGTTTCTCTCTTTTCATGTCTTAGTTCTTCGAACTACGTAGGCATTGAATTCCTCATTGCACTATAAGGTTATGTAGGCACGAGATTGCAAAATCTTGGCGAGCCACTTTCTCCTTATCTTCCTGGTTCCATGAACTACGAAGCTATAAATTCCTCATTACACTATGAGGATACATAGGCACGAGGGCCCCAATCCTCTGTGAGCACTTTCTTTGTGCCTCTTCCTCTCTTCTTTAGCAAGTAGCCTTTAGATAGATAGCCCATCCGAGTCTAGAAGTATTCAGAGTGGTTTCCGTCAAGTACGACGAGTATGACAGATGTGTGGGGTTCTAATACCTTCCCTTCATATAACCGACTACCTTACCCGTTTCTCTTCCCCTTGAGTTTTATCGATATTTTCCCTATCCTTGGAACTAAATAAAATTCGATGGTGACTCTGTTGTATCTTTGAGAATGCGATACTCTCAGGTATAATCCCACTAGCTTCACCGTCTAGCACACCCTTTTAAAGTTCAGTTCCCGTCTGGCAACCTTTTTAAAGTCCAGTTTCCGTCTGGAAAATCCTTTAAAGTCCAGTTCCTGTCTGGAAAACCATTTTAAAGTCTAGTTCTCGTCTAGGAAATACCTTTCTCACCAGTTCTCGTCTAGTAGACTATCCAAAAGTCAGATCCCATCTGACAAACAAAAATTTAAACACCAGTCCCGTCTAGTATTCTACCTTTCAAATTTAGTTCTTGTCTGGAAGTTCATCCTTAAAGTCCAATCTTCATTGGCAACCACCAAAAGCCACCCTTGTTGGCACCTTCATAATCCCAGAATTCCAATCTCATTGG
The DNA here is from genome assembly GCA_963859935.3 of Lathyrus sativus. Lineage (NCBI taxonomy): Eukaryota > Viridiplantae > Streptophyta > Magnoliopsida > Fabales > Fabaceae > Lathyrus > Lathyrus sativus. The sequence goes on from OZ012737.1 coordinate 434,012,313, forward strand.
CAGACATCCCAAATCCAATCTTCATTGGCATCTCTCAAAAGTCTACTTCATTGGCACCTCTCATACAACCAAAGTCCAATTTTCATTGGCAACTAGCAAAAGTCCAATGTTCGCTTGGCACTTCCGTAATCCAATCCCCAATGGTACCCTAAAAGATCTCACCCTAAAAAGGGAGACCTATCCTAGCATACTCAATCATTTGCATTGTCACATACATGACATGTATCATGCATAACATTCCGGCCAAATAGAAGTGGCATCAAACACCATCATACCAATCTTTTGCATTCTTACATGCATCAGAATCCTCAACAGTTGCATCCTCATATGTAACTTCATGCATCATGAATTACATGGCATTTCCATCCAAAGTGGAACCTCATATCTAGCATAACAGGATCCAGGATCAATCAGTAAGCATCTTGGTCAGTCCCCCTTCAAAAACAGCAGTATTCCTCGAAAAGAGTTAATACCCTGCACGCGCTCATGGATTTCTACTCCCCAGCAAGTCATTTTTCAACTTTATAGTTTATAATGATATTCCCTAGCAATCTTTTTTTCTCCTCAAGCATAGGTTATCCTAAAAGTCTCTTATGAACTTTTCCTCTGCAGAGTTTTGCCAACACATTCCCTCTTATGCGAGTTCTTGCTTAAAATGTTTTCCCCACAGGTTTAACGCATGAATACTACTATATTATCCCCGAAGAGCCTTAACCTATAGTACTACTTTGTACGTTTTAGATAATCTAATTTCTTGTTATAGACACTTCTTTGGCATTCCTTGAAGAGCCTTAACTCATAAGGTACTGCTTCGCACGACCCAAAGAGTATCATGTTTTAATGAGATACTATTCTAGCATCCTTGGAAAGCCTTAATTAATAAGGTAATGCTTTGCATAATCTAGGAGGTCTCACACATTCATTTTTTACCTGCTTTAGTATCCTTGAAAAATCTTAAATGCGATTAAGGTATTGTTCCCCCTAGTTGGAATATCTTGATCAATAAGATACTACTTCATTGGTTTAGAGAATCTCATTGTCCCCTTTATAGAGATACTGCTCTGATTATCCCTGGAGAATCTTAACTCATAAGGCACTACTTCATGCGATATGGAGAATCTCATTTCTTTGTTAATCTACTCTAAAAGTCCCCGACGAGCCCTTAGGTCATAAGGTACTGCTTCATATGACCTGGAGATTTCATTCCTAGCACTGAGACACTACTTTGGTAATCCAAAGAACCTCAAGTTGTTTTGCTTATATATTGCATCTTGATATCCCATTTTGGTATCTCTTATTTCATCCTTGCATTGCATTTTTGCTTTTCGTAGGACAAAATTTTTGGGGTCTTCTTTTATCTTATTGACATTTACCCTAAAAATGAACCTCATGCAGCAGTTCACTTTCTCAATTTCAAGGCAATTAGATAGGGGCATCTGTCATACCCCAAATTTGTCGTACTCTTTTAAACTTTTCATTTATCTGATTTTATTTTCAGTTTGCATCGTCTGTACAGCATAACGCGTCTTTCATCATGAATAATACCTAAAATGATTGGCCAGAATGAATCCTTGGATGTACAGACAGACCGATTGAATTGTTTCTCAAATATGCAAAAATCAATGGTTGAAAAGTTTTGAAATTAAGCTTGCAGACGTCAGTAATATTGATCTACTGTTCACGTAGTTTAACCTGGTGTACTCGTTTTAATTTTCGACGACTTTTTAGCCACATTTTAATTAGTCTGAGCCTTTTTACCGGTCCGAATTTATTTCAAAATTTGACCAAACGCTGTATTTTTTCGAGTCGTTTATTCTACGCTGATCATTGTAGTGCAAACAATTTATTTTTTCGGGTACTTTAGCCCCCAATTTTTAATTAATTTTAATCTATTTTATTGTTATTTTGTGTTAAAAAATAACTAATTTTTTTATTTTTTATTTTTTATTTTTCTTGCTGAATTTCTTTTCTTATTGTATTCCAATTTGGTTTTTAATATTTAATTTGTCATTCTTAAAAAACATGAAAGGGCATTTGTGGGTTTTTATTAAACCTAGTCATACCATATGTGCATATATATGTAACGTGGTAAATGAATAAGAAGTAGACCTAGACCAAAATAACACATCATATATATATGAAATGTGATATATCCAAAAACATTTACAACAACCTCAAAATTTCACAATCTTCTGAAACGCATTCTCTACTTCTTCCACCGTGAACTGTGTCATCACCATCATCAATTGACCCAACCATTCTCTCTTTCTCCTATTCACCTCAATTTCCTCTCATTTCCTCTACCAGAATTCATCTTTTCACACCCAAAATTCCACCATCACATAACACTCTTTACCCATCATCTTCTTACCAAACCAACTTCAAAAGCGTCATCGTCTCTCCCACACAAACCATTCACCATACTGGCCACCATCATCAAACTTTCACAAACACCTCACTTCGTCATCGTGAAATCACAACGACCCTTTCTTCCTCCCTCTTTTATGCAAATATTCACTATCATCTCCCACTACTCTCTTCTTCCATCCTTCTTTTCTTCTTCACTGCTTGTATTTTCCACCACCTTACAACATTACATCTGGCCTTGCTCATCCTCCGAACCACCAACCGGACCACGCACAACACCCTTCTTAAACTCTTCTAACCTTACTTATCCTTCATCCTCTAACCAAACTCACTAGAATCATTCGATTATTCAACGTTTTGGTAACGTTTCAATTCTGATTTTTCCTCGCATCTTGTGGTGAATATATTGTTACGACGATTGTGTTGTTTCATTTCTGATAATCTGATTTTGGTTGAACGAATTTGCATGTTATTCAGTTGTATTTGTTTCGTGATGAACCGTTATGATGTTGTACGCGTGGTTTATGTTAATTCGTTATTATGCATAACTGATTCTAGAAGGTTTTGTTACTGTTGCGTCGATTTCGAGCTACTTTATGTTGTTTCCACGAGCTTGTTCATATTTCTACTTACTGCTCATGCCTTGCTTATGTTTTAACTTTTGTTTTATTTACTTTTTTGGTTATATGCATATACTTGCTTTGTTGATTAGTATTTGTTTTCATGTTAAAATTTTGGTTTTGTTTGATTTCTAGTGTTTATTCAATTCGGTTACTGTGCCAGAATATTTAAATTTGAGCACTATAAACTTGCAATATTGTAAATGGTTTATTTTGTTTTGGTTGCTTTTCCTCTATTTGTTTTTAATCGATGAAAGAGAAAGAGGATGATGGGTAATGAATTTTCTATACATACTTACTGTATCATTTGTTCTTTGTAGATTAATTTATCTTTTAACATTATAATATTTTGTTTTTTTAATCTTGGTTTGAAAGTCAACTAAAGTTTTATATAGTATTTTGTTTTGTTTTGTTAGTTTTCATGTATAAAAAGATGTGGAATTAAAAATAGATAAATGGGGGCAAACTCTTTTGCTAGTTCTTTCTGTTTATTTATGTTTTATTACTTTTGGCAAGTGAAGTGGTTTGAAATTGGTATTGGGCTCTCCTCAGGTGCATTAGGTCCATCACTAATTTTTGCACCTTGGTATGTTGTAATTAAACTTGTAATTAGATTTATGTTATTACTATTTAATTTCATTGCATTCTTAAATCAGAATTTTAACCTATAGTTTTGAAAAATCTATGTCGATTGTGCCAAAAAAATTTGTACACATTGATTGATATTTGGCTGCGTTATGACCCATACATACGACATTTTAATCATGTGGTCGTTATGTACAAATCGGCTTTGGAGCACATTGTGACAAACTCGATTCAATTTATTTGTGTGTTAGCTTTTGTGTTCACTTTTCTTTAATCAAATTAATTAAATAAATTTTTGAATTTGGTTTAATTATTTAATTTTGCTAATCGATTTTAATTAACTTAATTATTTGACTTAATCGGATAATTTTGATAATTAATTTTAATCAACATGATTAATCAATTAATCAAATTTGTAAGTTCTATGATTTTTGGATTGGCAACATTTTAGTAAAACATGTTGTTCGCAAGATGTTAAGCCATATGTTCTGCTATGACAATCATACATCATGTTCAGTATGATGTTGTGACATGTGCTAGAACATGTTATACCAGAAAGTTAGGGTATGATTGTTTTGGTATTTTTAGTGTGAGTTTTGAGTGTGTTTTAATTCACACGTGGGAACTTCTTTTTAGACAGATTGTGTTGGTTTTCGTAAAAAGGACTCTTGAGCCTTTTTAGCAAACTTTGTATTTTGTTTCTATTTTATGCAGGAAAGCATCTAATGATTGAAAACTTGATTCTTGGCGTTTTGCGAGCCCAAGCCCATGTAACTGTGATGCTTATTTAAAGGAGTCTCTAAACCTAAAGAAAGTGTGAATTTTGAAGAAATTAGGATTAGCCGTGTCTTGGAGTCTCTTTAGTATTTAGTGTGTTTTTGTTTGTATGTCACTCATGTATCTTCTGATGCATTGAGGTAGACTGATTGTTCATTGTTAATTGTCCATTCTAAAGCTTTTAAACAAGATTGTATTGTTATTGGTTTAAACTTTTAAGCAAAACCAAGTATTGTACTTGGAAGGGTTGGTACATTTTTTGGGTAGTTGTTGAATTGTCACTGGTTTGTGACTGATTAGGAAGTGAGAGGGGGATCTCATATCTAGAGGGTGTCTAGGTAAAAGTTGCACAAGGTAGTGATTAGGCGAGAAATTGTAAACAGGAGAGTTTAGATTTGAACTAATAATATCATAGTGAATTTTCTTCCTGGCTTGGTAGCCCCTAGATGTAGGTCAGTTGCACCAAAATGGGTTAACAATTATTGGTGTTATTTTACTTTTCTGTCATTTAAGTTTCTGCATATTTATTTGTGTGATCAAGTTGTTTTGATCCCAGTGTTGTGACATCTGTCTCGACATCTAGTATTTGCGTGCCAAAATTTCAAAATTCGAATTGCTTAACTTTATTAATCAATCTTAATTAACTTAATTATTTTTTTACATTAATTTCTAATCGAATAATTTTGATAATTGGTTTGGATTGATCTAATTAAGTGATTTGATAAACTTTGACCATTTTGACTTTGCTAAATAAATTGGGCCAAGTTCGAGGGATTCCAAAACTCAAACCACCTTTTGTGTATACCCATTTGCTTTTGTGTTATTTCATCCCCATTAGAAAAATGTACTCCAATTCCCATGAAGTGTAAATAACTTTATCTCTTTCCTTTATTTTGTTTATGTCTTGCCATTGCATCGTCTAAATCATTTTCAAAATAATTCTCAATCCAACGTCAAGCCATCTTGTTAACCCTTGTATGTCGATCGCTTTTTAAGTATCGCCATCAACCTCATGGTCACCATACACAACATTCATAGCTTACTCTTGGGCTTTCTTACAATGAGACTTATTCGATCAATTACTTCTAGTTGGTTATTTAAAAGACTAGCCTACTTTGCTAATGCACACGTAATTTAAATTTGATTCATTTGCTTTATCGCTTTCTTTCACTTGCTTGTTTATATTTTATTTTGCATGATGAATAAAGTTACTCCCACATTCTTGATCCATATATCAAGCCATATCCCATTTTTTGTAAGTCGACCGCTTTGTACGCTGCCATCAACCTTTCCCATTTCCATTTCAAACCTTTTTCAAACTTTTCTTGCGATAAAACCCTTGGTTCAACATCAAGTGGCATTTTCTTAAATAAACTTCAAAAACACAATAAAAGGCGTTTAGGATTGCGTGTCATGAGCCTTAAGTGGGGGAGAAGGGGTGAGAATGGACATCCCTACACTCACTTTGATTATTTCAACACAAGGCATTCGAATTGGTTGATTAGAATAATCACCTCTACCCATAGTCTTTAGCGCAAAACAAATCAAGAACAATTTTCTCAAAACCCTAAAAAAACACTTCAACACATCAAACTTGTGTCTTCTCGCCCCCGTACGATTGAAACTTCTCAAGACAATAAGTCATCTCCCCCGTGTGATCCACAACTCAAACACGTTTTCAAAATAACATTGTTTAGTCCTTTCTATCGCGCATATAAACTAGTGCTTCAACCTCCCCTAACAAGCACACAAGCCAACGTTTAGCAGTTAGAATGCGACTTAAACACTCGTTCATAAAAGACATCAACCAACCGTAGTCCCCAAACTACAATTGCTCTGACTTTCTTATTGCACTATGAGGGTACATAGGCAAAGGATTGCGAGATCCTAGCGAGCTCCCTTTTTTTTTTACCTCAACCTTTTTCTGTAGTCCGAACTACGGAAGCTCTGATTTCTCATTTCTCAATGAGGGTACATAGGCATAGGATTGCAAGATCCTAGTGAGCTCCTTTTTCTTTTTATACCTTAACCTTTTTCCGTAGTACGTGTCGCTACTGCGAAAATCGGCGCCGGCTGAACAGAAGAGTCGCCACCGTGCGTTATTTATCCCACGGGAGGGAAAGGAAACGCTCAGAGTAAACCTCGCACAACACGGGAAAGGTATGGTCATCGCAACCAAAACCTGGGTTCGGGAGTCGGTTACGCAAGGGGAAGGTATTAGCACCCCTCACGTCCGTCGTACTCGACGGGATCCACGCTTGTTTTCGGGTATGGATTGTTATTCTATCTAAACTATAGGTCAAGGGTTAAAAAGAAAATAAAATGGAAATAAAAATGACTCGGCAAAGTATCGCACTTTATGCCTACGTATTCCCGCCTGGAACGAGAAATCAGAGTCAACGTAGTTCGCCTACCTACGGGAAAGGAGGGGAAGGTTGCTCGCTAGGATATCGCATCCTATGCCTACGTACTTCCACACAGCATGGAAGATCAGAGCAAACGTAGTTCGGGCCACGTACGACACAAGCTTGTCTTGATTGTTTTTATTCCTTCTGAAAAAGGTTTTCTTGATTAGCAGTCCCGGCGGACAAAAATGACGTTTTGATGAGTTCACATTCTTTTACGAAAGAAGTGTCTTTTATTGTGTTTGAAATCTTTATGTGTTTTTCTGTTTGTTTTGAGAAAGAAAGAGACAGAACCCTAACCTACGGTTGCGAAGGGAAACAAACTAACCTAATGTTATCATGCATGGGTTAAGACCTAGTGTCTATCATGCTCCTCTCTTGCGCAGAGAGAAACAGAGATCCTAAGGGAATAGACGGCAACAGAAACAATATCAGATATATACAGTAAAGCAGTAAAATGCATGGATGCAACAGCACAAGCGAGGCAAGGGAGTCCCACTCAACCTCGAACCTAGGAAACAATAGGCAAAAGTGAACAGGATTCACTTTCAACCCAACAGGGTAAACAGCAAACAATACAGTCCAGAAAACCAATCAATACATCAGAAATGAAATACAGCAATAAAACCAACAGCTTCAGCAGCTCTGAATCAGCATCTGGCTTCAAGTAATCTCCAATCACTCACAGGCTTCAACAAGCATCAATCTTCATCTTCATGGCCTTCAGGCAAGGGCTTTGATCATCAGTCTTCTATCTGCAATGGCTTTTCTTCAAGTTCAAACCTCCAGGATGAGGGATTAGTCACAAGAGTGAATTGGGTGTTAAGCAATCAGTTGACTACCAAAGGTGGTGAACAGACTGCTTCTAACACAAGAGACATTTTCTCTCAAGAGTTCTATCTCATAGACACTATCACCAAGCCTTCCAAAGGAAGGGGGTGGGTGTCTTAGAGAGACTCTGAATCACAGAGAAGAATGGATGCAGACAAGGCAATCCATGTTTGAGAAACAATCTTTCTAGTCTAGAGCTCTGCCTAGCTCCTAAACCCTAACCTCATCAGCAGCTGCTAGCAAGAATCTCCTCCTCAACTCTGACAGTTGATCTTCAATCTTTGAATCTCCAATGGCTTCATCTTCACAAATCTTCAGCTTCCCCAGGGCCCCAGACAAACCCAATACCCAAACAAACAAGCAACAATCCCCAGAGGGCACACCACACCAGACAATCAGATATACAGACAGTAATAATAGCAGTAGGGGAATCCTAATTTTTCTAAGGGATCTAATAGCTACCCATATCCCCTATAGTCCCATAACTAATCTATTTAAACCCTAAGTCCTAAGGGGAATGAAATCAAACTTCTTAAGTTGTCACCTAAAACCCTAGTTTTGTACATGATGTTCAAGCATTTATTAATCACCCAAAATTAACCTCTAAAAATGGGAACTAAAATATTTCTACAAGTTGAATATCTCATCTAAACAATATGAAAAGAATGACCAAAAAATATTAAAGCATGTAAGAGAACAAAAATTATTAAAAGGATGCATGAAATGAAACTATTTAATATGACATTTATTTAGAAAATATGGAAAAAATATGAAATAAAACTAAAAATGAAATTTTATTTTCCTATAATATTCTAGACATTTTAATGAAAATATTGTAAAAAGAATGGATTAAAATGCATTTTTTATGAATTAGTTATGAATTTATGAAATTGGTAAAATATTAAAGGAATTAAGAAAAATAAATGAATGAAATGAATGAGGGGGGGTCAGAATAGAAGTTCGCCCAGTTAATAATCCATTGGGCCAGGAAATAGGGGGGTGCTGGTAGCGCTTTCACACTAGGCCCAACAACAATCAGAATCCAAAGAAATAATAAAACGCGCTGGGGGGTGAGGGAAGTAACAGAATCACGTTGCAATTGGTTTTGGGCCCAAACCTGGGGGTGGGATTAGCACATTTCAACTCAGGCCCGCCCGTTTCAATTAATGAAACAGCGCGTTTTGGCCAGCTTCCAATTCCCTCCAAATTTCAGATTAAATGATGGCCCTTGGATCTTCTTCTAAGTCAAAGGTCCAACAACACATACACGGCTATGATTATCTCTTCCTCCTTGGTTCTGCAGATTAGGGTTTTAATCTCCCATGGCAGCCATGCACGAGCAAGGTTCCACCTCTCTGTTCTCATCCTACACGCCACGAATCCACATGCTGTGAACATGAAAACTACTCTACAACTCTCCCTCTACAATCCTAGGGCATCAGATTATCTTGAAACTCACCACAACAACAAATCCGATTGAATCAAACACTGGCCACCATGAAACCACACTGATATGAACCATCACCATTCTTCCTCAAACTTGGCCTAAACTAACCTATGCCTAATGGAGATTAACCTGCGCTATCCAACTAACATTATGATGCATTAATTCAAGAGATACAAGCACTAACAGTTTGTTGCACCTGTCACCAACCATCACCAATCCTTTCCAAATTCATCTAAACTAATCTCCTAACCACCTAGATTGCATCTAAACTAACAACATCATGTTAAACTAACTGAATCAAGCAAATCGAATGAAAACTTACCTGGTGAGAAATCTTGAGAAACAGCTATGGAAGATGTGGATCTGAAGCTTCTAGGTGTTGGATCTTGATCAATCCTTGATGTATGTGATTCTGTATGCAATATTTTGGAGCTTCCTTGCTTGAATTATGTTGTTCAATGGAATTTGCAACTTTGATGTTCTTGAATATGGTGCACGAAAATGAATGATAATCACTTGATCCTTGCTTCAATTCTGATCTATGATGAATATTGAATAGGATTGAATTGATTTTGATGAAAGTTGATGAAGAATTTGGGAGATTTGGAATGAAACTTTTATGAACAAGAATGAGAAATTTGTGGAATTCTTGGTGCAAATGAGGCCAACCCTTGCCAAATTCTCATTTCATGCTTATATAGACCCCAATGGTACATTCTAGATCCATCTTGCACATTCCCTTGTTTTCTAACTTTGGCTCATTTTGATTATGTTTCTTAAAAGGCAAGCAACCATGGATAACTTTCTTTTTCCCTTCTAAACTCAAAAAAGTGTTTGAACCATTGTTCTTAGAATTGTTTTTCCATTCAAAATCATATATTGGAAGTCTCCATTTGGACTTGTAAATCTCCCAAACCATTTTTCAATTTGAAATTATTCACTTTATAAGCCTTTTTAGTTCATATTTTGGCCAATCATGCAACTCCATGCTATGAGCTTCTCCAATAACTTGTGACCTTCTTTCTAGACTTAAAATCCCATTTGGAGCAAGTTTGATGTTGGAAGTTTTTTCATTTGAGGCCTCCTTGTATGAGTTTTGGGTATAGGTTAAAATGACCTGTAATTCACAAATGCCCAAAATACCCTTTGCTTGCCAAGACCATAAGTTGAGTTCTCCACATCATATGAGGGCACGCCATACCATTATAGAAAGCTAAGACAATGAGGAACAATTCTTATGTTGACCAAGAATTCATTTGAAATCTCCTTGAGGGGCAAAACTAGCTTGGAAGTCAAGTCACTTTCACAGACAAAAGTTCAGACACCCCAAATGACCTGTAACTTGCAAGGACCATAACTTGAGTTCTATAAATCTCCTTGAGGTCTTCCACCACTCAAATTAAAGGTCTTGAGATCCTCTACAAGTTTCATGTTGGCCAAGAAGCCATTTGAAGCTAGCATTTTGACTTATCTTGCTTGGAAATTTGACCTAAACTAGGGGATTTTACAGAGAAACCCTAATTTAGTAACTCCTCTTCTCCTTGATTTCTCTTGAATTCTCCTTGTCATATCTCCATATCCTTCTTCATATGTCCAATGTTGATCCCCACATCTCTTCAATAGACTTGAATGCCCTCTTAAGTCAGTCAATTGACCTAGGGTTGACCTAGGGTTGACCCAGATGAAACCCTAATTGACTGTCTTCAACTGTAGCTCTTGTGCTTTCATCAATGACTTGTTTTCTTCTCCAAATGATTTTATAAGTCTCTCAAGATGTCTAGATGCTCTCCATGCTTTCATTTCACAGCTCATAACCCTCTTGTTGATCCTCAGATGCCCTCAGCTAGGAGATGGGCTCAAGGCTTGATCTGCTGAACTCTTTGCTTTCAAATTCTTTCCTGATGACTTGAATGAGATGGAATTAGGATAATAACCTCATGATAGGCCTCTAGAGATGAGAATAATGATTGGTCCCCTGTTGAATGACTTGCTATGCTGATGCTATGCAGATGGTTAGTCTATGTACATGACTCTATATGCAAATGCTGATGATATTAAAACATGAACCAAGGAATAAGGTTGGGCAAATTTTAGGGTGCAACAGCTGCCCCTATTCAAGCGACTTGGACCCGATTGGGTGAAGAGCCCGGAGCCTTCAGACATTCGCGGTACGAGACGGTTGAATACTAGTGAAACCAGAAATTTGCCAACCGCAAAACTAAATTGCGCTCCTGCTTGGGGAACGACACTCATCAGCTGAATCTGACTGTTACAGCAACCCACTGATCTCGTGCGACCGTGCTGGGGATTGTCTCCATCGTTCTGAAGAGGATTCTGTCATAACAGATTGCTTGCTTGTCCACGTTAGGACTCTGTCCGTCATCAATATGAAGGAATCTCAACTAGAACCTGTCCACGTTAGGACTCCACTTGCTGTTAACCCAGAAAAATCTCGGCAACTCCGCTGGGGATAGTTCGTCTGCATTTCCATAAACTGAATTGTCCACGTTAGGAATAACACTCTTCCACGTTAGGAGTAACATCGTCCACGTTAGGAATCATTTCTTCTGCATTTGTCCACGTCAGGACTAAATTTTTCACGTTAGGAATAATCCATTTCTTTCCACGTTAGGAATCAATCTATTTTCCACGTAAGGAATAAACTCGTCTTTCCACATAAGGAAACCATTTTTCTTCCACGTAAGGAATGCTCTTGATATGTCCACGTAAGGACTCTGATCTTTCCACGTTAGGAATCAAACCTTGATCTGTCCACGTCAGGACTAAACTTTTCCACGTAAGGAAACACCTTCTTAATCCGTCCACGTAAGGACTCCACTCTTTCCACGTAAGGCATTCACTTTTGATATGTCCGCGTAAGGACTACGTCTTTCCACGTAAGGAATCATAATCTTTCCACGTAAGGAATCTCAATCTTTCCACGTAAGGAACTGAAACTTTTCTTTCTCTTCCACGTAAGGAACACGCTTTCTTTCCACGTTAGGAATACTTTTTCTTCTTCCACGTTGGGAATAACTTCTTTTTATTCCACGTTAGGAATGCTCTGATCCACGTAAGGAATAACTTGATATGTCCGCGTAAGGACTCAATCTTTCCACGTAAGGAACACCAACTTCTTCCACGTAAGGAATGCTATTTTAACCTGTCCACGGAAGGACTTCATTCTTTCCACGTCAGGAATGCTGTCATTTCCACGTAAGGAATCCTCTTCTGATACGTCCGCGTAAGGACTACATCGTCCACGTTAGGACCCACTTCTCTTTATTAGGAATAATAATTTCTCTGATTCGTCCACGTCAGGACACTGATCTCATCTTGATTCGTCCACGTTAGGACTCGGGCGCCTCCGACCTGCTGAGGAAATAAGACTTGTCCACGTAAGGACTCACGCGTCTTCGACTTGCTGGGGAAATATCCGCGTCAGGACTTACACTTTGCCAACAACACGAAGAAGGATAAATTTGTCCACGTCAGGACTCTTGTATCCTGCCATCACGAAGAACTACAAATTTGTCCACGTCAGGACGCACCTTTCACCATTACGAATAAAGATATCTGCTGGAAACAAATGATCCACGTCAGGACACCAACACGAAGAGTAACCAATCTTGTCCACGTCAGGATTTCACATTCGATCAATACCGAGGAATCAAATCTGTCCACGTTAGGACTAGCACATATCGTCAACCTGAGGAAATGTCCACGTCAGGACTCCACCTTCCAACAATTCTGAGAAATCGAACATGTCCACGTTAGGACTAGCACCTCCCCTCAGCCCAGGGAAATAGACCTGTCCATGTTAGGACGCCCACTTCTGAAGAAATCCCGTCAATATAGGAATAAATCGTCCACGTCAGGACTTAGTTCCCCAATGATCCTCACCCGCAAACTCCTTAGCACTGACGTGACAGCGGCTTTGAGACGGACTCTACTGGGGACGTCTGAAAACCAACTATCGGACGCCTGCTCTGATAACCGGCGGTGACCTCTGAAATTCTGATTCATGCGACCCGTTGATGACAAACAAACTCTGCTTGGGGATAAGGAGATTCTTATCCTGGCCACTCTGGCTGGGGAAAATAAGAGACATTTGCATAAATGACTCTGCTAGAGACAAAGAGAGTTTTATCATGATAACTCTGTGGGGGGATACTGCCGAAACTGACATTATCATTGAATACCTCCTGCCGAGATCTTGACTGTTTGGTAACTTATTTGAGCAAGAGCTCTCTCCACCTGAACTGCTGGAGTACAGAAACTGCCTCAGCAAAATAAATGCTGGAAGGATAACGCCGACTTGCCGGGGATAGCCTGATGCTACAAAATTATTCCGGCAAAATAAATGCTGGTAGGGTGAAGTCGACCCTGCTGGGAAATTGGGAACTCAAACCACACGTCTTGTTGAAGTAACCCCCTGCTGGGGAATATAACTTTGCTGGAGAATAACAGATGCGCATAGTTCGATCGGACTTTCTGCTGGACCGCAAACTGATATCACCAGTATCTCTGACAAAATAAGTGACAGGAACCACCATCGACTCTGCCTGGGAGAGTCTTGATCTTCGAATTCCACTGGAAGGAATGACAACACTTGCAAAGAGAATTCCTCTGGGGATGGGATGATTCTCTTGGGGAAAATTAACTGACTCCACTGGGGGAGAGTGCATGACCCGGCGGGGAAAGATGAACCTGTCTGAATACAGCCTTACTATCTTAGAATCGCCAAACTCTGCTGTGGACGAATAACTTTTCTGGAGCGCATCCTTTGGACAAGCTATGGCTAGCTGGGGAATTCTATCCTTCTTCAGGGCGAACATGCATGATCTGCGTGGGGATCAGATCTTCCGTTATCGCAATCTTTTGATCCTTTTCCTCGTACGGTTATGAAACCTGCAACCACACAAACAAAACAAGACAAGCCTATGCAACCAAATCAATTCAGGTTAGTGACGTTACACTCAGTTAATTCAAAGCTTTAACAATTGTTGGCAAGGGCCAGTGATGTTATACTCATGCTAGTTTCATCAAACTTAGGCGTTTTATCATGCGCAAAACAGTAAAGAACGGTGTCAAGTACTGAATAACACATTTTCATTGATTGGGCCCCTGAATGGGCGGAGTTTTTTGTACACGGGATGTAACTCCTGAAAAGAGGAAGCTACGCAAAGCAAATATACAAGTATGCAAGTATGCACAAGAAGCATAAATATTGACAAATTAAATTTTGGTACACATGTCGGCAACTGGATGCAGATGAACACCACGAACTGATCCTCCCATGACTCGTCCGACTCTAACGCTTTCCCGGTATCCCCACTTCTGAAGAGGTTGTATCCGATAACTAATTACTCAAATATATTCTCCCGCATTGATGCTCATTGAATTCGGACCGCAGTCATTTGCTTTTCGAATCCCTAACTTTTGCGTGAACCGCCCTTTACGGGTTTTCAGTTCACCGGGATACCCCTTTTTGCCGAAGCCGCCCAGTGTAGGTTTTCAACTTCGCGGGTGTACATTTTTTCAATTTTATCCCTAACTTTTGCCCGAACCTTTCATTCTGTTTTTGGTTCGCCAGGATGCCCCATTTTTGCCTGGACTCTCTTTTTTCTGTCCAGCGGGTCTATTTTAAGCAAAGTATTTTTTAACTGCGTCCGAATTCACAGGTGATGCAAAGTCTTCCCCGTCCATGGTGGACAACAATAAAGCTCCTCCTGAAAAGACCTTACTGACAACGTATGGCCCTTCGTAATTGGGGGTCCACTTGCCCCTGTGATCTGCTTGCGGCGGGAGAATCCTTTTCAGCACAAGGTCGCCCGTCTGAAAGCTTCGCGGAAGTATCTTCTTGTCGTACGCTTTCTTCATTCGTCTTTGATACAAACGACCGTATGCCAGAGAAGCTAGCCTCTTCTCATCCATCAAACTCAGTTGGTTCAACCTATTCGTTACCCATTCTGCCTCGTCCAGCTGAACGTCTCGCAATACCCTCAGAGAAGGGATCTCAACTTCTAATGGTAGTACCGCTTCCATTCCGTATACCAACGAGAACGGAGTTGCCCCGGTTGATGTGCGTACCGTCGTACGATAACCGTGCAAAGCGAAAGGTAGCATTTCATGCCAATCTTTATACGTCACCACCATTTTCTGGACAATCTTCTTGATATTCTTATTGGCCGCTTCGACAGCGCCATTCATCTTGGGTCGGTAAGGGGAGGAGTTGTGATGTTCGATCTTGAAATTCTGACAGAGCTCCTTCATCATTTTGTTGTTCAGATTAGAACCATTATCCGTGATTATCCGCTCGGGAATCCCATATCGGCAAATGATATCTCTCTTGATGAACCTAGCCACCACTTGCTTCGTTACGTTTGCGTAAGACGCCGCTTCCACCCACTTGGTGAAATAATCGATTGCTACTAGGATGAACCGATGCCCGTTAGAAGCCGTCGGCTCGATCTTTCCAATCATATCGATTCCCCACATCGAGAATGGCCATGGAGATGACATCACATTCAGAGGACTCGGAGGCACATGTATTTTGTCAGCATAAATTTGGCACTTGTGGCACTTCCTCGCGAACTTGAAACAATCAGTTTCCATCGTCAGCCAAAAGTAACCTGCCCGCAGCAATTTTCTCGTCATAGCATGCCCACCAGCATGCGTGCCAAAGGCACCTTCGTGAATTTCCTCCATGAGAAGCTTTGCCTCTTTTTCGTCTACACAACGCAACAACACCAAATCGTGGTTTCTTCTGTATAAGACGCCATCCGGGTTCAAATAGAAATTACCCGCTAATCTCCTGAGAGTCTTCTGATCTTGACTGGATGCCCCAGCCGGATACTCTTTATTCTTCAGGAAATTAAGGATATCAAAATACCACGGTTTGCCATCAGACGCTTCATCAATAGTAAATACATAAGCTGGCCTGTCCAACCGAGAGATAGTGATCTGGGGAGCCTCGTTCCAGAAATTGACCTTGTACATGGAAGACAAAGTGGCAAGGGCGTCAGCCATTTGATTTTCTGCCCGCGGCACATGATGCAATTCAACTTTGTCGAAGAAAGGCAACAATCTCCTTGCATAATTCATGTAATGTATCAAATTGGGCTGCCGTGTCTCCCATTCCCCTTTGATCTGATTCACTACCAGAGCTGAGTCTCCGTATACGTCTAAATGTTTGATTCGCAAATCAATGGCTTCTTCAAGCCCCATTATGCAAGCTTCGTATTCGGCCTCATTGTTGGTAACGGCAAAGGTCAAACGGGCAGTAAACGGGATGTGCGACCCGTGTGGCGTAGTGATAATTGCCCCTATTCCGCTGCCGTAAGCATTCACAGCTCCGTCAAATATCATCTTCCATTGGGACCCCAGCTCTGGTCCTTCGTCTGGTAACGGCTCTTCACAATCCTTCATCTTGAGATACATGATATCCTCGTCAGGAAAATCAAACCTCATTGATTGATACTCTTCAATAGGCTGCTCCGCCAGATACTCAGACAGCACACTCCCCTTTATCGCCTTTTGCGAGACGTATTGAATATCATATTCAGTCAAGACCATCTGCCACCGGGCAATTCTACCTGACAACGCCTGCTTTTCGAATATATATTTGATTGGATCCATCTTCGAGATGAGCATGGTTGTATGATTCAGCATGTACTGCCTCAAACGCTTGGCGGCCCAGGCTAGCGCGCAACAAGTTTTCTCCAGCATTGAGTATCGAGATTCACAGTCTGTAAATTTCTTACTCAAGTAATAAATTGCATGCTCTTTTCTCCCCGTCTCGTCGTGTTGACCGAGAACACAACCCATACTCCCCTCAAGAACCGTCAAATACATTATCAAGGGTCTACCTGCCACCGGGGGTATCAAAATAGGAGGCTCCTGCAGATACTTCTTTATTTTATCGAACGCCTTTTGACAATTGTTGTTCCACTTTACAGCTTGATCTTTCTTCAAGAGCTTGAATAATGGTTCACACGTGGCCGTTAGGTGAGATATGAACCGGGCAATGTAGTTCAATCTCCCTAAAAACCCGCGCACCTCTTTCTCTGTTTTAGGCGTCGGCATTTCTTGAATCGCTTTTATTTTAGCAGGATCGACCTCTATTCCTCTTTCGCTTACGATAAACCCCAGCAGTTTACCCGACCTCACCCCGAAGGTGCATTTGTTAGGGTTCAGCCTCAGCCTGAACTTCCTAAGCCTTTTAAACAACTTCAACAGATTCACCAGATGCTCTTCCTCCGTCTGGGATTTGGCAATCATATCGTCAACATAAACTTCGATCTCTTTGTGCATCATGTCATGGAAAAGAGTCGTCATCGCACGCTGATATGTTGCCCCAGCATTTTTCAAACCAAAGGGCATCACTTTATAACAAAATGTTCCCCATGGCGTTATGAAAGTAGTCTTCTCCATATCCTCTGGCGCCATTTTAATTTGATTATAGCCTGAAAAGCCATCCATGAAGGAGAATACGGAGTACTGAGCAGTATTATCAACTAACACGTCAATATGAGGAAGTGGAAAATCGTCTTTTGGGCTTGCTTTATTCAAATCTCTATAATCCACGCACATTCGAACCTTGCCATCTTTCTTTGGCACCGGTACGATGTTAGCAACCCATGAGGGATACTTCGTCACAGCCAGGAAACCAGCGTCCCACTGTTTCTGAACCTCCTCTTTGATCTTCATTGCCATATCTGGTCGAGTTCTGCGAAGTTTTTGTTTGACAGGCGGGCAGTCTTCTTTCAGTGGCAGGCGATGCACAACCATGTCAGTATCGAGCCCTGGCATATCTTGATACGACCAAGCGAATACATCATTATACTCTCGGAGCATTTCAACCAGTCTTCGCTTGATATCACTCTGCAATGCGGCTCCGATACGAATATTCTTCTCAATCCCTTCCGACCCCAAATTGATAATCTCGATAACCTCGTCGTGAGGCAGAATGGCTCTTTCCTCTTGTTTCACCAACCAAGCCAGTTCTTCAGGAACGTCGCTATCTTCGACAACCTCTTCTTCGGTCTGGAATACCGGGTGCTCGAAATCGGGACGAGTCATAGGTGGCTCAAGGATGTCATCTGAAAATGTTATCCTGCAAAAGAAAGGGTTAAGTGCTTCAAAATGCGTATAAAGCGAATAACCACATTGCCATTTTATTGAAAAATACAAAACAAGAAAAACAGGGATTACAGTATTTGCACATGAAAAAACGCCATTTATTTAATGATTAACGCGCAATGTTTATAACAACACAGCCCTAAGCAAATCCTGATGCCTCGGGCAAGACATCAGATTATTCAACAATTAATAAAGCAAAGCATTACTGTTTAAAAGTCACAGGAACAAGCTCCTGAATAGACCAGTTGCACAGTCCTTGTCCTGGCGTGCTTGGCTGAATCCAGGCATCCATATCACAGTCGTTGTCCCCTTCATCGGACTCTGAAGCAGCATTGACAGATTCATGGCATACTCCACTGGCAGAGATGGTGATTGACTTTCTGAAATGAGGGGCCCCCACAGAAGGAGTTGATGACGACGGTCGGTACCCCAGTCCGAACCGGTCCATTTTCACAGGAATGTCCAATACTTTGCCCCAGCCCTTGGCTTCTCCTGCTTCCACTAGCGCTTGAGCCTCTTTGTACGAAGAAACAGCTATCTCTGGCACTTTGCTTGGCCTGGGACCCTTGTCCTTTATGCGCAAACCTTCGAATGCCTGGCATGGCGTCTCATGGATCTCCCCGTCGACTTCCACATATTTGAACGAAGAAAGATGGCTGACCAGGATGTCTTCTTCTCCGCACACGGTGACTACACTGTCTCCGACCATATACTTTAACTTCTGATGCAGGGTAGACGTGACTGCCCCTGCCCCGTGAATCCAAGGTCTTCCCAGCAAGCAGCTGTACGCAGGCTGTATATCCATGATATAAAACTCCGTTGCAAACACTTCCGGCCCCACTTGCAGAGGCAAGGTAATCGATCCGAAGACTGTCCTCCGCGTGCCGTCAAACGCTCTGACTACCAAATCGCTGGGTGTGCACAAAATCCCTCGAACATCCAGCTTCATCATAGCCTTCTTAGGCAGCACATTCAAAGACGACCCGGTGTCAACCAATACGTGCGACATTGTCGATCCTCTGCACTCAACAGACACATGTAATGCCATATTATGATCCCTTCCTTTCGGAGTCAAGTCAAAATCAGTAAAGCCCAGACTGTGGCCTGCATTTACGTGTGCCAATACTCCTTCTAGCTGGTTCACGGAGACATCCTGTGGTACAAAAGAAGTGTCTAGGACTTTCAGCAAAGCGTTTCGGTGAGCTTCCGAACACAACAGCAATGACAAGATAGATATTTTGGACGGCGTCTGCTGCAGATGCTCCACGATTTTATAATCGCTTTTCCGAATTAAGCGCATGAATTCCTCTACATCCTTAGATGCTGCTTCTTTTTCACTTGCTTGAACCGGAACATTCTCAACCGCTTTCCCTTTTCCTTTCGCTAGCCTTTCAGCCTCCACTTCAGGAGATATAAAGATCCTGCCGCTCCTCGTCATGCCTCCCGAGCCAACAACATTATCCACAACCTCCACTGGCTGCTTGTTGACATCGATCTTAATCCCGTCACAATACACCTCCAGCCCATATGACCATGGGACTTCTTTCGTGTTCTCATACGGGATTGGCCCGGCCTTAGTTATGGTAATCGGTGGTCGCTGAGCCGGTGCTGAAATAGTGATCGTCTTCCTAGGAATTGTCACTGTGGCAACATCACTCCGATTATCCACTACTGCCCCTGCCGGCTCATCAGTTGCTGTTCGATCAAACTGCAATATACCTTCATCAATCAGGGCCTGGATGCCTTTCTTCAAATCCTCACACCCCCCAGATAGGGCCCAACAGTCTAAGCAATACTCGTTACAACCCGGGTAAACACCCCCCTGCAACAGTCGGCTCTTTATTTCGCTCAGCGGCGTCTTCAAATCCTCCACATTCATAATCAGATTCAACCCTTCCTCAGTCAGAACTGCATTCGCCCCATGATTAGGCATGGGTTTCTGGACTATATTCGGGACTGCCGTTCCGAAGTTGATAGACTTGTTGTCCAAGAGATCCTGCACAACGTGCTTAAAAGCATGACAACCTTCTATATCATGGCCCGGGGCCCCAGAATGAAACTCACAGTGTCTATTTGCATCATAGCCGAACGGGGGAGTTCCCGTTATCGGTGCCAAGGTTCTTTTCTCCACCAGATTCAATCCCAACAATGTCTGCAATAAATCAGCATAGGTAGAGGGAGGTTTCTCGAACACCCTTCTCGGCTTACCACCCTGGAATTTTCGCTGAGCTTGCTGTGCCCCCTGCTGAGGCTGCTGCTGCTGTGGCATTGGTTGCTGCTGATAGGGGATAGTAACACTCGACACTTGCTGCGGCTGACGATATTGATTCCTTCCCCTGCCTCGGCCTCGGCCTCGGCCTCCAAATACAGCGCTAGCTTCTCCCTGACGGCGCCCACCATAAGCTTTCTTATTACTGCCAGATGCAGTTGATTCGTCAACTTGGAACTTTCCTTGCTTAATGTTCCGCTCAATCTTTTCACCCATCAGAATCAGATCTGAAAAACTAGCCAGAGACGTATGAAACAGCATATCATGAAACAGCCCGGTGAATGTGCCAACAAACATATCATTCATTTCTTTATCTTCCACAGGAGGACGGACCCTGGCAGCCATATCGCGCCACCTTTGCGCGTATTCTTTAAAACTCTCCCCCTTCTTCTGCGAAAGCCCGGCCAACTGGACCCGATTGGGTGCCAGGTCGCTGTTATACTTGTAATGGGCTACGAACGCCTCTGCTAATTGCTTCCAAGTCTTGATATCAGTTGGCTCCAACCCCATGTACCACTCTAGGGAAGGACCCGATAGACTATCCTGAAAGAAATGCATGAGCATTCTTTCGTCAGTGGAGTATGCAGACATCTTTCTGTAATAAGCTCGCACATGCACTTTCGGACATGTATCTCCTTTGTACTTATCGAACGCAGGCGCTTTGAACTTGATTGGCACCCTCAAGCCAGGTACCAAGCCCATAGTTGCCATGTCCAGACCCACAGCACTCTGGTTTAGGACTCCTTTCATTTGCTCTTCCAGCATTCTAATCTTTTGAGAATCATCCATCGGCCCTTCAAAACCTCCTCCAGAGAAGGCGTCCTCCTGTTGATCCTCTTGCCACATACCGTTTCCGGCCCCGTATCCATCATATGCATTATTACGTCCAGCTCTGTTCTGATTCATCCCCGGACCACGGCCTCTGTTGCCGTACCCTTGAACACCTCCAGCAGGACCACCAGCCATAAAACCAGCACCGTTTCCGTTTCCAAAGCCTCCGTAACCCTGATTGACCATACCATAACCATCTTGCCCAAAGCCTTGAGCATTAAAGCCATACTTGCCAGTGTTGTCGAATCCCTGATCATTGAATCCGAACCCAGTATTGACAAAGCCATTGCCTCCGAGATTATCTCCCAAATTGACATCACCCAGCCCAGCGTTGTGGACAGCAGTTTCATTTCCAACTCCGACGTTACCATTCACAGCAGCGGTAGCGTTGTTGATATTAGCGGCAGGTATATTGACCACGGGCGGAGCCACTGGCGTAGGAGTGCCGTCTCCATGAGCAGTATCAACCCGGACAGACTGATGATCTTCGTTACCATGACCAGCGTTGCGAGCCAACAGAGGCTGGACCATGGCCTGCAAGTTCTCCTGCCCTTTTGCTATAGCTTCCATGGTTTGCATGAAGAGGGCGAGCTTCTCGCGCACATCCTGCATCTCGTTCTGAATTTGGTCCATGACTTTCCGACAGTTGGATCGTGTAGAATAGCGGTGCGGATGTTGATCTGGAATCCTGTTAAGTACCTGAATCAAAGCAGGAGATAAGACACCATTCAAAGATTACCTGTTATGCAATATGAATATGAATGCAATGCAATGTGTCTGTGCATTAGGGAAATTCGTTCCCCCAGTTCTAGTGCGAAGGTGCCGGTGCAGTGACAGTGCTGACAATAGGAATATCGGAGCTGAATCATAGAAAGCCTCATATATAGCAGAGAGAATCAATAAGCCCAGGGTACAATATCACTGAGAGTACAAAGAAGGCATGACCTCAACCAACAATCCTGGTGATGGCCTGCCCTATGCAAATAAAGCATACAAATAATGGAATGATCAAATCCTCCCAAAAGTCTGGTACTCCTCTATCAGCTTCTTGGTCTCCGGATGGCTTGGTCGATCAAGTAGCCCTTCAACAAGCTGGTTTCTCCTCTTAAGGACACGGCGTACGTCTTCAGCAGTTTCTTCCCATGTTGCTTCTCCGAAGCAATCTTCTAACTTTCGCTTCTGGGACACTGCTTCATCTCTAGATTTGATTGCCTTGTTCAGTGCATGCTGGACACTATACCGGTTCATCACTTCCTCCTCACACTTCTTGATGCTAGACTTCAACTTCTCCTCGAGGTCGGAAATTCGCTGCTTTAGCTTATCTTCCCTCTGCTTGTTGTTGGTGAGAGTAGCATTCCAAGTCTTATTGCAAGAAGATATCTCTCGGTGTGCTGCGTCGAGCGCTTTCTTTTTGGCTTCCAGCATATCATGGGAACTTCTGAACTCTTGCCCCAGACGTTCGCGCTTCTTCTTTTCCTCGGTCAGCTCAGCTCCTAACCTGTTTACCAGCTCAATCTGTTGTTGGAAAGCATATACGGCCTTGTTTTTCTCACTGCGCACCTGGGCTAACTCTTGCTCTAACCCTTCGTTAATCTTCATCAAGGCTTCTTTCTCCTTCACAACCCGTTCATATGCTTCTCTAGAAACAGTAGTCGGCTCTTCTACCGGAGTAGGATCAAGAATTGGTGCATCTGGAAACGGCATCTTCAACTGACTAGTTCTCTCCTGAATCCAAGCTCTATAAGGTGCATAGGCCTGACAGTCATTCTTTCCTAACAACGGCTTCCCTTTGCGATTAATACGCGTCCAGGCACGTCGCAACTTGGCTAATAACTCCCCCTTCAAATCTCCAGTGAAGTACAGAGATTCATGTACTTCCTCCTCTTGAGGCGGATTCTTCAGCGCATATCCGAACTGGCGAATGAATAGAGAAGGGTTGTAATTGATACACCCTTTCCTTCCAATCAGTGGCACATTAGGGTACCCAGAACAACTGAAGATGAGCTCGGATCCCAGCAGATCTCTATCAAACCACTCCATATCTTCCGACAATAGCCTCATCAGACGCTCTGGCCAACCAACCGGAACTGTAGTCTCTGCAGCAGATCCTCTCTTAGGAAGGTGACTCTCAAACCACATACTCAATAAGGGTACACAAAGATGAACATTCTTCCCTCTTCCCTTCTCATTCTTGTAATGCAGTGAGTGGTAGAGATCTCCGAGTAAGGTAGGTACAGGATTACCAGCGGCGAACAAATAGAAAGCATCGAAGTCCACAAAATCCGGTATATTGGGGAACAGTACTATGCCATAAATGCACAAAGCCAACACAGCATTGAAAGCAACCCAGCACCCGCTCTTGGCGTATTCTTGAGCTTTACCGACTAAGAACTGAAATGAGAAGCCTGGAACTCCACGGGAGGCAGTAGTCACAAGTTCAGAAGCATCAACATGCAAGGCTCTTGCCAAGTCCTCCGGCTTAGGTTTGGCATCATAATGAATAAATGGAACCTGGTTCTGCACGGGCAGCTCAACATACTCAGCGTATTCCTCCAAGGTTGGTCCCATAATAAAGTCAGAGAACGTGAAGCACCTCAAAGCAGGGTCATAGAATTGCATCAAAGCATACAGCCCATCTAACTCTACCTCTGTAGGTTTGCACACCAATCTCAATAATCTACCATAGCTCATCCGGAAACTCCTACGAACGCCCTCATCAGCAAGAGAGATCAACCCGAGTAAAGGAACAATATCAGGCGTAGGCAATTTGTAGGCAACCGTTCTCCTTAAGCTAGTCATGATCAAACACTCAGAAGTCTGGGCACTAGAACTAGGGAAATGCAAATGCACCTGCAGCACAGACACACGTTAGTGAAATGCAAATGGTAATGGATATGCAAGCAATGCAATGCAAGTAACATTCAACAGGGACCAGAGCTGCAGCTGAATAGCCTAAACCCAATCAAGAAAGGTCTCAGATAGACCATCCAGAAGCCACCAAACCCTGGTCTCAGATAGACCTAAAATAAAACTCCAACACTGGTCTCTGACAGACCTCAAACCATAACTCCAACTGGTCTCTGATAGACCTCAAATCACCCCCATAATTGGTCTCTGACAGACCTCATAACTCTCCAACTGGTCTCTGACAGACCTCAGAACACATCTCCAAATGGTCTCCGACAGACCTCAGAGCACATCTCCAAATGGTCTCTGACAGACCTCATAACTCTCCCAATGGTCTCTGACAGACCTCAGAATAAATCTCCAAATGGTCTCTGACAGACCTCATAACTCTCCATAAATAACCAGGATCTCTGATCAAGAAATAACCGGTAGTCTGGAGGTCTAGTTACCTGCATAACCCTGAATCTCCTCACAGGTGGGTGGCCCTATAACTGGCACAAGGTACGGCATCCTATGCGGTCGTCGGCGTCACAGACTTTCAGGGTTGACGATACGATTCCCAGAAGGAGTGGCATCATAAAATCCTGAAGAGGCCTCACTCAGCCAACTTCCAAATGATCGGTCCCCAGAGTCGACAATCCAACTAACCAGCAACCCACGCCAACCAAAGGAAGGGGCAGGAGGCCAACCAGAGGAACCTCGTCTGAGTGTAGATTTCATGGGACACCAAAGCAAGCAAAGCAAGCGGGCGCCCACTAATTTCTACTCTAATTCTAGGTGCACTCAAGCCCAGGTCCGGCTTATCTCTCAATATCAGAACACCCGTCACCCCAGATACAGCAATAATAATCAATGTACAAAGCTGAAAAATACAGGGTTAGAAATATACAATAACTCCATACAAAATCCCCGACGGGAAAACAAGCGTTAGGATTGACTCTCTCAAGGGACGTTGGATCCCAAATGCATAAGAACCATCGCAGTCCTTAGCAGCCAGGGGACGTTGGATCCCCAGCAGAGTCGCCAGCTGTCGCTACTGCGAAAATCGGCGCCGGCTGAACAGAAGAGTCGCCACCGTGCGTTATTTATCCCACGGGAGGGAAAGGAAACGCTCAGAGTAAACCTCGCACAACACGGGAAAGGTATGGTCATCGCAACCAAAACCTGGGTTCGGGAGTCGGTTACGCAAGGGGAAGGTATTAGCACCCCTCACGTCCGTCGTACTCGACGGGATCCACGCTTGTTTTCGGGTATGGATTGTTATTCTATCTAAACTATAGGTCAAGGGTTAAAAAGAAAATAAAATGGAAATAAAAATGACTCGGCAAAGTATCGCACTTTATGCCTACGTATTCCCGCCTGGAACGAGAAATCAGAGTCAACGTAGTTCGCCTACCTACGGGAAAGGAGGGGAAGGTTGCTCGCTAGGATATCGCATCCTATGCCTACGTACTTCCACACAGCATGGAAGATCAGAGCAAACGTAGTTCGGGCCACGTACGACACAAGCTTGTCTTGATTGTTTTTATTCCTTCTGAAAAAGGTTTTCTTGATTAGCAGTCCCGGCGGACAAAAATGACGTTTTGATGAGTTCACATTCTTTTACGAAAGAAGTGTCTTTTATTGTGTTTGAAATCTTTATGTGTTTTTCTGTTTGTTTTGAGAAAGAAAGAGACAGAACCCTAACCTACGGTTGCGAAGGGAAACAAACTAACCTAATGTTATCATGCATGGGTTAAGACCTAGTGTCTATCATGCTCCTCTCTTGCGCAGAGAGAAACAGAGATCCTAAGGGAATAGACGGCAACAGAAACAATATCAGATATATACAGTAAAGCAGTAAAATGCATGGATGCAACAGCACAAGCGAGGCAAGGGAGTCCCACTCAACCTCGAACCTAGGAAACAATAGGCAAAAGTGAACAGGATTCACTTTCAACCCAACAGGGTAAACAGCAAACAATACAGTCCAGAAAACCAATCAATACATCAGAAATGAAATACAGCAATAAAACCAACAGCTTCAGCAGCTCTGAATCAGCATCTGGCTTCAAGTAATCTCCAATCACTCACAGGCTTCAACAAGCATCAATCTTCATCTTCATGGCCTTCAGGCAAGGGCTTTGATCATCAGTCTTCTATCTGCAATGGCTTTTCTTCAAGTTCAAACCTCCAGGATGAGGGATTAGTCACAAGAGTGAATTGGGTGTTAAGCAATCAGTTGACTACCAAAGGTGGTGAACAGACTGCTTCTAACACAAGAGACATTTTCTCTCAAGAGTTCTATCTCATAGACACTATCACCAAGCCTTCCAAAGGAAGGGGGTGGGTGTCTTAGAGAGACTCTGAATCACAGAGAAGAATGGATGCAGACAAGGCAATCCATGTTTGAGAAACAATCTTTCTAGTCTAGAGCTCTGCCTAGCTCCTAAACCCTAACCTCATCAGCAGCTGCTAGCAAGAATCTCCTCCTCAACTCTGACAGTTGATCTTCAATCTTTGAATCTCCAATGGCTTCATCTTCACAAATCTTCAGCTTCCCCAGGGCCCCAGACAAACCCAATACCCAAACAAACAAGCAACAATCCCCAGAGGGCACACCACACCAGACAATCAGATATACAGACAGTAATAATAGCAGTAGGGGAATCCTAATTTTTCTAAGGGATCTAATAGCTACCCATAGCCCCTATAGTCCCATAACTAATCTATTTAAACCCTAAGTCCTAAGGGGAATGAAATCAAACTTCTTAAGTTGTCACCTAAAACCCTAGTTTTGTACATGATGTTCAAGCATTTATTAATCACCCAAAATTAACCTCTAAAAATGGGAACTAAAATATTTCTACAAGTTGAATATCTCATCTAAACAATATGAAAAGAATGACCAAAAAATATTAAAGCATGTAAGAGAACAAAAATTATTAAAAGGATGCATGAAATGAAACTATTTAATATGACATTTATTTAGAAAATATGGAAAAAATATGAAATAAAACTAAAAATGAAATTTTATTTTCCTATAATATTCTAGACATTTTAATGAAAATATTGTAAAAAGAATGGATTAAAATGCATTTTTTATGAATTAGTTATGAATTTATGAAATTGGTAAAATATTAAAGGAATTAAGAAAAATAAATGAATGAAATGAATGAGGGGGGGTCAGAATAGAAGTTCGCCCAGTTAATAATCCATTGGGCCAGGAAATAGGGGGGTGCTGGTAGCGCTTTCACACTAGGCCCAACAACAATCAGAATCCAAAGAAATAATAAAACGCGCTGGGGGGTGAGGGAAGTAACAGAATCACGTTGCAATTGGTTTTGGGCCCAAACCTGGGGGTGGGATTAGCACATTTCAACTCAGGCCCGCCCGTTTCAATTAATGAAACGGCGCGTTTTGGCCAGCTTCCAATTCCCTCCAAATTTCAGATTAAATGATGGCCCTTGGATCTTCTTCTAAGTCAAAGGTCCAACAACACATACACGGCTATGATTATCTCTTCCTCCTTGGTTCTGCAGATTAGGGTTTTAATCTCCCATGGCAGCCATGCACGAGCAAGGTTCCACCTCTCTGTTCTCATCCTACACGCCACGAATCCACATGCTGTGAACATGAAAACTACTCTACAACTCTCCCTCTACAATCCTAGGGCATCAGATTATCTTGAAACTCACCACAACAACAAATCCGATTGAATCAAACACTGGCCACCATGAAACCACACTGATATGAACCATCACCATTCTTCCTCAAACTTGGCCTAAACTAACCTATGCCTAATGGAGATTAACCTGCGCTATCCAACTAACATTATGATGCATTAATTCAAGAGATACAAGCACTAACAGTTTGTTGCACCTGTCACCAACCATCACCAATCCTTTCCAAATTCATCTAAACTAATCTCCTAACCACCTAGATTGCATCTAAACTAACAACATCATGTTAAACTAACTGAATCAAGCAAATCGAATGAAAACTTACCTGGTGAGAAATCTTGAGAAACAGCTATGGAAGATGTGGATCTGAAGCTTCTAGGTGTTGGATCTTGATCAATCCTTGATGTATGTGATTCTGTATGCAATATTTTGGAGCTTCCTTGCTTGAATTATGCTGTTCAATGGAATTTGCAACTTTGATGTTCTTGAATATGGTGCACGAAAATGAATGATAATCACTTGATCCTTGCTTCAATTCTGATCTATGATGAATATTGAATAGGATTGAATTGATTTTGATGAAAGTTGATGAAGAATTTGGGAGATTTGGAATGAAACTTTTATGAACAAGAATGAGAAATTTGTGGAATTCTTGGTGCAAATGAGGCCAACCCTTGCCAAATTCTCATTTCATGCTTATATAGACCCCAATGGTACATTCTAGATCCATCTTGCACATTCCCTTGTTTTCTAACTTTGGCTCATTTTGATTATGTTTCTTAAAAGGCAAGCAACCATGGATAACTTTCTTTTTCCCTTCTAAACTCAAAAAAGTGTTTGAACCATTGTTCTTAGAATTGTTTTTCCATTCAAAATCATATATTGGAAGTCTCCATTTGGACTTGTAAATCTCCCAAACCATTTTTCAATTTGAAATTATTCACTTTATAAGCCTTTTTAGTTCATATTTTGGCCAATCATGCAACTCCATGCTATGAGCTTCTCCAATAACTTGTGACCTTCTTTCTAGACTTAAAATCCCATTTGGAGCAAGTTTGATGTTGGAAGTTTTTTCATTTGAGGCCTCCTTGTATGAGTTTTGGGTATAGGTTAAAATGACCTGTAATTCACAAATGCCCAAAATACCCTTTGCTTGCCAAGACCATAAGTTGAGTTCTCCACATCATATGAGGGCACGCCATACCATTCTAGAAAGCTAAGACAATGAGGAACAATTCTTATGTTGACCAAGAATTCATTTGAAATCTCCTTGAGGGGCAAAACTAGCTTGGAAGTCAAGTCACTTTCACAGACAAAAGTTCAGACACCCCAAATGACCTGTAACTTGCAAGGACCATAACTTGAGTTCTATAAATCTCCTTGAGGTCTTCCACCACTCAAATTAAAGGTCTTGAGATCCTCTACAAGTTTCATGTTGGCCAAGAAGCCATTTGAAGCTAGCATTTTGACTTATCTTGCTTGGAAATTTGACCTAAACTAGGGGATTTTACAGAGAAACCCTAATTTAGTAACTCCTCTTCTCCTTGATTTCTCTTGAATTCTCCTTGTCATATCTCCATATCCTTCTTCATATGTCCAATGTTGATCCCCACATCTCTTCAATAGACTTGAATGCCCTCTTAAGTCAGTCAATTGACCTAGGGTTGACCTAGGGTTGACCCAGATGAAACCCTAATTGACTGTCTTCAACTGTAGCTCTTGTGCTTTCATCAATGACTTGTTTTCTTCTCCAAATGATTTTATAAGTCTCTCAAGATGTCTAGATGCTCTCCATGCTTTCATTTCACAGCTCATAACCCTCTTGTTGATCCTCAGATGCCCTCAGCTAGGAGATGGGCTCAAGGCTTGATCTGCTGAACTCTTTGCTTTCAAATTCTTTCCTGATGACTTGAATGAGATGGAATTAGGATAATAACCTCATGATAGGCCTCTAGAGATGAGAATAATGATTGGTCCCCTGTTGAATGACTTGCTATGCTGATGCTATGCAGATGGTTAGTCTATGTACATGACTCTATATGCAAATGCTGATGATATTAAAACATGAACCAAGGAATAAGGTTGGGCAAATTTTAGGGTGCAACAGTACGAACTACGAATGCTCTGATTTCTCATTTCTCAATGAGAATACGTAGGCACAAGGGCCCCAATCCTTGGCGAACACCCTTATAAGTAAACCACCATTTGTAGATAACCATCCATTTTCCCTTTTAGCGGTATCATTTATTTTATCTTTAGTTCTTTTTATCATTCTAAGAAAGCAAATAAACATGTGCTAAAATTCAATCGCAAATCTTACTAAGAGGTTTCCGTTGAGTACAACGGGCGTGAGGGTGCTAATACCTTCCTCTTATGTAACGGACTCCTGAACCTAAAATTTGGTTAGGATGACCATTTTTTTATCTTTTAAAGGTTTTATCGATATTTTCCTATTCCTTCATTGGGATGAATAAAGTTTGATGGCGACTCTGTTCAAACTAAGTTTTTTTCGCGTCCATCGCAAAGGATCGTATTTTTTTAGATATGACACGTATGTTCCCATGTTCGGTGGTTTTTACAGTCCGACGGGAAGTGGAATGTCCATGATTGCTCGAAATAGTGGACTGGGGGTCGTCTTTGTCACTTTGGACTGGCTAGTGCGATGGAGAATATTTGTACTTCTCTCGTCTAGGGATGTCATTGTGGCGTGGTGGCGAGTCCTTTGGTCGAATCTTTGATTTATGCGGAGGCGAACAACAGTTATCTAGTCGTCTGGTGGCTTTGCTTTTCTTGGCGCCCGGGGAGCGTTGATCCTCACGGGGAGGAGTACGGTTACGCTTTAGGGGTTGCGGCCTCTCTAACTGCGGGCGGCGGCCCGATCATCGTAGTGACGGGCTTCGGGACTCATATTGTCGGTGTCTCTGCGGGGGAGAGCGTGAACAATGGTCCTTCTCCAATGCTTTGATCCTCTCATTCTACTGGTAGATCAAGGCGTTGGTCTAGTTAAGTGTTACGAATAGGACCGCCATGTTTGGTCGGCGTTGGGTGGTACCAGAATTAGTTGAAATTTCTTCGGCGTCTTCTCTGGAGCTTTTTGGGATTTGCGAGTTTCGACGTATTGGACACTGTTGTTGGCCGTATCGTTGGAGGAGAGGGAGGCGGTATGTTCGTCTCTCCTCGGTGGAGTGCTTTCCTCCAAAAATGGCATGTCATTATCGTTGTCAGCGTTTTGGACGAGAGAGAGGACAATTTCTTGACCGTTGTTGTTGTTATCGTCGTGTTGACCGGCCATGATCGATTTCTGAGGTTTTTTATTTTGATCTTTTGGTTTTAGAGAAAGAAAAGATGGGGAAACATGTTTCCCACAGATGGCGGCACTGATCCGAACAGCTGATCAGAATATGTGAGTGGCCAGCAACACGTTTGCAGTCTTAAAGTCAGTTCAGGTAAAGAGGTAAGTAAGAAAGGGTAAAGAATATAATACCTGACCTTCCTGCAGATGAGGGTTTTTATAGTGAGCCCCCAACGCTTGGCCAATTAATCGATGGTTTTTATGCGTTATTTTACCGTTAGTTTTAGTTAATCTTTTTATATGTTTAGTTGCATTTTATTTTCGTTTACCGTATTTTATGCTTTTGTTGTGTCTTTCCATTGTTTTTAGGTTCAAGTAAGCATTTAAGAAGAATCAGAGCGAGAAAGTGAACGATATAGTGTTTTCGAGAATGAAATTGGCAAGAGGCAGAGGGCCTGACACGACCATCTGTGTCCCCTGACACGGACCATGTCAGGATGTGGATAAAATAATGGAAATGGTGAAAAAGTAGTGGGCTGACACGGGTGCCCGTGTCAGCAAGCCTGGAGAAGTTAAATTTATTTTCATAATACAAAAGGCCAACACGACCTCCTATGTCAGCTAACACGGCCTGTGTTGGCTTGGACGCTGATTTTCCTGCTTTCTTTGACTTTTCACTGAATATTGACCTGGAGGGCATATTTGGGATTTCCATCTACTGTTATTTAGGTTTTTGCTATTTAGAAGAGTTGGAGGAAAGAGAAGAGAAAAATTTTTTTGACGAGAGAAGAACTTTACGATCAAGATTGGAGAGATCAAGGCAATTGGAGAACTAAAGGTTTTCATGAGCAGAAGCAATTGAAGATCAAAGTAATCTTATTATCTTATAATGTCTAATTTTTACTTTGTATTTTTTTTGAATAATATGAGTAGCTAAACCCCTCAATACTAGGGGTTGTCCCTGATTTGAATCTGTAATGACTCTGATATTAGTATTGCAATAATAATTCCTTTGTTTTTTTCATAATTGATTTGATCTCTAGCTATTCTTAATGCTTTATTTTGGATCATTCTATAGTAGATATCACCTAAGACTAGGGATACCCTATAGGAACCTGAATATTCTTGATAATTGATTGCTTAATTTCATCTGTAGTTCTCTATGGACTTAGGAATTATGGTGAATGATTAAAGGTTTTCTCACTAAGTACTTAGGTGTAAACATTCTAAAGAATCGATAATTAGTTAGTTACAATAAGTTGTTGCAGTGTAATTCAGAGTTGTTACTGAGTCAGATCATACACCATCTCTAGCATAATTACACATATATTTTCTCAACCACTAAATTCCTTTCTTTATTTTTATGCAATTGTTTTATAATTTCACCAAACAATCCTCAACCCTCCAAGTAATTTTTGTTTAATTGAATTGAATTCAGAACTCTCTATCGTCAAGTAGTCTTGAGATCGACATTTGGGGAAATTCCCTTTTATTACTACATTGGCAAAATAATACACTTGCTATTTTACCAATCACCAATGATCTTCGTTATGGGCTGAGTGTTCAAGCCCGCAACGGATGACTGTCAGGATTCCTACGTGAAAGTAGGGACGAGCAACTCCTACTCATCGTCTTAGGTCAACCGTTCCACACTCCTTAGATAGTGGATGGAATTGTCTGTTACGAAGAACAAAATGGTTATGTGAGATGTGCGGGTTAAGTTGATGACGTGTCCTCGGGTGAGGAGCACGTAGGAAATGTGTTCCCTACTTGCCCCAACGGATTAGGGTAACACTCTGAGGGTCAACCATAGACCCAGTTCAGAATAATTATTAATTTTTTAAATCTTAATTTATATGAATATAGCTTTCCCATTTTTCTTTTCTACTTTTTTTTGTTATCTACTATCAACACTTCAAAAACAAATTGCCCAAACTTACCAATTTTCTCTTTCCTTACACTAAATTTACACTAGAAAAATGCCACAATAGTAATTAACTAAATGCCAAATTATATTTGATCCAACACTCTCTTCTCTTGCCAAATGTCATTCATCTATTCGATGCATCACAAAACTTTTTTCCCTTTTTCCCATATAAACCTTCTCAAACTTTTAATTTCATGCCAAGTGTCATACACTCATTGTCGAATTTCTATTTCTATTTCAAAATCCTTTTCCATCATCCCACACTTTTTCCTCTCTCTGTGCCATTTTCCCTCATCTCTCTATCAACCCTTCAAAACCCTATATCGTTGGATTCAAAAAGTCTACAATTTTCTCAACTTCTATACATATTCTGCATTCAATTGTTGTTTAATTTTGCTTAACATACATTATGGTTTATGTGGTTCAACATGGTTGTTCAATGAAAGTGCAAAAATTTGAACTTCTCATGTTTTAAGTGTGATTATGTTTTTCTCCACTTCCATTCATATTCATCTTTCAATGGTTAATTAATGCTACTTAACACACATTTTGCTTTTTGTTTGTATGGTGCTTGAACATGGTTATTCAATGGTTGAGCCAAAGTTTTCAACATTTCATGTTTTCACTTATATCTAAAACCAGTGGGGTAAAGGATACTCTGTCCTACACGCATGTCTAAGAGATCAAGGACTTCTCAAAGTTGGATTCAAAATTTTGTGACACTGAACTAATCAATGTTGGAAGCAACAAGTGGTACAAATACATTACCTTCATTCAAAGAGTTTCATTTGAACTCAACTTGAAATTTGATAACTCATCAACAATTTACTAAGTGATAGTTATGCTATTTTTTGCATGCAAATAACACTTTATCCCAAAGGAATAAGCATTTAATTGGGTATCTTGCTTTATATCTAAATTTACATAACTCAACAACCATTTCACTAGGTTCCAAAAGAAGGAGATGGAAGGAGAAAGAGGTGTGGAGGGTTTGAAGATAAAGGGTAATGGAAATCAAAGTAGTAAAGATATGATTTTCAGAGCTGATAGGATTAATCTCAAGAATTTGGATGCACAATTGGAAAATCACTTAAGCAGGGTTTGGTCGAGAAATACTAATGAGCCGAAAAGGCCTAAAGAAGAATGTGAAATTGAATTGGCGAAATTAAATTTGCGATATATTGTTGCTCATGGTGCTTGTGGTACTGTCTATAGAGGTACATATGATACTTAAGATGTTACAGATATATATTTCTTTGCATTGTGTATATGGTTTTTTAACTTTTTATTTTGAAATTTGATAACTTATCTCCAATTTACTAGGTGATAGTTATGCTATTTTTATGCAGGCAGATAACACTTTATCCCAAAGGAATAAACATTGAATTGGGTATCTTGCTTTATACCAAAGTTTACATAAATCAACAACCATTTCACTAGGTTTCAAAATATATACAGAGACAACATTACGAATATTTGATTAAAAGCAAGGCAAATATCAAATTGCCAAAGGTAAAATTTGTTACACTTTGAGGCGAAATACATGATAAAATTGTTGGCTACACAAAATCATAAGTTTAATTTGCTAATTAATAGTTATATATGTTTTGTATCCTCCACTTGCTGCTATTAATTGGTTTAGTGCCTCAAGTCATGAACATGGTTTTTTAGGATTTCTTTTCATTAGTAACTGCGAAACTGCTATTGCATGAATATAATTTTTCAATTTATACATGGATAAAAAATTGTTGTTATGGAAAACTGCTATTTATAACGCTATAAATAGTTACATTTTTTCTATTCATTCATGCAAAAATGTTATTTATTCATGATGTCTACAAGTATATATTTCAGTTATATTTTTGTATAATGATTTTGCTACTGTTTTTTTTATTGTGAAAAGATCTAATTTTGAAGCTGTGATTGGAGAAGATGGATTTTGAAAATAGTAGGACGCCAAAGAAGGGAGATGGAAGGAGAAGGAAGTGTGGAGGTTTCGAAGAAGAAGGGTACTGAAAATCATAGTAAAGATATAATTTTCATATCTGATAGGATTAATCTCAAGAATTTGGATGCCCAATTGGAAAAACACTTAATCAGGGTTTGGTCGAGAAATACCAATGAATCGAAAAGGCCTAAAGAAGAATGGGAGATTTAATTGGCGATATTGAATTTGCGATATATTATTGCTCATGGTGTTGTCTATAGAGGCACATATGATACTCAAGATGTTGCAGGTATATATTTCTTTGCATTGTGTTTATAATTTTTAACTTTTTGTTTTGAAATTTAAGATATGATTAAATGTTTTTGAATATTGAAATGTTATGTATTTTTAGTATAAGATTTGGCTGATTTATTCAGCTTGTGAGTTTGGTGGGAAAATGGGTTTTCTGCTGTCGTTAGGAGATGTTGTTGAAAACCTCACCTATTGGATGAAAATCGTACGGCTTGTGTTTCAAGTTATATTTTGAAAGCATGTTTATTGGTCTTATAGTGAAATGTAATTTTACTTTTTACTATATTGTAATAATTGTTTGACCAAACCAACCACTAGAACATATTTCGGAATATTCAGAATCAAATACGCTTTCAACCAACTTCTCTACTGGAAGTTGAAGTTTTCTCTTGTAACGCCCGTTTATTTTAATTAAATTATTTATGAATTGTTGGTGTGCTTTTATGTGGGAGTGTGTCTGAGAGCGTTGGTGGGTGTCCTTAAAGTATAGGAAACCATTTAATAAATCATTGAGTTTGATAATAATATAAGATAATTAATAATGATGATAATTTAATAACTAGTAGTAATATTATATTATTATTATTATTATTACTATTATTATTACTATTATTATTACTATTATTATCATTATTAGTATTATTATTATTATTTGGAATATTAGTGGATGGAATGAGAGAAGGGAGTTATTAGAGAAGTTGTGGGAGAAAGAGGATTATCACGATAAACTGCTCAGAAAACCAAAATTGAGGAAAAATGTTGAAGAGAATGGAAAAGGAACGTGAGTGGAGAAAGTAAGAACAGAAGAATTGTCCATTAGTGAAATTGGAAGATAGTTGCAGAAAAGTCGCCGGAGAGTAGAACCAGAACCGGAAGCTTGGAATTGGCCTCTATTCTAAGGTAAGGGTGAGGTTCAATTCTATAAATGTGGGTATGATCGATTTCATGTAGGGAATTGAATCATAGGATTAATGTTCCTGTAGATTGATAAATATTAAGGGTCAATGTTCTCGTAGTAACATTCCCGTAGTAACATTCTCGTAGTAATATTCCCGTAGTAACATTCCTGTAGTAATATTCCCGTAGTAATGTTCCCGTAAGTTGAAGAAATATTAAGGGTTAATGTTTACCCGTGCATTTCTAAGGGTTAATGCATGTCTGTGTAGGAATGAGTGTGTTATGCCATTAGTTTTGGGAGAAATTGGGAAACGGTGCCGACACGCGCTATTTTCCCATTTATTAAGAAGGTGTTGTTATTATGTCCCTATTTAATTAAATTAGAAGTTGTAGTTATATTACCCGTATGAAAGTATATGAAAATGCTGTTGAGTTCTCGATTGTAGAGACGAGGTTGTTTTTAATTGTTCCCTGCGAAAATGTGTTTGCTGTTGAGTTCTTGATTGTAGAGACGAGGTTGTTTTTAATTGTTCCCTGCGAAAATGTGTTATATCGTTATTAGTATGATGCTCTAAGGTTTCCCTAATGGGGCAAATATGTAGAAGTGAATGTGTTATATCGTTATTAGTACGATGCTTTAAGGTTTCCCTAATGGGGCAAAAAGGGTAGTTGTCCTACTTGTTTCGTAATTAAACCTTGACAGAGATTCGTAATTAATTATGTGAATAGGAGCAGATATGTTGTCATTACGATCGTATGTTGAATTCTTAATTGTTGATTTAAGGCTGTTATTGCTCTCATACGTGAACAGGTGGAAAATGATAATGTCTTGAGTTGTATGAGAATGATGCTCTGTTATGGACAGTTTGGTTGTAAGCATAAAGCTTTATTGTATGGTTGTTATGGTTGTGTTGTAGTCCATAATAGGTGCATTTCATGGCATATCATATTGGTTAGCCTGTATTGGCGTTATTTGGAGTGTTGGCTCCTAAATGGGTTTTGGAGTGTTGGCTCCTTGTCGCTACTGCGAAAATCGGCGCCGGCTGAACAGAAGAGTCGCCACCGTGCGTTATTTATCCCACGGGAGGGAAAGGAAACGCTCAGAGTAAACCTCGCAAAACACGGGAAAGGTATGGTCGTCGCAACCAAAACCTGGGTTCGGGAGTCGGTTACGCAAGGGGAAGGTATTAGCACCCCTCACGTCCGTCGTACTCGACGGGATCCACGCTTGTTTTTGGGTATGGATTGTTATTCTATCTAAACTATAGGTCAAGGGTTAAAAAGAAAATAAAATGAAAATAAAAATGACTCGGCAAAGTATCGCACTTTATGCCTACGTATTCCCGCCTGGAACGAGAAATCAGAGTCAACGTAGTTCGCCTACCTACGGGAAAGGAGGGGAAGGTTGCTCGCTAGGATATCGTATCCTATGCCTACGTACTTTCATACAGCATGAAAGATCAGAGCAAACGTAGTTCGGGCCACGTACGACACAAGTCTGTCTGTTGTTTTTTATGAAAAATCTCACCTTAAACAAGGGTTTTCTTATTGCAAAAGGTTGATGTCTGTTCAAATCTTTTGACGGAAGAAATGAATTAATCTCTGTTATAACCTTTATTAATGTTTTTCTGTTGTTTTGAAGGAAGAAGAGATGACACTCTACAAATCCTAGGGTTAAAAGGGAATAAAATCTACCCTAATGTTATCATGCATGGGTTAACTCCTAATGTCTATCACATCCTCCCTTGAACAAGGAAGAATGGAAGTCCTACGGGAAAGGAAACGAAAGGAAGAAACGGAAATACAAGTAATAACCGCATACAAGTGAACATGAATATAGCAATGGTAAATGCAATGCAAAGGAGGGAGGAAGGTTCATCTCAACCTCAAGACCATTCATGGATGGAATAAGAAAATATCAAGTGATCATATGCAAAGAATCGAGTGAAAACTCCGAATGAAACGCGTAATCCACTATTTGGAATCGCAACGTGCTATCATGCAAACAAGTCGATAATCGGGCAAGATACACATACAAATAACAGCCACCTAAGGGGTCTTCAAATACCTCTAGCCTATCTATAATAAGAAATATAAACCACGACATTCACCACGCAAACACAAATCGGCCGTTGGAGCCTTAACAAAAATAAAGTCCGTTCGGAAGTCCAAATTACAAGTTCGAATACAAAATATGAGAAAAATAGCAAAAGGTGCTAAAAAATTCAAATAAAAATCTCCAATGCCCTACATCAAGCCACAAACCAGGGGTGAGAGATACCACAAAAATATCCAAAGATAAATGGTCAAACAAGATGAAAACATTGCAAGATATCTCATGTATACCAAAAGAAAGATTAAAGTGGAGCATGTTAAAGAAAGCATCCAAAACCAATTAAAATGGTACAATAAAATTCCCACAAAACTATATCACAATACCTCAACGTGTGTATGAGATCCCTGCAAAAGGATTGACATTTAAATTGTGTTTTGATAGGTTAAAGAAATTCAACAAAATGATAGCACCAGCATTGGCCTTTTTATGACGACCCAAATGTAAAAAATCCAAAGAAAATGTCAAAAAATGGTAAAATTATAATTCCAGTTTTATTAAATCCTAGACATCTTAAAGATTCAGCACAAAATAATGGGGATCAAAAAGACTAATTTTCCTATTTTTTATGATTATTTGAAGTCAGCATATAAAACAGAAAAAATAAAAGAAACATGGCAATAGAAAAATAAAAGAAAATAACATGAATAAATAAAAGTGGCATGAGGCTTATGTGGCCGATTACGTGGCGCAGTGAGAGGCGTTGGATGAATGGAAGAAACCTTGACTTGGAAATGCATCCGACGGTGTTAACACCTTCTTCTCCAAATCAAATTTTTCAACTTTGTGAATAGTAACCCGCAGCCCCATGAACATGAGTTTTTTGCTACTTTGAAGCACCATAACTCCATCAATAATTATCTGTTTCGCACAAAATTTTAGTCAAACTTGAAGGAAAAAATTCAAGGAATCCAAATATGGTCTTAGATTTTCTTGAAACTCTCTCTAACTCCCAAAATGTGGCACCTCAAGAAAAACTCAAGAACCAAAAATTGTCATAAAAACCATCTTTTTTGTACTAGAATCCATGTAGGAGATGAGAGCAATGTGATGCAACAACAATAATGCAAGAAAGACTCATAAATCATGAGTTATGTCGAATTCTTTATACCTTGGAAAAATGAATTATGGAGCTTTAATGGAGCACGAATTTCTTTGGAAAAAAGTGTAGAAACTTTTTCATGTTGATACAACCATGGAATTGCACTAAAATCTTCTCAAAATTTGATGGAAAAATCCTATGTAGTATATTGAATTAATTGGTAATGAGAAAGGATCAAAAAATGGAGAGAAAAAGGATTGAAAAAAATGGAAATTCAAACATGTGAAAGTGTGGGAAAAAATGGAAAAATGATGGAAAAAATTCAATATGATTTGCAAAATGGATTCAACATCAACTATCACCAACCTTTACTCTTAATGATCTCAATCCAATATATAGATGATGATTAACAAACTTAGAGGTTTCTAGAATAATCTTGGAGGATTCTAGAAAGTTGTGGAAATTTCATGAACTTCTCATGCCATGATACTTTGAATATCTCTTATCTCATGCTTGCACCTTTCCAAACTTATGTCAAAATCTCCTTACATGAGATATGGGAAGTGTATGTAAGCTCCTTGCCTTGAAAATTCATCTTGTGCCAAGTTTTCTATACTTGCCTTATTATGCAAGTAACAAAAATACAAAGCAAGTCCAATTTTTAAACCCTAACTCAAAAACGTGGCTGAACCAATGTCTTTAAAATGATGTTGAGAATCAATTTGGTATATTGGATGGCCCATATTGGACTTGTAGATCTCTCAAACCATTTTCCAACTTGAACTTTTTCAAGTTATATGCCTTTTTTAAGTCATTTTTCACCAACTTTTATCAAGTCTTGTTCCATGCATTTCCAAACTTTCATGACTTCTTTTCTTGACTTAAAATGGCATTTTGAGCAACTTTGATGTTGGGAAGTTTTTCATTTGAAGCTCCCTTGTATGAGTTTTAGGTATAGGCTAAGAATGACCTGTAATCACCAGATGACCAAAATACCCTTTGCTTGCCAAGACCATAAGTAGAGTTCCACAAATCATATGAAGGCATACCATACCATTCTAGAAATCTAAGACAATGAGGAACAATTCTTATGTTGACCAGAAATTCATTTGAAATCTCCTTGAGGGGTAAAAATTGCTTGGAAGTCAAGTCACTTTCACAGACAAAACTTCAGATACCTCAGATGACCTGTAACTTGCAAGGACCATAACTTGAGTTATATAAATCTCCTTGATGTCTTCCACCACTAAAATTAAAGGTCTTGATATCCTCTACAAGTTTCATGTTGGCCAAGGATCCATTTGAAGCTTGCATTTTGACTTATCTTGCTTGGAAGTTTGTCCTAAACTAGGGAATTTTACACAGAAACCCTAATTTAGAAACTCCTCTTCTCCTTGATTTCTCTTGAATTCTTCTTAGCATAACAACATATCCTTATTCTTCATGTCGAATGATGAACCCCACATCTCTCCAATAGCCCTTAATGCCTTTCAATCAGTCAATTGACCTAGAGTTGACCCAGGGTTGACCCAGATGAAACCCTAGTTGACTGTCTTCAACTGTAATTCTTGTGACTTCACCAATGACTTGTCTCCTTCTCCAAATGACTTTCTAAGTCCTCCAAGATGTCTAGATACTCCCCATGCTCAGCCCACAGCTCATCATTTCTTTGTTGATCCTCAGACACCCTCAGTTAGGAGATAGATGAACTGCTTGATCCATTGACTTGATAGCTTCCAAATTCTTTTCTGATGACTTGAATGAGGTTGAATCAGGATAATAACCTCTTGATAGGCCTCTAGAGATGAGAATAATGATTGGTCCCCTGTTAGCTGACTTGCTATGCTTATGCTATGCAGATGAGTAACCTATGTACATGGCCCTATATGCAAATGCTAATGCAATTGAAACATAAACCAAGTGAATAAGGTTGGGCAAATTTTTAGGGTGCAACACTCCTATCCCGAGTTTTGGAGTGTTGGCTCCTATCCCGAGTTTTGGAGTGTTGGCTCCTATCCCGAGTTTTGGAGTGTTGGCTCCTAAATGGGTTTTGGAGTGTTGGCTCCTATCCCAAGTTTTGGGGTGTTGGCCCCAATGGTACCACATGCATATGAACAGTTGAGTTGCATTGTTGAGTCGCATTGTTGAGTTGCGTTATTGAGTTGTTTTGATGAGTTGCTGAGATATGATGATAATTGTTGTGGTTATGAATAAAGAGTGGTTGTAGTTTATTATTACTAATATTTATGCGAACTGCTGGAATTATAATGCTGTGATAATATTCTGACATGACTTTTATCATGCCTTATGTTATGTTGTTGATATCTCACCCTTTACGTTGTATGTTACCTCCGTTGGTGGTAATTTGCAGGTAATCTGAAATAAGTGTAGCTTTCCGTTTAAGGTTGTTGGTCACTCTAATACGTAGCACTCTTGGGGGGATGAACGATTGATGTTATTGCTTTTATTTAATTACCTTGTTGCTGAATTTTATCAAGTATTTTTCATCAAATTGATGGTTGCTGTTAAGTGCCAAATGTTGGTTAGATGCACTATACCGATGAATTAGTAGTGCTGATTTTTATGGTTGAAACTCGTTGGTTATGTTGAATTGATGCAAGATAATTACTTGCTGAATTCTAATGGAGTTTTGTTGTAAGTTTCATGGTCTTGCTTTAATCATGCTAAATGTTGGAAATGTTTTATATTCCGCTGCAAATTAATAAGATGCCTTGTAATCAAAATGTTAATCAAGTTATTGTTGTATGTTCATCCAAGCTTCAGTGCTATATATCATTACTAAATGCATGTTGTCTAATTGAGTTGTGAAATGTATGTTTCTGTGAGTTGAAATTGTAACGCCCAGAATTTGCTGATGTGACGGTCGTCACTACTTCCTTACGATCGTCATGACCGTCACGGTCGTGACAGCCCCTTACGACTGTCATGTTTACAAAATTTGTTGCACTCTGATTCTGTTTTCCTTAATTATCCTTCGGGTTAGATTGGGGTGTTACATTAGTGGTATCAGAGCAGGTCGGTCCGTCCGGCCAAGTTGTTTAATGTTGTGTATTCCCTGGTATGCGACATGTGTGTGAAAACACTGTCGGTACATGTTTTGTTGTAGAACCTTTGTCTGCAGGAGTGAGAATGATTCAAGTGGGGGAGAATCTTGTGCTTCTCCAGGATGCTGCAAGTGTGGAGTTATAGCTCGGTGTGTGGTTGAACGCTCTTATAGTTCGGTAAGGATGGTTTGTACCCCATCATGATCTTCGGCTGTCTATTGACAAATTGAGGAACTGATCACCCTTAATCTCTTGTTGATAGTAGTTGGGATTGTGTTAGATGAGATGGACGTGTCTTGCAAGCTTAGATGGCGTGAGCATAGAATTGTCTTGAGTTAAGCTAAGTGCTTAAGAATTGTTTTGACGAGTCGGCGCAGGACGGTGTTGAAGTGTTTAATTTGATGGGAATTTTTGAGTTATAATGAAAGTGAGAAGTGGGCGATTTGCCGATTAATTGTGGTTGGCTGGAAGTTATCCTGACAAGATAGTGATATACAGCCAGGACGTGAAGTGGAGTTGTGACCGACTTAGTTACGGCAACTAGTCTGAGAGCGAGAGTTCCATATTTCATGTCTGTTTGGATGGTCAAGGAATTAAATTGAGTGAGTAGCTTTGAGGCTTGTGTCTGGTGTGTGTGTTAAGGCAGCAGATTGTAAGGTCAAGTAGATTAAAGGTGGGCAGTGACTTCTGATGATTATTAAAGAAAGTAAGATGTGGAATGCAATATTGGTATAATTAGACCTTTAAATATTCCAAGAGTTGAAGATGTGTCGAATGACCTTCTGAGTGTGAAATTATTGTCGTACGTCGAATTTCGAGATCGCGGCTTTTTACGGAATCAATGTTTTTACAGACGAAAGTTGGAATAGATTACGCCGTTGTGTCGGGTAATGTTAGGTCGTGATCGAGTATGCTTGTTTTATCGAATTTGATTGATTTTTGCAAGTTTTTGCATTTTTGGAGATTTGAGGATTTAAGATTCGGATTGAAATCGGAAGCCGTAGATTTCGCGTTTGATGGTTTTAAATCACTAATATAGGTTTGGTGTGAATGAGTATGTATTTGTTTCGAAGAAAACAATTGAATCGGTCGGATTTTCGAGCGAAAATGCTCAAACCCGTAGCAGTCTTTATGCAGAAAAATTCTGTTTTGGAAAAACTTCGAAAATTCATAACTCTTGAACCGTATGTCAGTTTTGACCCCCGTTCGAAGTGTTGGAAAGATAACGAGATGTTCTTTCTAGGAAAAAATGTTTTGAGGCCTGTACCTGGTTCAATTATATCAGAAAATTGGAAACGTCTCGTGTGCTGATTTTTGTCGAACCCGACAGGATCATTTGTTGTATTTTGTGATGCCTTGTTGACATGATTGAGAGATATGCTAAGTGAAACTTTAGTGAGTTTTGGTTATGCTTCAAGGGAACTTGAATTACATAAGAGGAATCATCTGATAAGTGATTTAGAGTTGGTTGCTGTTGTGTTTGTGCCGGAGTTGGAGGCTTAAATTTGGTTAATTTGAGATTTGAAATGTTTGGTGATCTCAAGAGCTTAAGGTATTTGCTTGAGTTGGAAGAGTTGAATAGGAGGCAAAAAATAATTGGGACTCCGGAATGGATTATGGTTTCGGATTGAATTACCATTTGGGGAAATCAAAATGTGGTAGCTTATGCATTGACTTGGAAATCCTTGCATATGCCGATGATGATGGTGAAAAGAGTTAGGACTGATTGAGCAATTTTGTGGTATGAGTTGGTTTGTGAAGAGAC
Source organism: Lathyrus sativus (assembly GCA_963859935.3). Lineage (NCBI taxonomy): Eukaryota > Viridiplantae > Streptophyta > Magnoliopsida > Fabales > Fabaceae > Lathyrus > Lathyrus sativus. Next base: position 434,056,498 of record OZ012737.1, read on the forward strand.
TTCTTATGGAGTTAAGCTTAGTATGTTGGACCTTACTAGTGGTATTCTTGATGGGATTCGATAAGGTCAGAACTTTGGTTTGAGTCGGTAGATTGGTTGAATCTGAGGAATCAAAGTCGAAGGGATGATTTTCAGATTAATGGAAATAGTATCATGAGATGTCGTGATAGAGTTTGTGTTCTAGATATTATTAAGTGGAATGAGAGTATTGAGGTAGATGGAGTATCCACCCCGGTGCTATGAAGATGTAACCGGATTTGAGGAAATTATTTTGAGAGCCATAGTTGAAGAGATAAGTGGTTGAGTTTATATGTACTGATTAGACTTGTTGGAAGTCGAAGAATAAACGTCAGAGACCGTTGAGTCCGATGCAACCGTTGAATATTCTAGAGTGGAGATCGGATAGTATTCCCATGGATTTTATGTTGAGTTATCCGGAGAATTTGAGGGATATGATTTTACTTGGGTGATTTTGGATAGAATGACTAATTTGGCTCTTTTCCTAACAAGTAAGATTAATCATTCTATGTTGAAGCTAGCTGAGATTGTGCAAGAGACGGCTGAAAAGATCCAAAGGATCCAAGAAAGACGTGTTTTGAGAGTTACGATAGTAACTGGTGTTGGTCAAGCTTGAGGTCTCGGAAGCACACTGTGTTTTGTGATCTGTACCAGAGTGGCGCAGCAGAAGCGTGGGAAAAATAGCAGGTTAGACTGTGTTACCGCTGTCACTCGTGGGAATTTACATGATGTGGTATGTGCCTAAGTTGAAGAAGTACATTGATTCGGATGGATGGTGTACAAGTGAAAGGTAATTTGACTGTTGAGGCGTTGCTAGTTCCGGTGGATGAACGAGAAGCAACTTCGAGGTGAAGAGATTGTTTTGGTGAAAGTGGTCTGGTTGGGAGCTGTTTGATTGAGGTAATTTCGAGGACGAAATTCTTTTAAGTAGGGGAGAGTTGTAACGCCTGTTCATTTTAATTAAATTATTTATGAATTGTTGGTGTGCCTTTATGTGGGAGTGTGTCTGAGAGCGTTGGTGGGTGTCCTTAAAGTATAGGAAACCATTTAATAAATCATTGAGTTTGATAATAATATAAGATAATTAATAATGATGATAATTTAATAACTAGTAGTAATATATTATTATTATTATTATTACTATTATTATTATTACTATTATTATCATTATTATTATTATTATTATTATTATTATTTGGAATATTAGTGGATGGAATGAGAGAAGGGAGTTATTAAAGAAGTTGTGGGAGAAAGAGGATTATCACGATAAACTGCTCAGAAAACCAAAATTGAGGAAAAAGGTTGAAGAGAAGGGAAAAGGAACGTGACTGTGGAGAAAGTAAGAACAGAAGAATAGTCCATTAGTGAAATTGGAAGATAGTTGCAGAAAAGTCGTCGGAGAGTAGAATCAGAACCGGAAGCTTGGAATTGGCCTCTATTCTAAGGTAAGGGTGGGGTTCAATTCTATAAATGTGGGTATGATCGATTTCATGTAGGGAATTGAATCATAGGATTAATGTTCCTGTAGATTGATAAATATTAAGGGTCAATGTTCTCGTAGTAACATTCCCGTAGTAACATTCCCGTAGTAATATTCCCGTAGTAACATTCCCGTAGTAATATTCCCGTAGTAATATTCCCGTAGTAATGTTCCCGTAGTAATGTTACTGTAGTAATGTTCCCGTAAGTTGAATAAATATTAAGGGTTAATGTTTACCTGTGCATTTCTAAGGGTTAATGTCTGTCTGTGTAGGAATGAGTGTGTTATGCCATTAGTTTTGGGAGAAATTGGGAAACGGTGCCGACACGCGCTATTTTCCCATTTATTAAGAAGGTGTTGTTATTATGTCCCTATTTAATTAAATTAGAAGTTGTAGTTATATTACCCGTATGAAAGTATATGAAAATGATGTTGAGTTCTCGATTGTAGAGACGAGGTTGTTTTTAATTGTTCCCTGCGAAAATGTGTTTGCTGTTGAGTTCTCAATTGTAGAGACGAGGTTGTTTTTAATTGTTCCCTGCGAAAATGTGTTATATCGTTATTAGTACGATGCTCTAAGGTTTCCCTAATGGGGCAAATATGTAGAAGTGAATGTGTTATATCGTTATTAGTACGATGCTTTAAGGTTTCCCTAATGGGGCAAAAAGGGTAGTTGTCCTACTTGTTTCGTAATTAAACCTTGACAGAGATTCGTAATTAATTATGTGAATAGGAGCAGATATGTTGTCATTACGATCGTATGTTGAATTCTTAATTGTTGATTTAAGGCTGTTATTGCTTTCATACGTGAACAGGTGGAAAATGATAATGTCTTGAGTTGTATGAGAATGATGCTCTATTATGGACATTTTGGTTGTAAGCATAAAGCTTTATTGTATGGTTGTTATGGTTGTGTTGTAGTCCATAATAGGTGCATTTCATGGCATATCATCTTGGTTGGCCTGTATTGGCGTTATTTGGAGTGTTGGCTCCTATCCCGAGTTTTGGAGTGTTGGCTCCTATCTCGAGTTTTGGAGTGTTGGCTCCTAAATGGGTTTTGGAGTGTTGGCTCCTATCCCGAGTTTTGGGGTGTTGGCCCCAATGGTACCACATGCATATGAACAGTTGAGTTGCATTGTTGAGTCGCATTGTTGAGTTGCGTTGTTGAGTTGTTTTGATGAGTTGCTGAGATATGATGATAATTGTTGTGGCTATGAATAAAGAGTGGTTGTAGTTTATTATTACTAATATTTATGCGAACTGCTGGAATTATAATGATGTGATAATATTCTGACATGACTTTTATCATGCCTTATGTTATGTTGTTGATATCTCACCCTTTACGTTGTATGTTACCTTCATTGGTGGTAATTTGCAGGTAATCCGGAATAAGTGTAGCTTTCCGTTTAAGGTTGTTGGTCGCTCTGATACGTAGCACTCTTGGGGGGATGAACGATTGATGTTATTGCTTTTATTTAATTACCTTGTTGCTGAATTTTATCAAGTATTTTTCATCAAATTGATGGCTGTTGTTAAGTGCCAAATGTTGGTTAGATGAACTATGCCGATGAATTAGTAGTGCTGATTTTTATGGTTGAAACTCGTTGGTTATGTTGAATTGATGCAAGATAATTACTTGCTGAATTTTAATGGAGTTTTGTTGTAAGTTTCATGGTCTTGCTTTAATCATGCTAAATGTTGGAAATGTTTTATATTCCGCTGCAAATTAATAAGATGCCTTGTAATCAAAATGTTAATCAAGTTATTGTTGTATGTTCATCCAAGCTTCTGTGCTATGTATCATTACTAAATGCATGCTGTCTAATTGAGTTGTGAAATGTATGTTTTTGTGAGTTGAAATTGTAACGCCCAGAATTTGCTGATGTGATGGTCGTCACTACTTCCTTACGATCGTCATGACCGTCATGGCCGTGACAGCCCCTTACGACCGTCATGTTTACAAAATTTGTTGCACTCTGATTTTGTTTTCCTTAATTATCCGTCGGGTTAGATTGGGGTGTTACATCTCTCGCTGATTTATCGTGTTTAAAATGGCAACAACAGATCAATCAGTGCCTTTGAATAAGTGGTGGTTGTTTCCTGTAGAATTCATTCATAGGTGGTTTAGAGCCAGCATCATTACCGACATCCTTCTCCGTCGGTAAGAAATTTAGATCCTATACTAATCATTTTTTTGCAAAGTTAAGGATGATGATATTCCTTTCAGGAAGAAAAATGACACGCTTCTTTTACTACTTGCTACTATTAATGTATATAATGTAAATTTCAAATTCATATCATCCCTTGAACTTTGAGCATCTACAACTAACTGTATAAACAATTAAATCATAGTAATTATTACAATAAATATCATGTGAGTAAATTTTGGGGGAGTATTTTTGTTACTTATAAAACATCTTTGTTTAGATAGGATTCCTGATCAATGACTATGAAAAATAATTTGGTTGTTCCCATTGACTTTTATTGTTTAGTAATTGCTTCACCGCCATTAAGAAAATAACTGTAAAGATTCTTAGCCCAAAGCTTAAGTAGTTAGACATGCATAAATTCATTCTATTTTAACTCTTCTATGGTGTATCATCATTTGTATGATTTCATTTGGTGCAATGTATTTTAAAGTATAGTAGATAACTTAAAGACATAGGTTTTAATACATTTAAAAAATTGAAATGCAAGTAGGTGTTTAGCTGAAGTTCTCTGATTATTTGATTCATGCAGGAAAGGATGGTTGGGCTGCTCCTTGGCTCAAAGATGCAGATTTGCCTTTAGACAAGTTACGGGAAGACTATGTTAATCACAAAGCAACAATGACTTTTACTTAAAATATATGGTATAGTTATTGTTCACACAAGAGTAAATTGTTAATAATGTTAATGAAGTCTAATTTGTTTGCAGTGATGATGAATTTGTTAGCTTGAGTTTTATTGAATATTTACTTTGAAGTCTAATTCGTTTTCACTGCCTTTAAGGATTCTGTAAGAACATTTACTTTGAAGTTTTCACAATGCAATACAACATGAAAATTGGAAACCATGCACTTAATACTGTCTTATGTTCATCTTATTTTTGTTTGTATTGGTTCTGAACTTTTTTCGCAAGTTATTTGAGCAGTTATCTATCTGGCGTTATCCTCAGGTTTTGCTAAAAGAAAGTAGCAAAATGAAGGTACTTAACTTGCTATAACCTAGCCAATCGATTCAATATAAAAGTGAACATAAATCAATAGCAATACTCGCTAAGATTCATCTGCAGGATTTTTTTTTACTTCATCAAACACTTTCTACGAAGTTCATTTCGAGTCAAAACTTGATGAGAAACGAGGTATTTTGCATTCAACTTGTGATTATATCTAACCCACCAATTATATAATCAGATACTAGTTGAATCTATTACTATCTTACTTGAAACTTTTTTCATTCATTTTTTTACTTGACCAGCTGTATAGGAGCTTGATGAGAGGGAAGATAATAGGTAGATGGTTGAAAGATCAGAAGAAGAGGAAAATGAAAGAAATTAAGACTCATAATGCTCAGTTGCACGTCGCGGTATCGATGTTGTTGCCACTGTTGCAGTTGTTGCGGCTACTATAACATCGTTCGAAGAGCCTAATGTCATGTCTTCTGCTGCAGTTGCTTCTGCAGCTTCTTTAGTAGCTTCTTACTACATTGAGATTGCAGAAGATATGAGAGCTGAACAGGACCAGATCATAAACGCAGTCGACTCGGCTATTAACGCAAAAACTAACAAAGATATTATGACTCTTACTGTTGGAGCAGCCACATGTATTATAATATAGTCAATTTATGAATCTCAAATTCTAAATCAAAACAAGAGAAAATGTAGAGTTTCTTGAAAAATCTTGTATTCATGGATTGATTTATTGTTTGAGAATCTGATATTGCAGAAAACCAACCCTGTGGTGGCTAAGATTTTCTTCTATAATTTGAATGTAATGCATGCTAACTCAACCATAGGTATTCAGAAATGACTCCCTCTTCTATATTAACTAAAGAAATTGTCTATTAATATAAATAGCAGTATTATAAATTGTTTTTGCCTCTTTACTAAATTAAAATCTCATAATTGCAATTTTAATATAAATAGGTATCAAATGATCTTTTAATGCAAAGTTGATTTTAATTTATATGAATTTCTATTTTTTTTTTTCGGATTCATGACTTAAATCACATCTTAATGTAGTCAATAGGATATATTTCATTTTTTATTTGATTTGAGGTTTATATATGTGAACTTGTAATGATACATTGGCTATCGATTTAATTAATTTTTAATATTAAAATAATTTATTGTATTTAATTTTAACGTAAGTTGTGTAAAATTGATTGTATAAAATATTTATTGACAATATATATTATAAAGTCTTTATTTTTTTTACGGGACATTATAAAGTATTTGTTATTCTCTATTTTTTGATTTTTTAATTTCTATCTAATTTCATTAATATAAGAATTTTATAAATAATTTATACACTTTAAATTATAAGTCGTTTTAACTATTCCATACAAATCAATAAGTGTCACTAATTTTGTATAAAAAATTTAAATTTTATATCCTTTTTTGATATCATTTTTCAATAATTTATATATATATATATATAAATATATATATATAAATATATATATATATATATATATATATATATATATATATATATATATATATATATATATATATATATATATATATATATATATATATATATATATATATATATATATATATATATATATATATATAATTTTGTCAAAATGATTATTAATAAAAAAATGAAAAAATTAATATAACTAAAAATAAATACTTCAAACCTTTTCATACAAAACTTATATTGTTCTTTTAAAACAAATATTGAGCCTAATATAACTATTATTTTTAAATACTTTCATTAATATTTCAAAATTTCCATTTAACATTCTCAAATATTTTTGAGTCAGAATAAAACATTTTTAGAAAAGAAAATATTAATTAGTTTATTAGTTTTTGCCACATTAAATGATATATTTTATTTGTGGAAATTAATTACACGATATTTAAAGTTATTAAATTTAAATTGAATGTCTATATATTCTAAGAAGTTAAATGTGCAGTTTTTTAAAATAAAAAATAAGTGCAGTTTTCTTGTGATAACTCTTTTTGTTATCATTAAAATAAGTTTTTTTATTAAAAAAATGAAATTGTTATTTTTTATTTTTCACCATTTTATTTAATAATAACAATTTGTTTTTTAATATATGATTTACTTTAAATTAATCACTATTTTATTTTCTTTTTCTAACTTTAATTTTTTTTATAAATTAAAAAATTGTTTTCATTAATAATTTCTAACACTTTTATTTATTATAAGTATTTTTTATATTTTTATAATTTACTATATTCGTATATGTATAGTTATTTTGCGAATATATGACTAATAAATGAATAAAATAATAATTTATGTATTCTTCAAAAAAGAAATAATAATTTTGCATTAATTATTTTATTTTATTTTTGCATATAGACAAAGTTAACATTCATATACTTCAATTACACATTCATCCATTATATATATGACACCTCACATAATTTAAATATAAACCACACATAGTCTCAATTTAAAGGTGTTAATGTATGACACCTCATTGTCCTTGTGCACATGTCAATTTAACCAAAAACACACTTTCAATAAGAATGTTGTTTGTATGAATGTATACTCAAAAAAATTCTCCATATGGTCAATAAATACGTCTCCATTAAATATGAACCCATTATTTTATTAAGCAAGCCGAATTTTTCCCACTTGATAAACAACAAAAAGTGTCTCAATTATTAATTTTGTCGTATAACAAGAATTCACCTTGTCCACCACCAACAATTTAATAGTAAACAATATAGTACGTATCTTTTGCCAGGTAGGTTGAAGAAGAAATGAAATGAATAGCGAAACAGATCTTTGCACTATTTTGCGAGAAGTGACAAGAAACAAAACGGGAAAAACATAAACAGTATGGATTCTAGTTCAAATAAACGAAATTTCACTATGGCTACTTTAGGCATGTTTGAATTTACCGAACTTGAGGTTAAAGGGACTATAGAAAGACAGACAAATAGTGTTGGGTTGGACATTTGCAACTGTTTGTTTCTTGAAAAATAAGGTAACTACCTGGCAAAGATAAAACAAGGCTAACTTTGGTCATACATAGATAGATACTACTTGCATTTGGATCAACTATAGAAAATGTAACCAAAGGTTTTATTTGAAAATTATATAAAAATAAGGTGTGGCATAACACCATGATTTTTTTAAAACGTAAAGTATAATTTTTGTTAAAATTATAGTGTTAAATAGTGATTCTATTAAAATCTCTTGTTAAAATTTAATTTTAAATTTTTATGGACGTGGATTCTTGGTACTCATGGTTAGTGGTTATTGTGCACATTAAGAGTGTTCAAAATCAAATCGACTTAATAGAAAACCACAAATCAAATTAAATAAAAATTGAAACTGCAAAAAATTGTATTTGCTTCGGATGTGTTTGAGTCATTTTTTAACAAAATTGTACAAAATTCAGTTTGATTTGCAGTTTGTATTTTGTAAATTAAATCAAACCAAACTAAACCGCATTATGTTATAACACAAATTTCACTTATCTCAAATCCAACCCAAAATTCAAATCTATTATACCTCAGCCTTACAATTACAGAAGATTTTCTCTTACTCACACTTAGTGTTTCAATTTCAACCTTCTTTAATCTCTCTTAGTTGTATATACATTTTTCTCATATTCTTTGTCATCTACATCTCGACTCGGTTGGAATCCAACCACAACCTATGAAGAATTACACTTGATTTTGATCTTAAGATTGTTATCAATCACGCAATGACAATGAAAAGATTGAGAAAGAAAGAAAGATAGTAATGTTGGAGAAGAAAATGAAAAATCTGTAGAGAACTCTCTGCCCACAAATTGTGAAAAATCACTTATTCACTTACAACTGCAAACTGTGCATACAATGATTAATTGTGTTACAAAATAAGGGTTTCTCCCTGTAATACCGCACTCTAAACTATCGCGGAAGAATAAGATAAACAACAGAAACAATTCAGAGTGCAGCAAATAAAATCTCATGACGACCGTCATGGATGTCACGACCGTCACGGTCATGACGAGCGTCATGGAGCTGTGACGACCGTCACACTCCCAAATTCTCAGACGCAGCAGAGGTGTCACATTCTACACTTAACCAAAACACATACACCTGCAAAAGATCATTTACTAACATACGTAGCACAAAATTCAGATGAACAAACAACGGTAACTTGTTTAACATTTTAATTATAAACGCCATGTTATAATACATTCCAACGATTCGTACTAATTAAATTCCCTTAAAATTCAGCAAGTAATTATCTTGCATCAATTCACTAAAACAACTATGCATCCAAGCAACATTTGGCATTATTAGAAACAACCAATCTATTTGTCATAGTACTTAATAAAATTCAGCAACAAGGATTTCAATTAAAACAATAACATTAATCGTTCATCTCCCCAGAGTGCTACGTATCAGAGCGACCAACGACCTTAAACATAAAGCGACACTTTCTTCCGAGTTACCTGCAAATTACCACCAACGGAGGTAACATACAACATAAAGGGTGAGATATCAACAATATAACATAAGGCATGATAAAAGTCATGTCAGAATATTATCACAACATTATAATTCCAGCAGTTCGCATAAATATTAGTAATAATTAAACTGCAACCATCATTTATTCATAACCACAACAATTATCATCATATCTCAGCAACTCATCAAAACAACTCAACAACGCAACTCAACAATGCGACTCAACAATGCAACTCAACTGTGCATATGCATGTGATACCATTTTGGGAGACAACTCTCCACAATAATTTGGGAGACAACTCTCCACAATAATTCGAGAGATAACTCTCCACAATAATTCGGGAGACAACTCTCTACAATCATTTTATATTGTCATTAAAGACACAACCGTCGCCAATCCAGGCCAAATGATATGCTATGAGATGCAACTATTATGGACTATAACACAACAACAACAACAACTGTGCAACAACCGTGCAACAAGGCATCACGCCTACAACCAATCATCCATAACAGAAACATCACATTTTGCATATATTATGGACTCACCATTTCAATCTGTTCATATCAGAGAACTACCAACAGTATCGTTCCTACGAATAAGACTCTAACATATTTTCGCAGAGAACAATTAAAAACAACTTCGTCTCTACAATTGAGAACTCAACAACATTTTCATGCCAGAGAACAACTGACAACCTCATTACTACAAATAAGAACTCAACACATTTTCATATACCTTCATACGGGTAATATAACTACAACTTATCCACATAATCCAAGGAGAATATCACTACGGGGACATTACTGCAGGAACATTTCCACGGGAATACTACTACGGGAACATTACTACGGGAATGTTACTACGGTTACTACGGGAATATTACTACGGGAACATTAACCCTTAATATTTCTTCAACTTACGGGAACATTACTACGGTAACGTTACTACGGGAATGTTACTACGGTAACGTTACTACGGGGACATTACTACGTATTTGCCCCATTAGGGAAACCTTAGAGCATCGTATATAACACATTCATTCTTACATAGAAAAACCTCGTCCCTAACATTTATCGATTAACAGAAATTATACCTATGAATCAATTCCCTACATGAAATTGATCATACCCACGGTTATAGAATTGAACTCCACCCCTACCTTTGGATTGAGGACAACTCTAAACTTCCGGTTCCGGTTTGCTCTCCCGGTGACTCTTCTGCAACAACCTTCAATTTCACTGATGGACAATTCTTCTGTTCTTACTTTCTCCACAGTCACATTCCTTTTTCCTTCTCTTCAACCTTTTTCCTCAATTTTGGTTTTCTGAGCCGTTTATCATTCTTTTGCTCTTTCTCCCACCATTGTTTATCGTAACTTCCTTTCTCTTCTCCCAAAATCCTTTCTCTAGCAGTTTATCGTGTCCTCCTCTCTTTTCCAAAAACTTCTCTATTTCCTTTAATCCCTTATTTCTTATTTTATTATTTAAATCCAATAATAATAATAATACTACAAATATTATTCTCCCACTAATAATAATATTTATAATAATAGTAATAATATTCCACCAATAATAATATCAATACTAATAGTAATAATAATAATAATAATAATAATAATAATAATAATAATAATAATAATAATAATAATAATAATAATAATAATAATAATAATAATAATACCACCAATATTATTATTAACTATTATATTATTATCTCAACACCACATCTCCACAAATAATTCTTATATCTCAAGGATACTCACCAATCATATACAAACCCACCCCACCTAAGGGCACACCAACAATTCATAAATAATTTAATTAAAATGAACGGGCGTTACACTCCCTATTTATAGATTTAGGTTAGCTTGCACCCCAAGTAGGGCTGGAAATGAGTCGAGTCGAGTCGAACTCACCTCAGCTCGGCTCGACTCGTTAAGAATTTTTTGAATTCGAGTTCGAGTTCGAGTACGACACGGACTTTTTTTTAAGCTCAAACTCGACTCGTTATAAGTTCACGAACAGTTCGGTTCGACTCGTTAGGTTCATCTCATTAGGTTCATCTCACGTGGTTCACGAACTTAAAAACTATTTTTTTAAATATATATATTTTTTAGTATGTTTGACATTTTAAATAAATATATATTTTTTAAATAAAATATTAAAATAAAATAAAAGTTATCATATTGAAATTTAACTTTATCTTCGAAATCTACTAATTCAAAACCTACACAACTTTAAAGAGATACATTTGAGAGTCTAATTCAAAAACTACTAAATTTAAGATTAAATTTGTCTAAGATTTAAAGTAAATATTTAAACCTAATCTTAAAGACAGTATAATTCTTTTCATATGTAATCGAGTTGACTCATGAACCTAACGAGTCGAACTATGTATAGTTCAAGTTCAGCTCATTTAGTTAACGAACTTAATTTTTTGCTCATACTCAACTCATTTGGTTCATGAACCTAGTTCAACGATTTAATTGTCGAGTCGAATTCCGAACTATCTTCGAGTTGGTTTGGTTCATTGCCAGCCCTAACCCCAAGGCAAAGTCCAAAACTATAAAAGCCCAAAATAGCTAAAATTACTAAAATAGGTCTAAGTCAAAATTCCGTGTGAAGCAACTTGCTTCGACACTTCGACACACTAATACAACTCAACACACACATTAGGGTAATTCGACTAGACCTTGTTTCTGTCGAGCTACACTGCTTCGACACAAAGAATTACAAATTCAACACATCACCTAATTCATTATGTCTAAACTATCTACATTCATCATAGACCTTAGCTTTTTGAACACTTCGACTTGCACTCCTTTCGTCATGATATTTGCAATCTGATTCTCAATTCTGCAGTGTTCCAAGTTCATCTTCCCTTTTGCTACCTCCTCTCGAAGATAATGGAATCTCGTTATGATGTGCTTACTTCAACCATGTGCTATCAAATTCATCGCCAGATTGATAGCTGACATGTTGTCGATCTTCATGGTAATTGCTCTATGACTCTTCACTGTAATCTCTTCGACCAGGTTCACCATCCATGTTGCTTGACATGCACAAAGAGAAGCATCTATGCATTCTACTTCGCATGATGACAATGCCACTACTGGTTCCTTTCTCGAACTCCAAGCAACTAGTGCACCATCTAGCATAAACACATAGCCAACTATGAATTTTCTATCCTCAGCATCACTACACCAACTTGAATTAGTGTATCCCACTATCTTGCATTCTTTTTCTTCATCAGCTAGAGGAAACAAAATTTCATAGTCAAGAGTTCCTTTCAGATACCTTAGTATCCTCTTCGTTGCTGCTAGGTGTGATACATTTGGCTTCTGCATAGATCTACTTACCATACCCATACTGTATGTTATGTCAGGCCTTGTGTGACAAAGGTATCGAAGTGACCCAATAAGTCTTCTATATTAGGTTGGGTCAACATCATCTTCATCTGAATCTTTCGAAAGTTGCAATCTGGTCTCAGTTGGAGTCGAAGTTGGGTTACAATCTCGCATCTCAAATCTTTTGAGTATCTCGCCTGCATATCTTCTTTGGTGAATCATCAAACCTCTACCAATCTTTTAGAATTCGATGCCAAAGAAATATGAGAGATTTCCCAGGTCTGACATTTCAAACTCCTCACTAAGGTCATGTTTGAAATCTTTGATCTCCTTCTTACAACTTCCTGTTATCAATAGGTCATTGACAGAGAGACATAGTATAAGCAATTCACTATTGCTTCTCCTTACATATACTTCATGCTCAGTTGTGTACTTCACAAATTTCTTCTCCCTTAGAAAGTTGTTGATCTTCTTATTCCAAGCTCTTGAAGCTTGCTTAAGTCCATACAAGGCTTTATGCAGCCTGTACACCTTTCTTTCTTTGCCTTGTTTCACAAGCCCAACTGGTTGTGCAACATAAACTTCTTTGTCTAAGGGGCCATTCAGGAATGCACATTTCACATCCATATGACATTGTGCCAATTGTTCATGTTTTTCAGACCAATAACCAACTTGATTATTTCGATCCTAGCAACAGGTGAAAAAACTTCGTCGAAGTCGATTCCTTCATTCTAAAGAAATCCTTTCGCCACAAGTCTCACCTTGTGTCGAGTTACTTCTCCTTTAGGATTCACCTTCACCTTGTAAACCCATTTCATTAATTGCCTTCTTGCCTTGAGGCAATTCGACAAGTGACTAGGTGTTATTGACTTCGATGGAGTCTAACTCCTCATTCATTGCTTTCACCCACTTTGAATCCTTCAATGTCTCAGCTGCATTGACTGGTTCAACATCTGCGTAGAAAGCATAATGTACCAGCTCACCCTCTTCTTCGACCACATCATTTGATGTAATCACACATTCTTACAACCTTGCGGGAATGTGTCTTGTTCGTCAAGGTCTACTTGGGCCTGCTTCATCTCTGACTTGTTCCTATCGAACTTCTCTTTTGACTTCAGTGACTGGTTATTCATACAATATTCTCACTGAATCCTTCTTGACATTCTCAGTCCAATCTCATTCTTTAAGCTCATCTATGATCACGTCTTTGTTTATCACTACCTGCTTATTCACTGGGTCGAACAACTTGTAACCTCCAATCGAATGATATCCTATCAAGATCATCTGATTCGACTTATCATCAAGCTTTCTTCTCAAATGATCTAGCACATAACTATGTGTTATAGATCCAAACACCTTCAAGTGAATGAGGCTAGGCTTGACACCAGACCAATATTCTTCTGATGTAATTCCTTCAAGCTTCTTCGTCGGACATCTGTTTAATATGTATGTTGCTGTCGAAACTGTTTCTCCCCATAATTCTTTGGGTAGATGCTTGCCTTTCAACATGATTCTCACCATATTCATGATGGTTCTATTCTTCTTTTATGCAGTTCCATTCTGCTGTGCAGTGTAGGGTGGCACCACCTCATGAACAATCCATTCTTTTCACATAATGCATTGAAATCTTTCGACACATACTCTCTACCACCATCAGTCCTTAAAATATTTAGCTTTCAACCACCTTGCCTTTCGATCATAGATTTAAATTTTGTAAATACCTCGATCACTTCACTTTTCTTCTTGATCAGGTAAGTCCACAATTTTTGACTGAAATCATCTATCAACGTGACAAAGTATTTGTTACCTCCAATTGAATTGGACCACATACATCAGAGTATATGACTTCCAGAATTGCTTTCGACTTCCTTCCTGCATCCTTTCTGAAACTATTCCTGTGTTGTTTCGATTGAAGACACTTTTTTCAGACTTCACTTGGAATGTCGAATTTAGGTAATCCTGAAGCCATATTTCTTCTCTTTAGCTCTCTGATGTCATTGAAGTTGAGATGGCCTGGTCGAAAATGCCATAACCGCTCATCACTATTGGCTGTAGTTGCTAGGAACTTGTGCTCAATCACATTGAGTTCACTCTTGAAGGTCCTATTCTGAGACATTGGAGCCTTCAAGATCATCTCTGTTGTCTTAGTTCCAGGGTTTTCTCTAATTCGACCAGTTTTCTTCTTGCTGATTTTGACCAGTCTAATTGTTGTAGCCTCCTCTACGTTTGTTGCCATTCCAGCTTCCTTTGCCTTTCTTTTCTTTTTCTAACTGTGCCTGCAAAGCCATATCACTCTTTGACTTTCTTGCATCATCCATCCTTTGTTCATGAGACTCAAGCGTCCCTTGAAGCTCTTCCTTCGTCAATACTGACAAGTCTTTCGACTCTTCTATGGTTACTACCACGTGGTCGAACTTTAGAGCCAATGACCTCAAGATCTTTGCAACAAATGATCTTGATGTCAACTTCTCCACATACCTTGATTTGATTCACCAACTTTGTAACCCTAGTGAAGAAAACTGTTATACTTTCACTTTCTTCCATCTGGAGCAATTCATAGGTTCTCTTGTGAGTTTGTAACCTCACCTCTTTCACCTTCTATGCGCCTCCAAACGATTTTTCAAGAATCTCAAGCTTCTTTCTCCGATTCTATATCACTAACCTTTTCAAAGTTATTTTGATCAACACATTGATGGATTGTAAAGAGAGCTTTATAATCTTTCTTCTTCAATTCTTTATATGTTGCTTTCTCCTAATCTGTCGCAGTTTCTGCAAGCGATGATAATCCATCCTTCACAAGATCCCAAAGATCTTGGTAAAAGAAAACCACCTTAATCTGCTTGCACTAATTCTCATAATTATCATTCTTGAGAATTGGAAGATTTGCTGAAAAGTGACCATTTGAATGATTAATCGTCATCACAATTTTCCTTCCTTGAATCACAACCGGAGCTCTGGATACCAGATGTTGGAATTCTACCACAACATATGGAGAATTACACTCAATCTTGATCTCAAGATTATTATCAATCACACAATGATAATGAAAAGATTGAGAAAGAAAGAAAGTAATGCTGGAGAAGAAGATGAAAAATCTGCAGAGAACTCTCTGCACACAAACTATGGAGAATCTCTTATTCACTTGCAACTGCAAACTGTGAATACAATGATTAGTTGCGTTACAAAATAAGAGTTTCTCCCTATTTATAGATTTAGGTTAACTTGCACCCCAAGTCAAAGCCCAAAACTATAAAAGCCCAAAATAACTAACATTACTAAAATAGGCCTAAGTCAAAATCCTATGTGAAGCAACCTGCTTCGACACTTCGACACACTAATATAACTCGACACACACATTTGGGTAATTCGACTAGTCCTTGTTTCTATCAAGCTACACTGCTTCGACACAAGAAATTACAAACTCAACAGTCTCTTCTACTCTAACCTCTCATCTCTTATGTTATTTCTTTTTCATCTTTTTACTTTTATGGTACTGTTCTTTCTTTCAATTATGTTTTTATTGCACATTTCATCTCTAACCTCACATCTCTTTTGTTCTTTCTTTTTCATCTTCTCTAATCTCTCTTCTCTTCTATTTTTTCTATTTCATTATAATGTTTTTAATATTGTTTTATAATACTATTTTATGTTTTTTATTACACTTTTATATAATCTGATTTTTGTATATTACATGTGAAATTGTTGTTAAAATATGATAAATTATTTTGTTATTTAATAATGTATAAATGATTAAACACAAAATTATGTTGTTCTTTATATATGTATGTATGACTGAATAACAATATTTTTAAAAAATTGAATCAACCGAACCAAACGAACCAACCCAAATTACACTGCTTTAGTTTGGTTTGGTTTGATTTTAATTTTAAAAGTCAACTGAACCAATCGAATTACACATTTTTTTCTTACAATTTGAATGATTTTTAGCCTCAAAATCGTCTAAACAACTCTACGAAACCACTTGTACATTGGATAAAGCTCTCCCCTCCTGAACAAGATTTTTGTTTGAACATGTTTAAACATGTAGTTGACAGTAATATTATGTTTAAGTTGAAGCTAGAGCTTGTAAAATTGATGAAGCAAATGAATTTGAATGATAAATTTTCATTATTTTTTTCTCTAATAATTAATACTTTTAAATGTTAAAATTTTCATTCTAATAAACTAGAATAACTACAAGTTTGACCGGAATATTCTATTTTCAAATTTCAATTCACTGGAGTCGTAATTTGCTTAATTTGAAATGCCACATCAAATAAGATAATAGATATTATAATTAAGAGTCAAGTTAGATAATACTAACATTAATATTATTTTTAGGTTATTTGGAGGTTCAGTCCTTGTGAGCTTTAAAAGCTCATTTTTATGATATTTTTTAGACTTCCATTTCTACTAGTTCTTTTAATTTTCTTTGTTTGCACTCTGTTAGCTTTTATACTAAAAAAATGCATAAATAAGTCCAAATCTTAACAAAGTGAAAGGGAACTCGGCGAAAGAGATGTAGTCTTTTATTGATTCACTTATTTGTTGAAATGATTAAGTTAGAAATTAGACCTAGTTATTCATGAAATTCCTTAACTTAATTTAATGTTTTATTTTAGTTCATTAACTAAAAAATATTACATGTTAGTCCTTTAAAAACATTTCTGTTAGTTGAATTTGTACTTTTCATTAAATTTTATAAAAAATCATTAACTTCTATGTGAAGACAAGTTACCAACATGTTTTGATAAAGATAAGTTTAATGCTACCTTATCAAAGAAGGAGAAAAAGATCTATGAAGATATATGAAGGTAGAATCAAAGAAGGAGAAAAAGATTATGAAGGTATATAGAAAACGATAAGTTAACTTCTATATGAATTCCATATCATATACATCTTTTAGTGCTCGAAATTTTTATCATGCATTGAAAAAGTTAATTTTCATATTGAACAATGCTAAATCATTTTCAAAAACAACCTATTTGACTTGGATAAATCAAATAGATGTTGCATACTGTTTATTCAAATACTTAAAAAAAATTCAATTTTTGCCTTGTGACAAGAAAGTGCATTTTCAAGTCTGACTGAGAGGAAGGCAATCGATTGTGCTTTTGTGCAACCGATTGTCATGCCTTAAAAATTGATTTTTTTTTAAGTATTTGAATCAACCTTATGCAACATCTATTTGATTTATCCAAGTCAAGTAAATTTTTTTTGAAAATTATTTAGCACGGTTCAATACTTAAATTAACTTTTCCTATGCATGATAAAAACTTTGAGCACTAAAAGATGTATATGATATGAAATTCATATACCTTAAATGATAAATAGAATCTTGTGAACAAAGTCATATCTTCATAAATATTTTTCTCCTTCTTTGATTCTACCAAATGCCGCTAGATGATTTGTTAGATGTGTGAATCTCTTTTGTAGATCAACTATCTTTTCTCCAGGTTCCATTATGAACATCTCGTATTCTTGAGATAATGTATTCAATTTGGATCTTTTTACTTCATTTGTTCCTTCATGAGCAGTCATAAAAGTGTCTCATATCTCATTGGCCATCTTACAATTTGATACATAGAAAAATTTATCCATTTTTAATGTTGATGCAAGAATATTTTTTGCCTTCTCGTCATAAAGAACTTGTTTCTTGTCACCATCGTTCCATTATCTTGGGTTGAGAGGTATTATCAACAACGATAGTAGGAACACAAGGTCTATTATCAATAACACTCCAAATATCATTACCTTGTGTTTCAAGATACATTTGCATCAGAATCTTCCAAAAATCATAGTATTATCCATTAAAGTATGGTGAATTGTTTGTGCTGGCATTGTCCATTAAGTGCGGTCTTACGAAAGCCATAATCTGAATCGTAGTAGCAAATTACTTATAACTCACTCTGATGCCAATTGTAAGATCATAGTTCACTCTAAGAGGAGGGGGATGGGGGGTGAATTAGCGTATTTGGTGTTTTGTTGGTTTTACATCCTGTTGATGTGGCATGATAGTAAGACACTTGATACAAATATGAGTCAACAAATATATTAAAAAACTGATTTAAACTGCAGAGCTTTTTGTTTTTGGAGGTTAAAAATTCCCGCAAATCGTTAATAATGTATACAAAATATAACTCTTCATAATCAATTCTCATGCATAATCAAACATCCACATAGAATAAGACCACCCTAAAACACTTCAATGAGCATATCACAAACATAATAACTTAGTTGCAACAACTCTTCCTCATTGTTATAATTTTCAAATCAAAAGTACAAATGATCTCATCAACATTGCAACAACATAACTATATAGCTTGACTACTCTAACAATTTCAAAACCATTACATATAAGTTGATTGTTTTCTTCTTCTTCTTTTCAAAAATATATTTAATTAAACATTCTGAAAATCCACGCCTTACAAACCTTTAAAAAAATTGGAAATCCTTTTGATTAAAAATGCAATTATGAAGATTATAGAACAACAAGACATTTACAGACATGATATTGTCATGTATAAGCTTTGACATAGAAGTTGCACTCAAAAGCTTTCCCACAAAATGCCAATAAAAAAGAACAAACATATACTTGAGCATGTTATCTAGAAAGAACAAACAAAAATCACCGACCTATGTGTGACTTCAAAACAAAAACCTTCATTCTTGAGCATGCTAGATGTGACACTAGCAGCAGATTCTTCACCGAGTTAAATCCTAACCTGAACAACAAATAAAAACCACATATATGAGTGTGATTTCAAAAAATTAGAAAGAACCATATACCAATTTAGAGAAAAAACGAAGACTATAATGTAGAAGAATCAGTAAGGATGACTGAAAATGAGAAGGTAACCGGTTAAGAAAATATTGATCAAACAAGAGAATCAATAGTGAAAAACGCTTGAGATTGAAGATATGTAATGGAAAGATGATTCTGAAGGTTTTATAGGGTTTGGATGGAGAGAGAGAGAGAGATATGAAAAAAAATGAAAATCAGTAGAACTTAATGATTTTTGAAATAATCAGAAAAGCAATGTGATATAAATATATCCAACTAGATTGCAACATCAACAAAAATTTAACGATTTTTTTTATATAAAATTTAACAAAAAAAAT
This sequence comes from Lathyrus sativus, assembly GCA_963859935.3. NCBI lineage: Eukaryota > Viridiplantae > Streptophyta > Magnoliopsida > Fabales > Fabaceae > Lathyrus > Lathyrus sativus. The sequence goes on from OZ012737.1 coordinate 434,076,118, forward strand.
CAAACCAACTAACGAAAATGTATTTAAGAGATTAATTTATAACTTTTTTTTAAATAAGAGACTAAAACAAAATATTAAATTAAATTAAATTAAATTACTAAAATATATATTAAACTTATAAATAATGTAAAATTTAAAAAATACATTTAACAATTTATAAAAGTATTTTATAACACTTCCATTAAAGATACTCTAAATATGAAGTTAGAATATAAAATTATATGAGTAAGAAAAAATACAGAAAATATAATGGCTTACTTTACAAATTTCATTTTTATTTTTCCTTTAAAAAAACTTTAACATTGTTCGATAAGTAAAATTTAGTTGGTAACGACAAAAAAATTAATACATAATAAGCATATGCCTTCAAAATTGACATTTTTTGTTTTTTTATATAAAATTTAAGACGCAAATCTAGTAATTAAACTATTTGTATTTTGTGAAGATCTCTTGCCCATTTAAGTAAATGTAAGTATTACTCTTTTTGTTGTGAATGTGATTTTAATTTATCTTAAAATATATGTTATTGAGAACTAATACTTTTTAAATATATATTTTTAATTAATTTTATGTACATTATTCTCAAAACATTATATTCTACTTTATATTTATATTTATGATAATGGAAATATATTGATAGTTAATTTAGTAAAAATAACATTTTTGTTTTTTACAAATTTTATTAAATTTCTTAATTTTTGTGTGAAAAAGTTAAATGATATTAAATTTAAAATAGAATAATATTTTATAATTAAATAAATTAATAAAAAAATGTCTCTATATTATCCAAGAATACTTGAATGATATGAGCAATGTTAAACTTTTTTAATAACTTTTTTTACTTTAGTTAAATGATATCAAGTTTTTTTAATAAGTTTTTCCCCAAGTTGTCAAGTCATAATTATTTTTATATTAAATTAATTATCTATACCAAAAAAGAGGTTACTGGTTCCTAAAAAAGCGCAACCTGAGCCGTTACCGTACACCCTCAGAGTCTCATACACACCGTAATTTTCACTGTCTTCTCACACTTTCTTTCTACTTTGTGTATTCTTCTTTTCTATCTATCACATTCACTCACTCCTTTCTCCATCTTCTATCATCATCATCTTCTTCTTCAATTTCAATTTCCAATCTTCACTTTCTAGGGTTAGGGTTAGGGTTTCTACATTCTCATGTGAAACCCTATCTTCTCCCCACTTCATAACACTCTCCTCTTCACGATCCACCACCGTTCCTTTCTCCCATGGGTAACTGCTGCAGATCTCCGGCCGCCGTCGCCCGTGAAGATGTCAAATCAAGTTTCTCCAACCACGATCACGCCAAGCGCGTCGGAAACGACAATCACGGGGGAAATAAAAAAGCTCCCCCGCCGGTCACCGTTCTCGGCGGCGCGGCCAAGGATAACATGGAGGAGCGTTATTTAGTGGACCGTGAACTCGGTCGTGGTGAGTTCGGTGTGACGTACCTTTGCATCGACCGTGATACCAGGGAGCTTTTAGCGTGCAAGAGTATCTCCAAAAGGAAGCTTAGGACTGCTGTTGATGTTGATGATGTGCGACGTGAGGTTGCTATTATGCGCCATTTGCCGAAGAGTTCGAGTATTGTGACTCTTCGGGAGGCTTGTGAGGATGACAATGCTGTTCATCTTGTTATGGAGCTTTGTGAAGGTGGTGAGCTTTTTGACCGGATTGTTGCGCGTGGTCATTATACAGAGCGGGCTGCTGCGGCGGTTGCGAGGACTATTGTGGAGGTTGTGCAGCTTTGTCATAAACATGGAGTGATTCATCGGGACCTTAAGCCAGAGAATTTCTTGTTTGCTAACAAAAAGGAGAATTCGCCTCTCAAAGCTATTGATTTTGGGCTCTCCATATTCTTCAAGCCAGGTACGGAACTGAACCTGAGGCTTAGGGAGAGATATTTTTTTCTTATCAAGTGTATTGAGTGAATTTGGTTTGAAATTTGAAGAAGCCTAAATTAGAAATTCTTAATTGTAGCTAGTTTTTTAGGGTTTAATTGTTAAAATTTATGGTGGATTGTTAATGAGCGCTGCAATTGGTTGGTGGGTCTACTGTCTTTGATAGCTGTGTAGTCTAGCATCTGGATATAGCATACTGGATAGGATAAAGTTTTATGCTGCCTATGTTTTGCATCTACCAAGTAAATAGAAAAGATTTGTTTGTATTTTTCCAATCTTAATTTTCCCCATCTTTATCCCAGATTCCAAACATGATTTATTTCATAGGAATACCCTGGAAATGTGAAGTACATCTTCGATCTGGGTCTAATCTGCAAACCTTTGCAGTTTGTTGTTTATGTTAGATTAAGCTTATTTCTTTGTTTGTCCAAACATACCATTTCCTTTAAATTTCCCTTCCTTCCAAACCAACCCTTTTGCAAAAGGAATCATATAGTATAGGAGTTGCCACAATTGATTTAGATCTGTGGTGAATAACAGTAACATTGCATTTTCATGTAGCTGTTTGAGGGTTCTGTTTTGATTGTTATTGTTAGAGTATATTAATTAAAGTTGTTGGTGGGCTTCTACTAGCAGGACTAGAACTTGACATAATCCATTATTGTTTTGAATTTCTGTTCTGTTCTGATTTGGCATGATTGGTTGTCTAGCTTTGGAGTAGTTTTCTGAAGCCTAGATTGTCCGGGGTTTTTGGTTTGAAGACATTGTACTTTTTTGGAGGTTGAGGTGGCCGCTGGGGATTAAAATTGAAGCCGCAAACACTATCTTATTTGCTTGGAAAGTGTGCTAACTAGAATCTAGGAAATATTTGGCAGCATCATTGCCAGTATTTATGATTCAGGGTAAGGGGCAGCGGCTGGTTTCTTATTTTCTATGGAGATGGGCTGGTGTTCTTTGTTTTATAGTTTATATCTATCCATTTGACACTTAACAAATTAAATGCTTTGTAAGCTGCAGGTGGAGGGATGTCTTAGAATACAGTAGGGTCATTTGTTTAGGGATTTTGCTCGTGCTAGCAAAAATAGTACTTAACCTAATTTGTAATGTAAATAGATGTGTAGTAGTACATTAACAGTTTGGTATCTTTGTTTCATATTATGCATTAAATGTAGTCATTTTACTTGAGAGAAGCCTAAGTTCCACATCGTCTAAAGATGTAGTCCAATTAAGACTAAAATTTGGGCAATTCTCTCCATATAAGTTGATTTTTTATGGTAGAGTTAAGTCCAATATCTAAAATGATATTTGAGTCTATCATTGACCCGCCGTTGGGTCATCTGTATTATCCTTGCACTGGGCCCAATAATCTTAGGCATGTGGGGGTGTATTAGAGAAATAGCTAAGTCATGCATCACTTATAGATGTGACCAAAATTGAGCTTATGAAACTTAGACAATTCTCACATTACAACTTTACAAGTTGATTTTGTAGGGTTGGTTTAGTCCCAAAACCTAAGACACTTTTAGAAAAAAAAATTAGTTTAGGAGCTTGAGGTACTGCTAATAAAAATTGGAATGAAGTACATGTTGTGGTTCAGCTTCAGCTTCAAAAGAGGTTTTTTCCCCTTGTTTTCAATTTTCATTTCTGTTACAAAAGCACCAACTTGTTTTCATTATGATGTCCATCTACAAGTCTCTGTAAACGAAATATTGAGAACAACAAAATGTCAAGCGTGTTTGATTAAAGCTCTTAAAAACACACTTCCATTTTTTAACGTATGAAAACAAAATTATTTATTTGGTTTATTTGCTACTAGTTCTTAAATTATTCTCCAAACTCTAATACTAAAATTGAGAAAAAAATTAGTTTACTGACGTCAACATTAAAAACAGGCATTGGCAGTTGTGTAAACAAATGATTTCTCGAATGGAAGTTTTGTCATGAAAGCAACTGCTTTAATACTTGTTCACTGGAAAATTTCTGATTTCTAAGTATTTTTTTGGAAGAGTTTCTTATTTTCTTGCAAGGTGTCTCTATATTTGCTATACTTCTCATTTAATATTTATAATTTGTAAAAGAAGAAATTGATTTGGCATACGATTCTTTAATTTTTAAAAAATGAGATCTGTTATAAATCACCATAACACCATTTCTTCAGCAGTTCAAATTTTTAATTTTTTTGTCAAAATTTTGTACTCCGAACATTTTTAAAATTTAGAAGAATAAAGTTGAACCCGATAACCCAATTGTTTTCACTATATCCTCCAGAAAATTTTGAAAATAAAAACAAACAAAAGAAAACCAACGTGGGTAGTAATTATTCTCAATAGCTCACTTACTATTTTAATTATTTCAACTTAAAATAGGCCAATTATTTTGGTATTAATTATTGAGATAAGCAAATCTTTATTAATTTCTATGAGGTAATCCACTGCACACAATGTTTTACGATTTTAATACTGGAAAGGATTCAAAGTACAATAAAAAGGAAACTAATAAAACATGGAGGCTTGTAATATTTTATGAAAGCTATAAAACATAATATATATGTAACTAAAATAAACTATACTCTCCCTAAATTGAAGATACTTTCCAGCAATTAAATTGTATATCTGAAAGTTAAAACAGAAAATAAATAAAACCACCACTAATGAAAGGTTATCCTTTCTGCTTTACTTCAGCAGCGCTACAGACATTAAATTAGGTTGATCATATTCTCTATGTTGACAGTTTGCCATATTATTGAACGGTCTTACTTTCTCTATTCATGTTTCAACACTATGCTTAAATCTCTTTTCATTGCTTACCATATCTGACTTATTCCCATAATTGTCGTGTGGCTAATATTCAAATTTTCAGGTGAGAAATTCTCAGAAATCGTAGGAAGTCCATATTATATGGCTCCAGAGGTGCTCAAGCGGAATTATGGACCTGAAATAGATATATGGAGTGCAGGAGTGATACTCTATATCTTATTGTGTGGTGTTCCCCCATTCTGGGCTGGTAATTATATTCACAATCTATGCATCTATATATTCATGCCCTCATCTACATGTGCATACTCTATATCTATTTCGGCAGTGTTCCCCCATTTTGGGCTGGGAATTACATTCATAAACCTATGTATTTATACAATGTTATTTATTTATGCATGCCCTCCTCTACATGTGCATGAGCATATATGAACATTCATGTGTGCCCATGTTTTCTGTATTTTTTTATCTTTTGTTTTAGTTTGAGTGAGACTGAACTGAAGTATACTAATGCTTGTTTGCCACATTGTTTATCTGAAAAGTTGTGTTTTCTTTTAGTTCATGTCTATTTCTTGGATTGTGTTTTTGAACTTGGATTTATAGTATTATTATTATTATTATTATTATTATCATTATTATTATTATTATTATTATTATTATTATTATTATTATTATTATTATTATTATTATTATTATTATTTCATCAGCTCTTACAAAATCTTGTTATCATTTTACCTGGATGTTAATCACAATGCAGAATCTGAGCAAGGAGTTGCACAGGCTATTCTTCGAGGGCTTATAGATTTCAAACGGGAACCTTGGCCCAGTATTTCTGAAAGCGCTAAAAGTCTTGTTAAACAAATGTTAGAACCAGACCCTAAGCTTCGATTAACGGCCAAACAAGTGCTTGGTATGTTCATGACTTTCCATAGTCATATTATTCAAAAAATCAGTTGCATGCTGTAAGTTTCAGCACTGAAATACTTTAGTGATGCTTGTTTTATATCTTTAAAGAGAAATCATGTGAAGAAGTCTCAACCATTTTGATTGAAATAATTAAACTATTTTCGTAACTGGACTTGATTAATGACAACTTTTACTGTATTTTTTTGTTCTAAATTTAAAATTTAACCCTGAAAATCTTTTTTCCTTTGCATCTGTGTTTTCGTTAACGAAGACTTAAATAGGGAAACAAAGTGAATGGTTGAAGGAGAAGGGTCTATATGTGTGTAGACATGTTACTGAAATAAATAATGATTAGAAATCATTTATGGTGTTTATGTTAAGGATTTATCAGAATAAACTCACGAGCTTCATGATGTTTTCCTTTACTTGTCTTGCAGAGCATCCTTGGCTCCAAAATGCTAAGAAGGCTCCAAATGTTCCTCTTGGAGATGTTGTCAAGTCAAGGCTTAAGCAATTCTCAATGATGAATCGATTCAAAAGAAAAGCCCTTAGGGTTGGTTCACTGCATCTAGTGGTTTCTTAGCAAGTTCATTTTACTTTATATTAAAACTAAGACTGTATGGTCGAAAACAGGTAATTGCTGATTTCTTATCCAATGAAGAAGTTGAAGACATCAAAGAGATGTTCAAAAAGATGGATACCGATAATGATGGCATTGTTTCTATTGAAGAACTAAAAGTTGGATTCCGAAACTCTGAGTCTCAACTTGCTGAGTCTGAAATTCAGATGTTTATTGAAGCGGTGAGTTTTGTCAATTTTCCTTTTTCCACTAGCTTATTGTGTCTAAAGCCGCATGTTATTGGGCCAGTTCAATTAGATCATTCTAATATGAGGGCCATTTTGGTTCTATCAAATTTTTTATTATTTCTTATGCTCTGTTTTCATATTAATTTTTGAACATCTGTGTTAATGGTTCTGAAAGTATAACATTCCAGCTTGAAATTGTTCTTAACTTGTTTTATCTGATCATTGTTTTTTGACATCAGGTAGATAATAATGGTAAGGGAACACTAGACTACGGAGAATTTGTTGCCATTTCCCTTCATTTAAAAAGAATGGCTAATGACGAGCATCTTCACAAGGCCTTCTCCTATTTTGACAAGGATGGGAATGGATATATTGAACCAGAAGAGCTACGGAATGCCTTGATGGAAGATGGAACTGATGACTGTACAGATGTAGCAAATGATATTTTCCAAGAAGTAGACACAGACAAGGTGAATAGTCTTTAGATTTTTTTTACATGTAGTAATGATCAAGGAATCTCTAATCTCAAACCCTTGAATAATCACAGGATGGAAAAATCAGCTATGATGAGTTTGTGGCTATGATGAAAACTGGAACGGATTGGAGAAAAGCTTCTCGGCATTACTCGAGAGGAAGATTCAATAGCTTGAGCTTAAAGTTAATGAAAGATGGTTCTTTAAACTTAGGAAATGAGTAGTTGTCCAAGTGTTTGGTTATATTCATTCAATCTGTTTTTCCACATAGTGTATTAGTCCTCCTAAATCCTGGACTGGCTTCTTTGTGATGATTATTTGGTTCCTTGTTAGATAGGGTCCTTTTGACCTAATGTTGTCCGAGTCATGAAGGAAGGGGTAGGCAAAATATACACACGCCCTTTGTTACTTGTGTAAAACATGGTGCCTTGGAGCCAATGGTGTGACATGTATGATTCCAATCATTTTAACATCCCGCCTTCTCTTCTGGTTTGAGAATGTTGATTCAAAACTCTTTAGTGCAGTCAGAATGTTTATCGAGGTGTGAATATCTTCTAGTTTGTATTATGGACTCAGATTTGGTCATTTTATTGTTCCCTACTCTACTAATATTTTGGCCATAGAATGGCTGTGTATTCCAAGATAATATTATTGCTGCTTACTGTAGGAAAGTTCAGAAGAGCCTGTAAGGATGATCCGCTTCTTGAATTTTGTGGTTGCATGATGGTAAGGTCAGCCGTGTTATATTGTAAGATTCCACTATCCAAGAGCATCAGACCATCCCAAAAGAAACAACTAAATATTTTGAAAAATAGGACGCATTATGTTTTGCTCATGCAACATTATGCCATTAAAAGATTTTTCAGCGCTATTAGAGATTTTACATATTATGATTTATGACAGCAGTGTGCTATACTGGCCCTAAAAGTTTTAAACTTTGAAGTGTTGACTGGGGTTCGTAATTAATTAAGCAGTATTTTCCATGTACTGTGTACTGGTTTTTGGTACTTTGAATGACTTGAAATGATATTCGTAGGATTTTGAATTTGAAAAATAATATTTCTATTATATATAGTGAAAAAAGTTTATTTCTACTATATATAGTCATATGATATTTGAATTTGAAAAAAAGTATATTTATGTTATATAGTCAGAATCAATTGATACTACAAAAATAAAAATAATATCATGACGGCTTTAATAATTCTTTTCTACTTGATAACAAAGTTGATTGTCAAACTGAAAATTGATATCATGTAAATCTTATTTATAAAATCTGTAATTAATTAATAAGCATTTGTTATATTGTCAATTAATTTTAGCTCAACTAATAGTAGATGATATTGTTACATTGGGCATTATCATCAAGTTTCAACTCAGAGATTTACGATTGTGTGAGATGCATCAAAATTTATTTTTATATAAAGTTTTATAAGACGTTAATTATTATAGATCTCACCGATATATTAAATGATTTTTGACTAATATTATATTTTATGAACATAATCTATTATATTATAGCTTTTAATTTAATACTCTATCTCAAAATAAATATCATATTTGATAAAATTATTTGTTTTAAAATAAATGTCATTTTTTTTATATGATGTGTTGCTTTTAATTTTTAATTTTAATTTTTTAATTATATTTTCTAATTAATATTTTAGGAAGTAAAGAATATTTTAATACATATATCGTACTTAAAAAATCATATGTTAAATTTAATCATGTCAATTGAGTTATGAATCCCACACAAGAAGTAAGCCTGACAAATTTGTTGGTAAGTTATGTTCTGGTTGACTTAATTTAAGAGATTGTTTTTGAGAATTTCTTAATGCATCACGTGAATTGTTACAAATGTCTATAGTTTTTGAAGATTTATCTCCAGACGCATCTCTTGCACACTAAAATAAGACTATTTTAAGAGGCGTCCCATATGTTGGGCTATTTTTATCCAGGTGATGGATTTTCGAAACATTTTAAAAAACATCTTAGTTATTTATCAGTTTAGTCGATATTCTGGAGGTGGATCTCCAGAATTATGGACAATATTTTGAAATTTTCTATCACCTTTGCATGTCAAATATTTCTGGAGATGCATCTACGAAAATATTTGATAAATAAATCAGCTGCATGACCTCACAACCATTGTTGACATACTTGGTTTTCAACTAAATTATTCACCCTAAAAACTCTTCATTCTCAATCCATTTTTCACTCCAAATCTCCATCCTTTTGGTTCATCACATCATAGGGAGTAAAAGAAGATAAAATTTAAGGTAAATATTATTCTTTTTTCTTGAAAAAAGTCATGTTGTGTCCGGAAATGTATCTCTGAAATGTATATGAACTCGTCTGGAGATGCATTTTCAGAAGTTGTCTGTGTTTATTTTTAAAGTCATTTTGTAGCAGTAGTAGCGCTTATGTTCTGTTATTGTTTTAACTGTTTTCATTAGATATGCTGCATCCCGATGTTTTCGCAAAACAAGTTGTTTCTCCGAATGTCCAAGGTGTGGTTGTTTCTCTAAATATTCAAGGTGTTGTTGTGAAGGCGGTATATATTGGCAACGAGTTTAAAAACAAGCAAGAGTTTGAATCTCGTGATCAAATGCTTCAATGGATTCGTATAGAGACCTCTAAACTTAAATTTGGTGTGGTTGTCGAAAAGAAGCGGGAAATATCAAACTCCTCTTCGGGATTTTAAAAGAGACGACACTAGTACAATAAAATGTGAGTTTCCGTTTAAGTTCGTGGTTACATGCTGACAAAATAAAAATGGAGATTTAATGTGATATGTGGTTTGCATAACCATGATTTGTGTTAAAAATTAGCCGATCGTCCTACTGTATGCCAGCTCAAGCCGAAAGAGAAGGAATGTGTTGCTGACATTACCTTGAATCTTGTTTAATAAAAAAAAACTTGTAACATTGAAATGGAAATGACCCGACAATATATCAAATATCAAGAAAATATATAATATTCGGTACCTTACTGTCGCTACTGCGAAAATCGGCGCCGGCTGAACAGAAGAGTCGCCACCGTGCGTTATTTATCCCACGGGAGGGAAAGGAAACGCTCAGAGTAAACCTCGCACAACATGGGAAAGGTATGGTCGTCGCAACCAAAACCTGGATTCGGGAGTCGGTTACGCAAGGGGAAGGTATTAGCACCCCTCACGTCCGTCGTACTCGACGGGATCCACGCTTGTTTTCGGGTATGGATTGTTATTCTATCTACGCTAAAGGTCTGGGGTTAAAAGAAAAGAAAATGAAAATAAAAAAAATGACTCGGCAAAGTATCGCACTTTATGCCTACGTATTCCCGTCTGGAACGAGAAATCAGAGTCAACGTAGTTCGCCTACCTACGGGAAAGGAGGGGAAGGTTGCTCGCTAGGATATCGCATCCTATGCCTACGTACTTTCATACAGCATGAAAGATCAGAGCAAACGTAGTTCGGGCCACGTACGACACAAGCTTGCCTTGGTTGATTTTATTCCTTCTGAAAAAGGTTTTCTGATTAGCGGTCCCGGCGGACAAAAATGACGTTTTGATGAGTTCACATTCTTTTACGAAAGAAGTGTCTTTTATTGTGTTTGAAATCTTTATGTGTTTTTCTATTTGTTTTGAGAAAGAAAGAGACGGAACTCTAACCTACGGTTGCGAAAGGGAAACAAACTACCCTAATGTTATCATGCATGGGTTAATACCTAGTGTCTATCATGCTCCTCTCTTGCACAGAGAGAAACAGAGATCCTACGGGATAGGCAGAAACAGAAACAACATCAGATATATACAGTAAAATAGTAAAATGCATGGATGCAACAGTACAAGCGAGGCAAGGGAGTCCCACTCAACCTCGAACCTAGAAAACAATAGGAAAAAGTGAACAGACTTCACTTTCAACCCAACAGGGCAAACAGCAAACAATACAGTCAGGAAAACCAGTCAATACATCAAGAAATGAAATACAGCAAAAATAAACATCCTCAGCAGCTCTGGATCAATATCTGGCTTCAAGTAATCTCCAATCAGCTACAGGCTTCAACAAGCATCAGTCTCCATCTTCATGACCTTTAGGCAAGGGCTTTGATCATCATTCTTCCATCTGCAATGGCTTTTCTTCAAGTTCAAACCTCCAGGATGAGGGATTAGTCACAAGAGTGAATTGGGTGTTAAGCAATCAGTTGACTACCAAGGGTGGTGAACAGACTGCTTCTAACACAAGAGACATTTTCTCTCAAGAGTTTTATCTCATAGACACTATCACCAAGCCTTCCAAAGGAAGGGGGTGAGTGTCTTAGAGAGACTCTGAATCACAGAGAATAATGGATGCAGACAAGGCAATCCATGTTTGAGAAACAAACTTTCTAACCAAGAGCTCTGCCTAGCTCCTAAACCCTAGTTCCTCAGCATCTGCTAGCAAGAATCTTCTCTTCAACTCTGGAAGTGGATCTTCAACATCTGGATCTCCAGTGGCCTTCATCTTCTCAAGTCTTCAGCTCTCCTAAGTCCCCAGACAACCCCAATACCCAAGCAAGCAAGCAATAATCCCCGGAGGGCACACCACACCAGTCAATCGGACATACACAGAGTATTAATAGCAGTAGGGGAGTCCTGACTTTTTCTCTAAGGGATCTAATAACTACCCATAGCCCCTATAGTCCCATAACTAATCTAGTTAAACCCTAAGTCCTAAGGGAAAGAATCAAACCTCCTAAGTCATCACCTAAAAAACCCTAATTTTATCCATGTTGTTCACACCTACACTAAGCCCCTAAATTTAATTTCTAAAAAAGGGAACTAAATTGTTTCTACAAGTTTAATGTCTAAACTAAACAACCTAAAAAGAATGGACAAAAAATATTAAAGCATCTAGTAGAACAAAAATTAACAAAATCATGCATGAAATGAAACTTTTTAAAATGCTATTTATTTGGAAAATATGGGAAAAATATCAAATAAAAAATAAAATGCAATTTTTATTTTTTATAATTTTCTAAACTCTTTAAAGAAAATGATGCAAAAATAATGAATTAAAAATATGCAATTTCTAATTTGTTATGAATTTTCAAAAATGAAATGTTGAAGTTCAAGTATACTACTTAACCCTAATTAAAATATCCTAAGTTCAATTATCTAAACTAACCAAATTTTATTCTAACAAATCTAGTAATAAATTCTGGGAATACTACAATTCAATATTAATCACCACAAAAAAGAATGGGAAAAAAATCTATTTCTAAGTGTAAGAACAAAAATCTACAAGATCATGTATGAAATAAAACCTTCAAAATATGCATTTATTTGTAAAATATGGAAAAAATGCGAAAAAAATATAAAATGCAATTTTTATATTTTTTTAATTTTCTAGACGTGTTAAGGAAAATATTAAAAAAAGAATGAGTTAAAAATATGCATTTTCCATTTAGTTATGAATTTTTGAAGTTTAATAAAATCTAGGCCGCTGGATTGAGGGACAAAGTCAAATATCCCAACATGAATCAATGGTAGAGATTATCTCTTCTACCTTGGACACTTAGGGTTTCTAAAAAAAAGAACTCATGCAAGCAACTTCCACCCTCTCTAACTCTCTCATTTCTCCACCATTTTTCACGATCCAAAGATGAAAACTCATCTACTCTTCTCCCTCTACACAGCCATGGTACTAGAATTCTCTAACTCTCCCTCAAGAAAGAAATACGAAGGCTACAAGGGGTGGTCACCATTTTCGCACCTTAGTTTGCATGGTAATCAAATGGTCTCATATTAACCTATCATGTACTACATCTTATGGGGATTATCCTAAGCCTAATACCTAAGATTATAGTACACTAAATCGTGAGTTCTTGATCATTAAAGAATTGACACCATGGAAGCAAACCTCACAAACAGCCCTTAAACTCATCATACAACATCCCTAATTGGTCTCTATTAGATTTCTCCTAACAACATGCTTGAACTATGGATAAATAGAGAGTTTCATGAGAAAATGCATACCTTGCAAGTGATGATGGTGATGATGGTTCTCCTCCAATTCAGACTTTGCCAATTGCTTTGTATGGTCTTTGATGAATGTTGAAGCCTCTGGTTGCAGTAGTTCTTGTTCTATCTTCTTGAATCAACCTATTCAACTCTTCATGCAAGTTGGAGTGAAGTTGGAGATCTCATAATCCAGCCACGAATTCTTGAGCCTTTCCTTTGCCAAATGCTCAATGTTGATTATAGATGATGATGATGATCAGAATTGTAGTGATTGATGGTGTTTTAATGGAGTTTGGAATGAAAATGCAATTTTGGAGTGAAGGAATCAAAGTGTAGCATGCAAGCTTTTAGAATCACCAACCAATGCATGGAGTCACTCTAGGGCTTATATAGATGAGAATAGAAATGTGTGGAAGTTTGTAGAACCTTCCATGAAGTTTCTAGAATGTATCACGTAATGAGATTTTGAATTTGTCATCTTGAGTGAATCTCATGCCATCTCATGATAAATCATGCAATCTTACTTAAATTCTCCTCATATGGTATTATGACATGAAAATAAGGTCTTACAAACCTTTATGTAGCATTTTCTCATCTTTCCTTTTGATGCCTTAAAGTGCAAATAACAAATTTACAAAGAAACTCCAATTTTTAAGCCTAAACTCAAAAATGTGGCTAAACCATTGTTCTCAAAATGATGTTTCCAATCAAAATCATCTATCATATGCCCCATTTTGGATTTGTAGATCTCTCAAACCAAAATTCAATTCCAACTTTTTCAACTTATAAGCCATTTACAAGCCATTTTGACCATTTTAAAATATCCATGCTCCATGCATTTTCAAACTCTCACAACATCTTATCTAGCCTTAAAATCCCATTTTGAGCAACTTTGATGTTGGGAAGTTTTCCATTTGAAGCATCCTTGTATGAGTTTTAAGCATATGCTATGAATGACCTGTAATCACCAAATTACCAAAATACCCCTGTCTTGCACAAGCCATAAGTAGAGTTCCCTAAATCATATGAAGGCATACCATACCTTTTTGGAAAGGGGAGACAATGAGGAACAACTCTCTTGCTTGTTCAAAGTCCATTTGAATTATCCTTGAGGGCCAAAAGTTTGTCAGAAGACAGTCAACTTGCACAGACAAATTTCAGTGCCATCTGGTGACCCCTAACTTGCAAGAGCTATAACTTGAGTTCTAGAAATCTCCTTGATGTCTTCCACCACTCAAATTAAAGGTCTTGAGATCCTCTACAAGTTTCATGTTGGCCAAGGATCCATTTGAAGCTTGCATTTTGACTTATTTTGCTTGGAAGTTTGACCTAAACTAGGGAATTTTACCTAGAAACCCTAATTTAGAACCTCCTCTTCTCCTTGATTTCTCTTGATTTATTCTTAGCATAACAACATATCTTTATTCTCCATGTCAAATGATGAACCCCACATCTCTCCAACAGCCCTTAATGCCTTTCAATCAGTCAATTGACCTAGAGTTGACCCAGATGAAACCCTAGTTGACTGTCTTCAACTGCAATTCTTGTGATCACACCAATGACTTGTCTCCTTCTCCAAATGACTTTCTAAGTCCTACAAGATGTCTAGATACTCCCCGTGCCTTCAATTCACAGCTCATACTTTCCTTGATGATCCCCAGATACCCTCAGCCAGGAGATAGATTAACTGCTTGACCCATTGACTTGATAGCTTTCAAATTCTTTTCTGATGACTTGAATGAGATTGAATCAGGATAATAACCTCTTGATAGGCCTCTAGAGATGAGAATAATGATTGGTCCCCCTGTTGTATGACTTGCTATGCTTATGCTATGCCGATGAGTAACCTATGTACATGACTCTATATGCAAATGCTAATGACATTGAAACATAAACCAAGTGAATAAGGTTGGGCAAATTTTATGGTGCAACAGTTGCCCCTATTCAAGCGGCTTGGACCCGATTGGGTGAAGAGCCCGGAGCCTTCAGACATTCGCGGTACGAGACAGTTGAATACTAGGAACCCAGAAATTTGCCAACCGCAGAAATAAACTGCGCCACTGCTTGGGGAACGACATTCATCAACTGAATTTAACTGTTACGGCGACCCATTGATCTCGTGCGACCGTGCTGGGGATTCTTCTCATCATCCTGAAAAAGATTGAATCATCGGAAACTTCGTCCTTTGCTTGTCCACGTCAGGACTCTATCTGCTGTCAACTCGGAAAAAACTTCAACAACTTTGCTGGGGACGGCTCGTCTGCCTTCTCGTCAGAGATAAATCGTCCACGTTAGGAATAAACTCTTCCACATTAGGAATACCACCGTCCACGTTAGGACTCACCTTTCCACGTAAGGAATAACCGTTCCACGTTAGGAATAATACTGTCCACGTTAGGACTCACCTTTCCACGTAAGGAATACATCGCTTTTCCCCGTCAGGGGTGACTTTTCTCTGCTTTGTCAAACTCTTCCACGTAAGGAATACGTCTTCTTTTGCTTTGTCCATGTAAGGACTCTTTCTTTTTCCACGTTAGGAATCACAAATTTTCCACGTAAGGAACCCCAATCTTTCCACGTGAGGAATACTATATCAATCTTTCTTTCCACGTTGGGAATGCTTCTTCTTTCCACGTAAGGAATACCGTTTCTTCTTTCCGTCCACGTCAGGACTAAACTCTCCACGTAAGGAATCTATCTTCTTCTTCCACGTTAGGAATAACTTCTTTGATCTGTCCGCGTCAGGACTAAACTCTTCCACGTCAGGAATAATCTCTTTCTTTCCACGTCAGGAATCAATCTTGATATGTCCGCGTGAGGACTCAATCTTTCCACGTAAGGAATAAACTCGTCTTTCCACGTAAGGAAACCATTTTTCTTCCACGTAAGGAATGCTCTTGATATGTCCACGTAAGGACCCTGATCTTTCCACGTTAGGAATCAAACCTTGATCTGTCCACGTCAGGACTAAACTTTTCCACGTAAGGAAACACCTTCTCTTTCCACGTCAGGAATCAACTTCTTTTCCATCTGTCCGCGTCAGGACTAAACTTTCCACGTAAGGAATCAATCTCTTTTCCACGTAAGGAATCACCATTTTTCCACGTAAGGAATAAGACTTCGTCTGGATCTGTCCGCGTCAGGACTAAACTCTTCCACGTTAGGAATGCACTTGTCTCCCCGTAAGGAATCCATCTCGATATGTCCGCGTAAGGACTCAATCTTTCCACGTAAGGAATACCAACTTCTTTTCCATCTGTCTGCGTCAGGACTAAACTTTTCCACGTTAGGAATGCACTTATCTCCCCGTAAGGAATCTATCTCAATATGTCCGCGTAAGGACTCAATCTTTCCACGTAAGGAATCTCCATCTTGATATGTCCGCGTGAGGACTCTAATCTTTCCACGTAAGGAATCTCCATCTTTCCACGTTAGGAACACAATCTTAATCTGTCCACGTAAGGACTCCAATCTTTCCACGTAAGGAATGATCTTTTTCCACGTAATGAATACGTTATCAATCTGTCCATGTAAGGACTCTGGCTTGATATGTCCACGTAAGGACTCAATCTTTCCACGTAAGGAAACAACTTCGTTCCACGTCAGGACCCATGTTTCGTCTTGATTTGTCCACGTCAGGACTCAGGCATCTTCGACCCGCTGGGGAAATACGACTTGTCCACGTCAGGACTCACTTCTTCATTGGTCCCGACCCACAAACTTCTTAGCACTGACGTGACAGCGACTTTGAGGCGGACTCTACTAGGGATATCTGGAAACCAAACTACCGGATGCCTGTTCTGATGCCCGGAGGCCACTTCTGAAATTCTGGTTCATGAAACCTTTTGATGACAAATAACTCTGCTTGGGAATAAAGAGAGACTTATCCTGGTAACTCTGTGGGGAATACTGCCGAAACTGACATTATCATTGAATATCTCATGCCGAGATCTTGAGTGTTTGGTAGTTCATTTGAGCAAGTGCTTTCCCCACCTGCTGCTAGAGTACAGAAACTGCTTCAGCAAAACAAATGTTGAAGATAATGCCGACTCCGCCGGGGATAGCCAGATGCTACAGAATTATTCCAGCAAAATAAATGCCGGCAGGGTGAAGTCAACCCTGCTGGGAAATCGGGAACTCAAACCAAACACCCTGTTGAGGTAACCCCCTGCTGGGGAATATAACTTTGCTGGGGAATAGCAGATGTGCGCAGTATGATCGGACTTTCTGCTGGAGAGTGAACTGATATTACACAGTATCCCTGACAAAATAAATGACAGGACCCACCACCAACTCTGTTGGGGAGAGTCTTGATCTTCGAGTTCCACTGGGAGGAAAGAACACTTGCTGAAAAGAGAGAACTCCGCTTCGGGGATACTAACGTGCCCCCAGTCTGTATTTTGTATAGCTTGCCCCTGAATCTGCAACCATTTTGGAATGGACCCTACAGTCCTTGTATCTTGACAACCAGACATGGACGGCTTCTACATTTCGGACCTCGAAGGGGTGTTTCAAGAACATAACTTTCGTGCTTCTAGGGTGACCTGCCCCGGTCTTGCAACAACCTTTTGTCTCTGATCGACTGAGTCGTGGAGTACTGCCCATAGCTATGAGAGATTTGCCACATCTTGACCTGACTGTCCCAGATTTACTGATTCTAGGATGACTGACTCTACCTGAATTAATCAGTATAGCTTGCCCCAGTTCATGAAACATTTGGGCATTTCTGCATTTTATCCCGGTCATACCTTCCACTGTAGGAATCTTTCCTGTCGGCATGCGCTTACTCGCAAGTAACACAAGTTGTTCTGCATAAAAGATATACTAAACGCAATGCATATGACAGTTTCAAAATCCAAGTCTGTTCACTAAAAAATTTTGTGACATGTAATGAATCAATTATCAAAATGTCAATATGAAAGCTGGTAAGAGGAACCCTTTTAGGAGTCAGAATCAACGAGATCTTTACTGACGTATGCCCTCGGACAAAACCTGTTTCAATTAGGACTTTTGCGGGTTGTAACGTGGTCAGGTTCACGGTTAACAAGGAAAGATATAGGCTCAAAATTTATTTCGACCCACCCATTCTTCGTGATGTTCTCCAATCCTATGTTCAGCTAATCCGACCTCAGCGTTCACCTATTAGAGGTGGCATGATAGGAGTGATGGTTCAGGATACCACACATTTTTTGTTTTTGAGTGACAGTCATTTGCTTTTCGTCTTTGGGTACCCAGAATCACACGACTTTTGTCCCTTTCGAGGATTTTTCTTTTTCTTTGACAATCCTTTCCGTTTTTTGTTTTGTTTTTTTTTCTTGTTCATTCCCTAACTTTTGCCTGGACTGAGTATCTTTTGAGATTCTTTTGATTTTCCAGTCCAGCGGGATGCCCTAATTTTTGCTTAAGTCGCTTGTTTTCAAGTTTTGACTTAGCGGGCTTTTGATTCTTTTTGCTTTTCGTTCTCTCTTTTTTTTTTGAACAAGTCGTGTGACACTGGTTTGTCTGACTTCTTGTGGGGTAATGTGACTGTTTCACTCTTTGTCGGCACGGTTTAACCATTGCGGTTCTTTAGGCACGACCTATACAAGT
Source organism: Lathyrus sativus (assembly GCA_963859935.3). Lineage (NCBI taxonomy): Eukaryota > Viridiplantae > Streptophyta > Magnoliopsida > Fabales > Fabaceae > Lathyrus > Lathyrus sativus. The sequence continues at coordinate 434,094,547 of OZ012737.1, forward strand.
GTGATTTATCCTCAAACGGACACTCCTTTCGTAATTCGAACGCTTGGTCAAACTAACTGACACCTACCCTGCCCCAGGTTAAGATTTAGGGTTTTTTTTTTTTTTTCAAAAAAAGAAACTCCTACTACTGGCTCAAAGGGGTTAACAAGGGATTATCTTCCTTATATCTCCGGTGTTTATGGATTGAAACAATGCCTGTATCTCATCAACAAGTTTTTTATCCAAAAGCATACAATCAGAATATTATTCGTCATCTGTTTTCGTCATCCTCCCCGGATTCCTGCTAAAACAAGCATTAAGCATTAAAGAAACACCAAGAGTGAACACGACTGGATTAATTCAAAACATGCATATTCATTTCGTTTATTAATATCAATTGAAAAACAACAAGTTTTAAGAGCGAAATTTGCAATTACACAGAAAAGAAACTACAAATGCGAGGACATGAACAAGATAACATGAAAAATGTCGGCGTCTCGGAACTGGACTTCCTGCACTCTGACTTATTGGCGAGTCAACCATCCTCAGAAGCTATCATCAGGGGTAGTCTACTGCTGTCTCGATCTTCTTTCACCGGCCCGATCAAATCTGAGAAACTTTTTCATCACCCCGGTTTTCGCTTGTCGATGGCCTTGCACCGCCTTGGGAACCCTGTCAGAGAAATTAATGACCCTGCTGTCGATTAAATCTTGGACGTTATGCTTGAACGCGTGGCAACCTTCAATATCATGTCCGGGAGCCCCGGAGTGGAATTCACAGTGCCTGCTCGCATCATAGCCATCCGGCAGAGTGCCGGTTATTGGTGCCAGAGTTCTTTTCTCCACCAAGTTCAATCTTAGTAGTGTCTGTAACAAATTTGCGTACGTTGAGGGAGGCTTCTCAAACACCCTCCTCGGCTTCTTTCCCCGAATTCTTTGCTGAGTCGTATACTGGCATCTTGTATGCTGCTGGCTTTGCTCGAGCGATTCCTTGGGCTCACGCGTTATCATCCTTAAGTTCAACCCTGGCATCGGCAACTGTTGTGGACATGGAGACTTAGCTTCCAGTGGCTCTGGGATATACCTCGATTCATCTGCAACCTCTGGCGGAGAAATGGGAATATCAGTCCCTGCAACTTTTATGCCCCCCGGTACAAACTCAATTATTTTCTCATCCAGCAAATCTTGAATCTTATGCTTAAAAGCTTTGCAGTTTGCAATGTTATGCCCCGGTGCTCCGGAGTGGAAGGCACAATGGGCGTTCAGGTCATAGTCTGGTGGTGGCTGCCCTGTCAGTGGAACCAAAATGCGGGGCTCAGCCAGTTGAAGTTGGAACAAGAGTTGCACCAGCTGATCATAATCCACAGGGATCTCATCAAATACTCTGTTAGAAGACCTCATCCTCTTACCACACCTTCTTGAGTTATCCTGCAAAATCAATTGCGACTGCTGACGAGGAGAATTCTGAGCTTCGAATCGTGGGGAGGGTCTCTTACGCCTATCATGCGTGGGTGCCGATTCTTCAGACCCCTGAGGAACAGATAAGCCAGCCGCGTCTTCCGACATTTGCCCTCCTTCTCTCCGGAGTACGTTCCTTAATACTTCAGCCATCAACCCTATCTGTGCCTTCAGTCGGCAGTTCTCTTTTTCTAGCGTCTCTTGATTCGAGCGCAACTCTTGCATATCTTTCGTGAACTGCCCCAGCTGGCCTCGAACATCCGTTAATTCTGCTTGAACCTGTTTGATGGCTACCACCACAAGTTGGCGTATGCGGCCTGGGAGAAAACCTTGATTCTCTAGCTGAGCAAAGCCGACAGCTCTATCATTAGCCCGTGCCATCAGAGGCTGTACCGTATCCTGCAACTGCTTCTGACTCTCGGCCATGGCTTCCATTACCTGTATGATCCGCATTATGTGGTCGCGCACCTCTTGCATCTCAGTCGGATCCTGACTCATGACTTCCTTGCTGCTGCTTCTGGTTGAACGCCAGGGAATTCTTCGGTCGCTAATCTTGGAGGACCTGGTGGATACAGGAGATGAGATACAATTTAATAATTACCTGTAATGCAATATGAATATGAATGCAATGCAATGTGTGTGCCTGTGCATTAGGGTGATTCATTCCCCTAGTTCTAGTGTGAAGGTGCCAGTGCAGTGACAATGTTGACAATAGGAATATCGGAGCTGAATCATAGAAAGCCTCATATATTGCAGGGAAAATCAATAAGCCCAGAGTACAATATCACTGAGTACAACGAGAAGGCATGACCTCATCCAACAATCCTGGTGATGGTCAGCACTATGCAAATAAAGCATACAGGCGAATACGGGAAATAATCAAATGCTCTCAAAAGCCCGGTACTCTTCTATCAACTTCTTGGTCTCTGGGTGACCTGGTCGGGTGAGCAGTCCTTCAACCAGCTGGTTTCTTCTCTTAAGAACACGACACACGTCTCCAGCAGTTTCTTCCCATGTCGCTTCTCCGAAGCAATCTTCTAGTTTTCGCTTTTGGGACACAACTTCATCTCTGCATTTGATTACCTTGTTCAGTGCATTCTGGACACTATACCGGGTCATCACTTCCTCCTCACACTCCTTGATGCTGGACCTCAGCTTCTCTTCGAGGTCGGAGGTTTGCTGCCTCAGCTTATCTTCCCTCTTCTTATTGTTGGTGAGTGTAGCATTCCAAGTCTTGTTGCAAGAGGAGATTTCTCGATGTGCCGCGTCAAGCGCTTTCTTTTTGGCTTCCAGCACGTCATGGGAGCTTCTGAACTCTTGCCCCAGACGTTCGCGCTTTTTCTTTTCCTCGGTCAACTCAGCCCCTAACCTGTTTAACAGCTCGATCTGTTGTTGGAAAGCATATACGGCCTTGTTTTTCTCACTGCGTATCTGGGCTAGCTCCTGCTCTAACCCTTCGTTGATCTTCATCAAGGCTTCTTTCTCTTTCACCACTTGCTCGTAGGCCTCCCTAGAAACAGTAGTTGGCTCTGCTACCGGAATAGGAACAAGGACTGGCGCATCTGGAAATGGCATCCGCAACTGACTTGCTCTTTCCTGGATCCAAACCCTGTAAGGCGCATAAGCCTGACAGTCATTCTTACCTAACAGTGGTTTCCCCTTGCGGTTAATACGTGTCCAGGCGTGTTGCAACTCAGCTAGCAATTCTCCCTTCAAATCACCTGTGAAGTACAGAGATTCCTGTACTTCTTCCTCCTGAGGTGGATTCTTCAGTGCATATCCGAACTGGCGAATGAATAGAGAAGGGTTGTAATTGATACACCCTTTTCTTCCTATCAACGGCACATTAGGGTACCCAGAACAACTGAAGATGAGCTCAGATCCCAACAGGTCTCGATCAAACCACTCCATATCTTCCGACGATAGCCTCATCAGGCGCTCTGGCCAACCAGCTGGGACTGTAGTCTCTGCAACAGATCTTCTCTTAGGAAGGTGACTCTCAAACCACCTACTCAACAAGGGTACACACAGATGAACATTCTTCCCTCTTCCCTTCTCATTCTTGTAATGCAGTGAGTGGTAGAGATCTCCGAGTAAGGTAGGTACAGGATTACCAGCGGCAAACAAGTAGAAGGCGTCGAAGTCCACAAAATCCGGTATATTGGGGAACAGTACTATGCCATAAATGCACAAGGCCAACACAGCATTGAAAGCAACCCAGCACCCGCTCTTGGCATACTCTTGGGCTTTACCAACTAAGAATTGGAGTGAGAAGCCTGGAACTCCACGGGAGACAGTAGTCACAAGTTCAGAAGCATCAATATGCAAGGCTTTTGCCAAATCCTCCGGCTTGGGCTTGGCGTCATAATGAATGAATGGAACCTGGTTCTGCACGGGCAGCTCAACATACTCAGCGTATTCCTCCAGGGTTGGTCCCATAATAAAGTCAGAGAACGTAAAGCACCTCAAAGCAGGGTCGTAGAATTGCATCAAAGCATACAACCCATCTAACTCTACCTCTGTAGGTTTGCACACCAATCTCAGTAGTCTACCATAGCTCATCCGGAAGCTCCTACGAACACCCTCATCAGCAAGAGAGATCAACCCAAGTAGAGGAACAATATCAAGCGTAGGCAATTTGTAAGCAACCGTTCTCCTTAAGCTAGTCATGATCAAACACTCAGAAGTCTGGGTACTAGAACTAGGGAAATGCAAATGCGCCTGCAGCACAGACACACGTTAGTGAAATGCAAATGGTAATGGATATGCAGTGATGCAATGCAAGTAACATGCAACAGGGACCAAAGCTGTAGCTGAATAGCCTGAACCCAATCAAGAAAGGTCTCAGATAGACCATCCAGAAGTCCTCAAGCCCTGGTCTCAGATATACCTCAAACAAAGCTCCAATATTGGTCTCTGATAGACCCCATAATCATAACCTGAATGGTCTCTGGCAGACCTCAGATCATATCCCCCACTGGTCTCTGACAGAACTCAGAACACATCTCCAAATAGTCTCTGACAGACCTTGGAACACACCAACTGGTCTCTGACAGACCTTAGAACCCTCCATAAATATCCAAGATCCTGATCAACAAACCGGTGGTCTGAAGGTCTAGTTACCTGCATAACCCTGAATCCCCTCACAGGTGGGTGGCCCTATAACTGGCACAAGGTACGACATCCTATGCGGTTGTCGGCGTCACAGACTTTCAGGGTTGATGATACGATTCCCAGAAGGAGTGGCATCATCAATTCCTGAAGAGGCCTCACTTAGCCAACTTCCAAATGATCGGTCCCCAGAGTCGACAATCCAACTAACCAGCAACCCACGCCAACCAAAGGAAGGGGCAGGAGGCCAACCAGAGGAACCTCGTCTGAGTGTAGATTTCATGGGACACCGAAGCAAGCAAAGCAAGCGGGCGCCCACTAATTTCTACTCTAATTCTAGGTGCACTCAAGCCCAGGTCCGGCTTATCTCTCAATATCAGAACACCCGTCACACCCCAGATACAGCAACAATAATCAATATATAAAGCTGAAAATACAAGGTTAGAAATATAAAATAACTCCATGCAAAATCCTCGACGGGAAAACAAGCGTTAGGATTGACTCTCTCAAGGGACGTTGGATCCCAAATGCATAAGAACCATCGCAGTCCTTAGCAGCCAGGGGACGCTGTTCCCCAGCAGAGTCGCCAGCTGTCGCTACTGCGAAAATCGGCGCCGGCTGAACAGAAGAGTCGCCACCGTGCGTTATTTATCCCACGGGAGGGAAAGGAAACGCTCAGAGTAAACCTCGCACAACATGGGAAAGGTATGGTCGTCGCAACCAAAACCTGGATTCGGGAGTCGGTTACGCAAGGGGAAGGTATTAGCACCCCTCACGTCCGTCGTACTCGACGGGATCCACGCTTGTTTTCGGGTATGGATTGTTATTCTATCTACGCTAAAGGTCTGGGGTTAAAAGAAAATAAAATGAAAATAAAAAAAATGACTCGGCAAAGTATCGCACTTTATGCCTACGTATTCCCGTCTGGAACGAGAAATCAGAGTCAACGTAGTTCGCCTACCTACGGGAAAGGAGGGGAAGGTTGCTCGCTAGGATATCGCATCCTATGCCTACGTACTTTCATACAGCATGAAAGATCAGAGCAAACGTAGTTCGGGCCACGTACGACACAAGCTTGCCTTGGTTGATTTTATTCCTTCTGAAAAAGGTTTTCTGATTAGCGGTCCCGGCGGACAAAAATGACGTTTTGATGAGTTCACATTCTTTTACGAAAGAAGTGTCTTTTATTGTGTTTGAAATCTTTATGTGTTTTTCTATTTGTTTTGAGAAAGAAAGAGACGGAACTCTAACCTACGGTTGCGAAAGGGAAACAAACTACCCTAATGTTATCATGCATGGGTTAAGACCTAGTGTCTATCATGCTCCTCTCTTGCACAGAGAGAAACAGAGATCCTACGGGATAGGCAGAAACAGAAACAACATCAGATATATACAGTAAAATAGTAAAATGCATGGATGCAACAGTACAAGCGAGGCAAGGGAGTCCCACTCAACCTCGAACCTAGAAAACAATAGGCAAAAGTGAACAGACTTCACTTTCAACCCAACAGGGCAAACAGCAAACAATACAGTCAGGAAAACCAGTCAATACATCAAGAAATGAAATACAGCAAAAATAAACATCCTCAGCAGCTCTGGATCAATATCTGGCTTCAAGTAATCTCCAATCAGCTACAGGCTTCAACAAGCATTAGTCTCCATCTTCATGACCTTTAGGCAAGGGCTTTGATCATCATTCTTCCATCTGCAATGGCTTTTCTTCAAGTTCAAACCTCCAGGATGAGGGATTAGTCACAAGAGTGAATTGGGTGTTAAGCAATCAGTTGACTACCAAGGGTGGTGAACAGACTGCTTCTAACACAAGAGACATTTTCTCTCAAGAGTTTTATCTCATAGACACTATCACCAAGCCTTCCAAAGGAAGGGGGTGAGTGTCTTAGAGAGACTCTGAATCACAGAGAAGAATGGATGCAGACAAGGCAATCCATGTTTGAGAAACAAACTTTCTAACCTAGAGCTCTGCCTAGCTCCTAAACCCTAGTTCCTCAGCATCTGCTAGCAAGAATCTTCTCTTCAACTCTGGAAGTGGATCTTCAACATCTGAATCTCCAGTGGCCTTCATCTTCTCAAGTCTTCAGCTCTCCTAAGTCCCCAGACAACCCCAATACCCAAGCAAGCAAGCAATAATCCCCGGAGGGCACACCACACCAGTCAATCGGACATACACAGAGTATTAATAGCAGTAGGGGAGTCCTGACTTTTTCTCTAAGGGATCTAATAACTACCCATAGCCCCTATAGTCCCATAACTAATCTAGTTAAACCCTAAGTCCTAAGGGAAAGAATCAAACCTCCTAAGTCATCACCTAAAAAACCCTAATTTTATCCATGTTGTTCACACCTACACTAAGCCCCTAAATTTAATTTCTAAAAAAGGGAACTAAATTGTTTCTACAAGTTTAATGTCTAAACTAAACAACCTAAAAAGAATGGACAAAAAATATTAAAGCATCTAGTAGAACAAAAATTAACAAAATCATGCATGAAATGAAACTTTTTAAAATGCTATTTATTTGGAAAATATGGGAAAAATATCAAATAAAAAATAAAATGCAATTTTTATTTTTTATAATTTTCTAGACTCTTTAAAGAAAATGATGCAAAAAGAATGAATTAAAAATATGCAATTTCTAATTTGTTATGAATTTTCAAAAATGAAATGTTGAAGTTCAAGTATACTACTTAACCCTAATTAAAATATCCTAAGTTCAATTATCTAAACTAACCAAATTTTATTCTAACAAATCTAGTAATAAATTCTGGGAATACTACAATTCAATATTAATCACCACAAAAAAGAATGGGAAAAAAATCTATTTCTAAGTGTAAGAACAAAAATCTACAAGATCATGTATGAAATAAAACCTTCAAAATATGCATTTATTTGTAAAATATGGAAAAAATGCGAAAAAAATATAAAATGCAATTTTTATATTTTTTTAATTTTCTAGACGTGTTAAGGAAAATATTAAAAAAAGAATGAGTTAAAAATATGCATTTTCCATTTAGTTATGAATTTTTGAAGTTTAATAAAATCTAGGCCGCTGGATTGAGGGACAAAGTCAAATATCCCAACATGAATCAATGGTAGAGATTATCTCTTCTACCTTGGACACTTAGGGTTTCTAAAAAAAAGAACTCATGCAAGCAACTTCCACCCTCTCTAACTCTCTCATTTCTCCACCATTTTTCACGATCCAAAGATGAAAACTCATCTACTCTTCTCCCTCTACACAGCCATGGTACTAGAATTCTCTAACTCTCCCTCAAGAAAGAAATACGAAGGCTACAAGGGGTGGTCACCATTTTCGCACCTTAGTTTGCATGGTAATCAAATGGTCTCATATTAACCTATCATGTACTACATCTTATGGGGATTATCCTAAGCCTAATACCTAAGATTATAGTACACTAAATCGTGAGTTCTTGATCATTAAAGAATTGACACCATGGAAGCAAACCTCACAAACAGCCCTTAAACTCATCATACAACATCCCTAATTGGTCTCTATTAGATTTCTCCTAACAACATGCTTGAACTATGGATAAATAGAGAGTTTCATGAGAAAATGCATACCTTGCAAGTGATGATGGTGATGATGGTTCTCCTCCAATTCAGACTTTGCCAATTGCTTTGTATGGTCTTTGATGAATGTTGAAGCCTCTGGTTGCAGTAGTTCTTGTTCTATCTTCTTGAATCAACCTATTCAACTCTTCATGCAAGTTGGAGTGAAGTTGGAGATCTCATAATCCAGCCACGAATTCTTGAGCCTTTCCTTTGCCAAATGCTCAATGTTGATTATAGATGATGATGATGATCAGAATTGTAGTGATTGATGGTGTTTTAATGGAGTTTGGAATGAAAATGCAATTTTGGAGTGAAGGAATCAAAGTGTAGCATGCAAGCTTTTAGAATCACCAACCAATGCATGGAGTCACTCTAGGGCTTATATAGATGAGAATAGAAATGTGTGGAAGTTTGTAGAACCTTCCATGAAGTTTCTAGAATGTATCACGTAATGAGATTTTGAATTTGTCATCTTGAGTGAATCTCATGCCATCTCATGATAAATCATGCAATCTTACTTAAATTCTCCTCATATGGTATTATGACATGAAAATAAGGTCTTACAAACCTTTATGTAGCATTTTCTCATCTTTCCTTTTGATGCCTTAAAGTGCAAATAACAAATTTACAAAGAAACTCCAATTTTTAAGCCTAAACTCAAAAATGTGGCTAAACCATTGTTCTCAAAATGATGTTTCCAATCAAAATCATCTATCATATGCCCCATTTTGGATTTGTAGATCTCTCAAACCAAAATTCAATTCCAACTTTTTCAACTTATAAGCCATTTACAAGCCATTTTGACCATTTTAAAATATCCATGCTCCATGCATTTTCAAACTCTCACAACATCTTATCTAGCCTTAAAATCCCATTTTGAGCAACTTTGATGTTGGGAAGTTTTCCATTTGAAGCATCCTTGTATGAGTTTTAAGCATATGCTATGAATGACCTGTAATCACCAAATTACCAAAATACCCCTGTCTTGCACAAGCCATAAGTAGAGTTCCCTAAATCATATGAAGGCATACCATACCTTTTTGGAAAGGGGAGACAATGAGGAACAACTCTCTTGCTTGTTCAAAGTCCATTTGAATTATCCTTGAGGGCCAAAAGTTTGTCAGAAGACAGTCAACTTGCACAGACAAATTTCAGTGCCATCTGGTGACCCCTAACTTGCAAGAGCTATAACTTGAGTTCTAGAAATCTCCTTGATGTCTTCCACCACTCAAATTAAAGGTCTTGAGATCCTCTACAAGTTTCATGTTGGCCAAGGATCCATTTGAAGCTTGCATTTTGACTTATTTTGCTTGGAAGTTTGACCTAAACTAGGGAATTTTACCTAGAAACCCTAATTTAGAACCTCCTCTTCTCCTTGATTTCTCTTGATTTATTCTTAGCATAACAACATATCTTTATTCTCCATGTCAAATGATGAACCCCACATCTCTCCAACAGCCCTTAATGCCTTTCAATCAGTCAATTGACCTAGAGTTGACCCAGATGAAACCCTAGTTGACTGTCTTCAACTGCAATTCTTGTGATCACACCAATGACTTGTCTCCTTCTCCAAATGACTTTCTAAGTCCTCCAAGATGTCTAGATACTCCCCGTGCCTTCAATTCACAGCTCATACTTTCCTTGATGATCCCCAGATACCCTCAGCCAGGAGATAGATTAACTGCTTGACCCATTGACTTGATAGCTTTCAAATTCTTTTCTGATGACTTGAATGAGATTGAATCAGGATAATAACCTCTTGATAGGCCTCTAGAGATGAGAATAATGATTGGTCCCCCTGTTGTATGACTTGCTATGCTTATGCTATGCCGATGAGTAACCTATGTACATGACTCTATATGCAAATGCTAATGACATTGAAACATAAACCAAGTGAATAAGGTTGGGCAAATTTTAGGGTGCAACACTTACTAACAAGGTGCCTAGGGGGGATAAAACTGAGATGCAATAACTCTTGAAACTATTGGATGATAACAATTACATGTCTAGGTACTGAACCTACGATGATGAAGGTACTGTCACAAATATTTTTTTGGACTCATCCTGATTCCATAAATTTTTTCAACACGTTTTCTATGGTATTCAACCTACAAGACTAACAAGTATAGACTTCCATTATTTGAGATGGTTGGTGTTACCTCAACTGAGAAGATATATTTTGTTGGTTTTGCATTTCTTGAGTGTGAAAAAGAGGAAAATTTTACTTGGGCATTAGGGGTGTATCGATCACTGTTGAAGGTCCAATGTGAGATGCCTAAAGCGATTGTTATTGACTGCGATACCGCGTTGATGAATTATGTTGCAAACGTATTTCCTTCTTCTTATGCATTACTTTTTAGATATCACATAACAAAAAATGTGAGAAGTCGGGTTAAACTTGTGGTAGAGACGAAACAAATAGAGTCCGAAGATGGAAAAATGGCGAAGGCGGGTCTGGTTGTGGAAAAAATAATGGATGCATGGAATCGTATAATAAATTCTTCCAAAAAAGAACTATATGCCAATTTTGTTATTCATTTCAGGAAAGTGTGTGAAAAGTATCAAGATTTGTTGAAATATGTTGAAATCACAGTTTTTGACCAGATGAAGTAGAAGATAGTTTGTGCATGGACTGATAATGTTATACACCTTAGAAATACAACAATTAACAAAGTCAAGTATGCCCATTCTACTTTGAAAAATTGGTTGGGAAATAATAAGGGGGATTTGTGGAGAGACTAGGACTCTATGAACCACATGATTCAAAACCGGCATAATGAGATACAAAAAATATTTGGTCGGAGCATCACAATGTTGGAACACAAATTTAAAGACAACACTCTATATTCTCAGTTGGTTGGTAACATTTCTCGGACGGGTTTGAAATATATTTTTCATGAGGCTAAACAAGTCGATAATGTAGGCTCCGATAATGCAAATTATGGATGACCAATTTTAAGAACATATGTTCTTCCATGTCCTTGTGTTATTGCTAAAAAAAATGAAACTTGGTGAACCAATAAGAATGTACGAGGTTTGTACTCATTGGAAGAGACTTAGGTTTGATGATGACGAATGCATGAATAATAGTAAATTGAATATCTCTATTTTGATCAACTGATAAGTGATACAAGAGAGATTTTGGAAGGCCGATGACAACATGAAACTCCACATCAAAGAAAAATTGAGGAAGATTGCCTATCCGGAAACCACCGACATAAAACTGCATTCTCAATCGGTAAAAACAAAAGGTTCTCAGAAGAAAATGAAGCCTACTTAAATTGACTACACGGTATCCTTCATACTTTGAACACGTTGAAAAAGTTTTTCCCAACTCACCAACTCCAAAATTTCAAAAAAGTGTTGTGAAAGGAGCTCGCATTAGCAAACCACCCCCAACGCTGCTTCCACCAAAGATTTCATTCATCGATGAGATGCCAATTTTTATGCACAAATATATCGAGCGGATCATCAATGCTGTGGGGACGGTAATTGCGGTTACCGAATCGTTTTAGCTTTACTCAATAATGGAGAAGATAGTTATACACTTTTCTAACATCAACTTATCCAAGAGTTGAAGCACATAAAAAATCATACACACGGTTGTACGAAACGAAAGAAAAATTTGATGCAATTTATGAGTCTCTTGTTCATTGCTTGAGAGGTCCTACACCGAAGGCAAACTGGATGCGCTTATACGACATTGGTCACCTAATAGCATGTGCGTATGAATGAGTGTGTGTTGACCTAACACGCTATGGTTTTTTGAAAACCTTTTTCCCACTACGCACCGCCCCATCCCAAAATTCATACGATCGTATGTGTATAGGGTGGCTTTCAAAATTAATTCATTTTTTTCAAGTTTACTTGAAACCGAGATGCCCTATACCACTTACATCACCGGAGTGGACGACTCATTCAACCACAAAAGCCGATACTTGGCCGAATCATTTTATGGAAAGGATGCAAGAATTCGAGAGATTGAACATTAAAAAAGAATCAAATGCACAAAAGTCCAAGGGGTACCACCAATAGATTTAGCCATCGACATATGGTTCGATTCATTTTAATTTCTTGCTTAACCGGATAAATAATTGTATGTAATTGTGCCTCAATATAAATGAAGTGTTATATATTCACCTTTTGTTCATATTTTGTCTTTATGCATTTTTGATTTTCCCCATGACAACATTTGTGTTTTTGTCAATAAAATAATAGGTTATGTTTTAGTGTTCTGTTTTGAAATTGGTTCAGGACAAGTTCTGGAGATACATCTCCGAAACAAGATTATAGGGTATCATTCTGAAGATATATCTCAGGAATCAATATGCCATTTAATGAGTGGTCCAAATTGATCTATGACTTCTATAAATTAAGGTGCTCTAATGTTATATTTCACAAAAACTAAAAATGTCTCAAATGTCACAAATAAACATCTATTGGTATGTCGAAAACATCTCCTTCTTTGGCTCTACACTCGATCGAACTTTCAAGCTCACCGACCTCACCTCCCTTAAAGATATCAAAAACGAAATACATCATCTCTTACCTTCTAGACATTTGAAAGATTGTGAAGCTCAAGTACCATTCACCGTCGATTGACAACATAAAGAAGATTGAGTTCAACAAATTTAAGCTCAAGATGCAAGCAGGTGTTAGGGCTATGTGGAATACGTATTTCAGTTTCGAAACAAAATTTCCACTCAAGTTGGAAGTGACACTACATTGATTGGTCAAAGATATTCTGAAGATGTGCAAGCGTTCACCAGGATATTAAAATGTAATATTGCATTTTATGTTAAAATCATCATTGTATTGCTTATTTTATATTATGAATATCAACTTCATTTTGGAAAATTACTTTTTTGTTGAATCTGATACTAGTGTGTCTCCGAAGATGTAACTACAAAATTATTTTGGAAATGTATCTCCTGAATAAAATAAGCCAAAAAAATGATGTAACTTAGAATGGCCTTTGATGAGTGTGTGTTGGGGTACATCCGGAGATGCATCTCCGAAAACAAGGAGCATTTATGGAAAGTCACATGGTACATTAGAAACATCTAGAGCTCCATAAGAAATTTTCTTCTTTTTTCTCCAAAAAATTTCTTACACACCTTAATAGAAAATCAAAATTATTCTTAGAATTTAGAAATCCACTCCTGGACGCACCTTAAATTAAATAAATTCATACATAAATGAGTTGTTGGAATTAATATAAAACTTTGAGTAATTTTGAACCAATCTTGATGAATAAGGTTCAATCAACCTAATTGAAATCCCTTGTTCTTCACTCTTCACTCGAGTGAAACAATCACACCTTGATTGCAAGAATGATTCCAAGCAGCAATTGTTAATCGAAGAAGAAAGAAAGAAGATTGAATAAGAAAGAAGATCAGTGTTTAACAAAATAAGGGAAAAGGAGAATGATTTTTGCAGAGTAACTCTTTGCTCTCAAATTGAGAAAAAATATTATTCAACTATTGCACTTTCTGTTGTGTGTTACAATATTATTCTTTATTCTTCTTACTCAAAATAGGGTTACTCTCTCTATTTATAATTGAGCTACCTTGATCCCTAAGGTCAAACCCAAAATTATAAAAACCCAAAATTTCTATTTTGATCTAAGTCAAAATGCTACGTTAAGCAACCTGCTTCGGCACTTCGACATCTAACACAACTCGACACACACACACACACACACACACACACACACACACACACAATGCTAATTTTGACACATCATTGTTTCTATCGAGCTACACTTTCTTTGACACAAGGAATTACATTCTCAACACACCACCTAATTAATTTTGTCTAAGCTATCTATATTCATCATAGACCTTAGCTTCTTGAACATTTCAACTTGCACTCCTTTTGTCATGATATCTGCAATCTGATTCTCATTTATGTAGTGTTCCAAGTTTACCTTCCCTCTTGCTACATGCTCTCGAAGATAATGGAACCTCAATTCGACGTGCTTCCTTCGCCCATGTGCTATCGGATTCTTCACCAGGTTGATAGCCGACACACTGTCGATATTCATGGTAATTGCTCCACGACTCTTTGCTGTAATCTCTTAGACCATGTTCACTATCCACTTTGCTAGACACGCATAGAGAGAAGCAACTATGTATTCTGCTTCGCACGACCACAATGCCACTACTGACTCCTTTCTCGAACTCCAAGCAACTGGTGCACCACCTAGCATAAACACATATCCAAATATGAATTTTCTATCTTTAGTATCACTACACCAACTTTAGTCGGTGTATTCCACTAACTTGCATTCTTTTCCTTCATCAAATGTAGGAAATAAAATGCTGTAGTTGAGAGTTCCTTTCAGATAGCTTAGTATCCTCTTCATCGCTACTAGGTGTGATACATTTGGCTTCTGCATGAATCTACTGACCATACCTACACTGTATGCTAAGTCAGACCTTGTGTGACAAAGGTATCTTAGTGACCCAATAAGTCTTCTATATTGGGTTGGGTCAACATCATCTTCATCTGAATCTTTCGACAACTGTAGTCTTGGTTCAACTGGAGTCAAAGTTGGGTTGTAATCTTGCATCTCAAATCTCTTGAGTATTTAGCCTGCATATCTTCTTTGATGCATCATCAAACCTCTAATGCTTTTGTAGAATTCAATACCAAGGAATTATGAGAGATTTCCCAAGTCTGACAGTTCAAACTCCTCACTTAGGTCATATTTGAAGTCTTCGATCTCCTTCTTGCAACTTCCTGTTATCAACACGTCATCGACATAGATGTTAGGGGGAGATTTTCACTAGGGAGCATTGAACATTGTGGGACTTCTTTTTTTAGAGCAAGACCTTTGTGAGAGACACACCACATATTCACCCAAAATCTTAAGGTGATAGGCGTATGGGTTCTCCCACTTATTGATACTCAAATTTCCATATTTCTAGCCAATGTGGGACTATTACACATACTAATCATAGCTGTTATACTTAACACTCCCCCTAAAGTGTGAGTCTATCCACAATGCTTCCACAATGCTCCCTTTTAAACGGAAACTCTTTTCATTCATATACACTTGTACCGCCGTTAACACTCTTCAACGGGACACCTCATACCCACCACCCATGGGGAGTACTTTTGATACAAGTGAGCTAGTCCCTTCCTCAAACCAAAGACTCATGATACCACTGTTGGGGAATTTTTTCAACTAGGAAGCATTAAATTTTATGCGACTTTCTTTCTAGAGTAGTACCTTTGTGAGAGACACACCACATATTCACCAAAAACCTTAACAATAGAGACATAATATAAGTAATTCACTATTGATTCTCCTAACATATACTCTATGCTCAGTTGTACACTTCACAAGTTTCTTCTCCCTTAGAAAGCCATCTATCTTCTTATTTCAAGCTCTTGAAGCCTGCTTAACTTCATACAAGGCTTTATGCAACATGTACATATTTCTTTCTTTACCTTATTTCACAAATCCAGTTGGTTGTGTGACTTAAACTTCTTCACCTAAGGGGACATTCAGGAATGCATATTTTGTAACACCCTGAATTTAATCAGAATATGTTAATTAATTATTTAATCGAGAATATTCGTATTTTGGGTGGTTTTCGGTGGTGTTGTGGATTATTGAGAAAATGTGTATTTTTGGACTATTTACGAAATTAATAGTATACTATATGAGAATATTAGTATTATTATTGATTAAAATGAATATAAGTGAAATAAGGGTAAATTAGGCATTATGAAGAGTTAGTAAGGGTGTAATGGGAAAAGCCCAATTGTGTGGCCAAGTCTAAGTTGACAAAATAGAATACTAAAGGTTTGGGATTCATTTTATTAACCGTGAAAAGAATGGAGGCCAGAGCTCTGAGGAGGGAGAAAGGAGGCAAAAGTTTCAGAAGATTACCAGAGTTAATCATGAAAGCTGCAGATTCGGCTAAGGTATGAGGAGTATTGCCTTTCATAGTTTTCTATATGTACCTGTAGATGTGTTTATGGTGAGGCTAAACCTTGGGATAATTTGGGTTACTTGTGGGAAAAATTAGGGAACTGATAATACGACTCTGAGATGATGATTTATGATATGTATCACTGGATACTAATATGAGGAAGGGAAACCTTCGGCCTTCGTAGCCAAAACCTTGAGACTGTGATGTTCTGACCCTATAGGAATAGAAATATTCAATATGAGTAACTCGGATGTACTCAGAGTAATTTGAGAAAATAGTGTTTTAGGAGGTGCAAATGTTATAGAATTGGCCTAATAAACCATTGATTTTGTGCTTTTATTGCCATAAGACCTTAGGGATGATTTAGGGATATTTTAGGAGCATTAGGGAAGTGAATCGTGTGGATTTTTGGGTTAATTTAGGTTCTGGTGCGTCACAGCGTTTTGCTGTCCGTCATGATTGTTCATGTTTTTGGTCGAAATTGTTTTGGACGTAACTTATGATCCGTAAGTCCGTTTTGACCCCCGTTCGAAGCGATGGAAATCTAATAAACAAGGATATAACATAGTATATATAAGATACTTGTTTTCCCAATATACTTATTTCTAATTATGTTTGATAAGTCAATTGGGTATATGTTCTAGTAACGAATCATGTTCTGGTTCAGTGATGTCTTGATGTTTTGATGCTGCGATTTTCCTGATGAACTACCATGGGGGTAACTATGATAATATGATAAATTGACATGAGTATGATAATGATTTTTATGTGATGTGTACATGATGACATGATGATTTCTATGATGTATTATGATAATATTACCATGATTTTGATGAAGTATGTGATAACATGAGAAATGATGATTTATGTGATGATGATGAATATGATGAATGATGATGCACCATATGTTGTTATTATGAGGATTATTATTGTGACGTGTGCATCGGGTTGGGTTCCTTGAGTTGATTTTATACTGTTGAAGTTATTTTGATTTAATTTCCCTTTTAAGGAAACTTTGATTTATGTTTTGAGTTTCGCTGTTTATGTTACTTTGATGTACTTTGAGAAAACCCCTATGTTACGGAGCATTGACTTACTTTGAGATATTGAGAAATGTACGCCCTTTCGTGACATTTTATTTGAGATTTATTAATTTACTATGAAATTCCTGTTATTTTGACTTAATAAGTGTTGGGGTAGAAAGGGTGTTACATTAGTGGTATCAGAGCGGGTCGGTCCGTCCGGCCAAGTTGTCTAATGTTGTTGTTCCCTTGTATACGGCATGTGTGTGAAAACACTGTCAGTACATGTTTGTTGTCTAACCTTTGTTTGCAGAAGTGGGAATGATTCAAATGGGGGAGAAGCTTGTGTTTCTTCGGAATGCTGCAAGTGTGGAGTTGTAGCTCAGTGTGTGGTTGAAAGCTCTTATAGTTTGGTAAAGATGTTTTATATCGCATCATGATTTCGGCTGTCTATTGACAAATTGAGAAACTGATCACCCTTAATTTCTTGTTGATAGTAGACAGGATTGTGTTGGATGGGATAGACGTGTCTTGCAAGATTATATGGCATGAGCAGTGAATTGTCTTGAGTTAAGCTAAGTGCTTACGAGATTGTTTTGATGAGTCGGCGCAAGACGGTGTGAAGATGTTTATATTGACGGAAACTTTGAATGTTGAGGAAGGTCAGAGAATTGAGGTTTGCCAATTAATTGTGATTGTCCGAAAGTTTTCCTGAGGAGATAAGTGATTTACTACCGTAACGTGAAATGGAGCTTACAATCGAATTAGTTCCTAGAACTAGTCCGATATTGATGGCTCCATATTGTATGTATGCGTTGGGATTGGAGAAATTGAAGAGTCAACTTAAAGACCTGCTTGAGGAGAGGTTGTTTTGTCTGAGTGTGTCACCGTAGGATGCACCAATTTTGTTGGTTAGAAAGAAAGAAGGTTTTGTGAGGCTTTGGGTGGACTATAGATAAGTGAACAAGATGACTATCAAGGATAAGTGTTCGCTTCCAAGAGTTGATGATTTGATGGATCAGTGGGTTGAAGGATGTGAGTTTCCTTGGTTGTGTGATCCCGAGTAGAGTTATTATGGTTGATATGTCAAAGGTCGAAGTGTATCGCAATGGGAGGCTCTAAGTTCTGCTTTTGAGATTAGAAGTAATTGGGTTTTAAAATATTTCAAAATTGAAAGTGTGTTGAATGGCCTCCTAAACATGGAATTGTTGTTGTACGTTGAATTCCGAGATCACAGCTTTTTACAAAATCGGACACCCGGAAGTCATTTAATGTTCAAAAATAGAATTCGGATTGTCACGTTCACTTATGTGTTCGCCTAGCGAACAGTTCCGCGAGGAATTGGCGGCTCGCATCTGTGTTCGCCTAGCGAAGGTATCCTGGGGCAGAAAATGTTGTTTTCGTATTTTTGCCGTAACGGGAGAACCGTAACTCGGAACGACGCACGGTTCGAAGCGTTGGAAAACTATTCCAATGCTCTATGATATTTTAAGTGCAACATCAGCGAGTTTTAGTTAGGCTTTGAGGCAATTTAAAGTACATAAGAGGGATTATCTGACAAGTGATTTAGAGTTGGTTGTTGTTATGTTTGTGCCAGAGTTGGAAGCTTCAATTGGTTAGTTTGAGATTTGAAATGTTTGGTGATCTCAAGAGATTAAGGTATTTTTTTGATTTGGAAGAGTTGAATATGAGGTAGAGAAAATAGTTGGGACTTCTGAAGGATTATGGTTTTGGATTGAATTACCATTCGGGTGAAGCAAACATGGTAGCTTATGCATTGATTTGGAGGTCATTGCATATACTGATGCTGATGGTGAAATGAGTTAGAAATGATTGAGCAATTTTGTGATATGAGTTTGGTTTATAAAGAGACTTCTTATGGAGTTAAACTTAGTGTGTCGGACCTTACTAGTAGCATTCTCGAGAAGATTTGAGAAGGTCAGGAATCTGATGTGAGTGGTGGATTGGTTGAATTTGATGAATTAAAGTTGAAGGGCTGATTTTTGGATTAATGAAAATGGTATCGTGAGACGTCGTGATGGAGTTGTGTTTTAGATATTATTGAGGGGAATAAGAGTATTCTTGAAGAAGGACATTAAGGTAGATGGAGTATCCATCCCGGTGCTATGGAGATGTAACCGGATTTGAGGAAATTATTTTGGTGGCCATAAATGAAGAGAGAAGTGGTGGAGTTTGTATATGCTGGTTAGACTTACCGGAATTTAAAGATTGAACATCAGAGACAGTGGGTCTGATGCAACCGTTGAATATTCTAGAGTGGAAATCAGATAGTATTTTCATGGATTTTGTGTCGAGTGTTCTGAAGAATTTGAAGGGATATGATTTAATTTGGGTGATTTTGGATAGATTGACTAGATCAGCTCATTTATACCAATGAGGATTAATCATTCTATGTTGAAGCTAGATGAGATATATATTGAGGAAGTTGTGAAGCTGTATGATATCATCGAATATTGTGTCAGATGGAAATCTGAGATTTTCATCGTGGTTTTGGGAGAGGTTGCATACGCTTCGGGTACTAAGTTGAGGTTGAGTTCTGCCTATCATCCGCAGACGGATGGATAGACAGAGAGAACTATCCAGTTTTTAGCGGATTTTTGAGAGTTTGTGTTTTGGATCAAGGTGGATCCTGGGATAGTTAATTGTCGTTGGTTAAGGTTACCTACGATAATAGTTACCATTCTAGTATCAGAATGGCACCGTATGAGGCTTTGTAGAGTAGGAGGTGTAGCGCTCCTTTGTGTTGATATGAGTCAGGCGAGAGTGTTGTACTCGGACCCGAGTTTGTGCAAGAGACGACTGAAAAGATCAAGATGATACAAGAAAATATGGAAGTGTCACAGAGTTGTCAGGAGAGTTACTATGATAAGAGGGGGGTGCACTTGAATTTCAAGAGGAAGATCTCGTGTTCTGAGAGTTACGCCAGTAATTGGTGTTGGTCGAACTTGGAATCTCGAGAGCTCACACTATGTTTTGTGGCCTGTATCAGAGTGGCGCAGTGGAAGCGTGGGAAAAGTAGCCTGTTAGACTGTTTTACCGCTGTCACTTGTGAATTTGCATGATGTGTTTCATGTGTCTTCGCAGAGGGGGTACATTTATTCAGAAGGATGATGTACAGGTTAGAGATAATTTGACTGTTGAGGCATTGCTAGTTCAGGTCGATGAACGAGAAGCAACTTCGAGGTAAAGGGATTGCCTTGGTAAAGGTTGGTTTGGGAGGACCAGCTGAGGGAAGTTGGATTTGAGGGCATGAGGATCAGTTGAGGGAGTCATATCCGACTTTGCTTTCTCGAAGTAATTTTCGAGGACGAAAATTCTTTTAAGTGGGGGAGAGTTGTAACACCTCGAATTTAATCAGAATATTTTCATTAATTATTTAATTGAGAATATTTGTATTTTGAATGGTTTTTGGTGGTGTTGTGGATTATTGAGAAAATGTGCATTTTTGGACTATTTACAAAATTAATAGTATACTATATGAGAATATTAGTATTATTATTGATCAAAATGAATATAAGTGAAATAAGGGTAAATTGGGCATTATGAAGAGTTAGTAAGGGTGTAATGGGAAAAGTCCAATTGTGTGGCCAAGTCTAAGTTGACAAAATAGAATTCTGAAGGTTTGGAATTCATTTTGTTAACCGTGAAAAGAATGGAGGCCATGGCTTTGAGGAGGGAGAAAGGAGGCAAAAGCTTCGGAAGATTACCGGAGTTAATCGTGAAAGCTGCAGATTCGGCTAAGGTATGGGGAGTATTGCCTTTGATAGTTTTTTATGTGTACCTGTAGATGTGTTTATGGTGAGGCTAAACCTTTGGATAATTTGGGTTACTTGTGGGAAAAATTAGGGAACTGATAATACGACTCTGAGATGATGATTTGTGATATGTATCACTGGATACTAATATGAGGAAGGGAAACCTTTGGCCTTCGTGGCCAAAACCTTGAGACTGTGATGTTCTAACCCTATAGAAATAGAAATATTCATTATGAGCAACTCTGATGTACTCAAAGTAATTTGAGAAAATAGTGTTTTAGGAGGTGCAAATGTTACAGGATTGGCCTAATAAACCATAGATTTTGTGCTTTTATCGCCGTAAGACCTTAGCGATGATTTAGCGATGTTTTGGGGGCATTGGAGAAGTGAATTGTGTGGAATTTTGGGTTAATTTAGGTTCTGGTGCGTCACAATGTTTTGCTGTCTGTCACGACTGTTCATGTTTTCGGTCGAAAATGTTTTGGACGTAACTTTTGATCCGTAAGTCCGTTTTGACCCCGTTCGAAGCGTTGGAAAGATAATAAACAAGGCTATAACATATTATAGATAAGAGAATTTTTTCCCCAATATTCTTATATCTAATTATGTTTGATAAGTCAATTGGGTATATGTTCTAGTAACGAATCATGTTCTGGTTCAGTGATGTCTTGATGTTTTGATGCTGCGATTTCCCTGATGAACTATGATGGGGGTAACTCTGATAATATGATGAATTGACATGACTATGACAATGATTTTTATGTGATGTGTACATGATGACATGATGATTTCTATGATGTATTATGATGATATTACCATGATTTTGATGAAGTATGTGATAACATTAGATATGATGATTTATGTGATGATGATGAATATGATGAATGATGATGCACCATATGTTGTTATTATGAGGATTATTATTGTGACGTATGCATCATACATTCATTTGCATCCGGACTTCGGTTCAGGATCTCGATTATTTTGACTTCAATCCCATTGTGTGGATGTGAAGTTTTTTTACGTGCTCCGATCCTATTGATGGGGATCTATGGAAGGGTGATGGCTTAGTGTCCATCGAGTTGTGATGATTGGTACCACATGCATTGGGTTGTGTTGCATATTGCATTTATGAGTCCTTCTATGTGAATTATGATGTTGTGCCTTTGAGGCACATTTTAAAGGATATCAATGTGTTGAATATAAATATGACACCGTTTATGCATTAATTGTTATATATTGATTACTATGAATTGTTTTACTCACCCTGCCTGTTTGAATGTTACCTCCACGTGGGTAACATGAAGATGATGCAGTTTAGCTATGGACGCCGTTGAGGAGTACATTTGAAGTTTTTGAGTGTTTTAGTCTTTTGGTCAGCTTAGAGGGTCTTGCTCTGATATGTAACATCGGGTTGGGTTCCTTGAGTTGATTTTATACTGTTGAAGTTATTTTGATTTAATTTCCCTTTTAAGGAAACTTTGATTTATGTTTTCAGTTCCGCTGTTTATGTTGCTTTGATGTATTTTGAGAAAACCCGTGTGTTACGGAGCATTGACTTACTTTGAGACATTGAGAAATGTACGCCCTTTCGTGGCATTTTATTTGAGATTTATTAATTTACTCTGAAATTCCTGTTATTTTTCCTTAATAAGTGTTGGGGTAGAAATGGTGTTACATTAGTGGTATCAGAGCGGGTCGGTCGGTCCGGCCAAGTTGTCTAGTGTTGTTGTTCCCTTGTATACGTCATGTGTGTGAAAACACTGTCGGTACATGTTTGTTGTCTAACCTTTGTCTGCAGAAGTGGGATTCAAGTGGGGGAGAAGCTTGTGTTTCTCCAGAATGCTGCAAGTGTGGAGTTGTAGCTCAGTGTGTGGTTGAACGCTCTTATAGTTTGGTAAAGATGGTTTATACCCCATCATGATTTCGGCTGTCTATTAATAAATTGAGGAACTGATCACCCTTAATCTCTTGTTGATAGTAGACAGGATCGTGTTGGATGGGATAGACGTGTCTTGTAAGCTTAGATGGCGTGAGCAGCGAATTGTCTTGAGTTAAGCTAAGTGCTTACGGGATTGTTTTGATGAGTCGGTGTAAGACGCTGTGGAGATGTTTATTTTGAAGGAAAATTTGAATGTTGAGGAAAGTGAGAGAATTGGGGTTGGCCAATTAATTGTGATTGTCCGAAAGTTTTCCCGAGGAGATAAGTGATTTACTACCGGAACGTGAAATGGAGCTTACAATCGAATTAGTTCCTGGAACTAGTCTGATATTGATGGCTCCACATTGTATGTCTGCGTTGGGATTGGAGAAGTTGAAGAGTCAACTTAAACACCTGCTTGAGGAGAGGTTCTTTTATCTAAGTGTGTCACCGTAGGGTGCACCAATTTTGTTGGTTAGAAAAAAGAAGGTTTTGTGAGGATTTGGGTAGACTATAGATAAGTGAACAAGATGACTATGAAGAATAAGTGTTCGCTTCCAAGAGTTGATGATTTGATGGATCAGTGGGTTGAAGGATGTGAGTTTCCTTGGTCATATGATCCCGAGTAGAGTTATTATGGTTAATATGTCGAAGGTCGAAGTTTTATCGCAATGGGAGGCTCCAAGATCTGCTTTTGAGATTAGAAGTAATTGGGTTTTAAAATATTTCAAAATTGAAAGTGTGTTGAATGGCCTCCAATGCTTGGAATTGTTGTTGTACGTTGAATTCCCAGATCACAGCTGTCATACCCTAATTTTTGACCTCAAGATCCCGCTTCCTTGTGCATTTTTTTGACATACCACCTAGGTTAATCATCTCTGCGGATCTAACCGTTTTGCCTAGATTTGTTTACTCTGCAGATAGTTAAAATATTTTTGAAAGTCATGAAAGCGTTGTGTATGTCCTGAAGAATTCTAATGCTCTGCAAGTCATGTAGAAGTGACTGCCTCTGGCCGAATGGAAGGCGCATCATAAGCCATTACAAAGTTTCAAGGATGTTATTTTGGATTCTATTCAAAATAAGATGAAAGGCCCACCCTTGAATTCATTGAATATTGACAAGAACTTATTTGGATTTGTGCGGAAGACTTTTATATGATTGGTTTTTATTTCGAGGTTCATGATTGTTTTGGGCCCACAATTAATTTGCTGATGGCATATGCTTATTACTTAAGGATGTACATCTGAAGGCTACATCTCTCGCTGTATGTGGTGTGGTGTTACTAAAGCGAAAGAAACTGGAGATTGCCTCCCAAGACTAGCTCACAAGGACGAATGCTATAACTCCCAATCAAATTTTCCCGAGAAAATATACATACGCAATGGAGATCACAGAATTAAAGCCATAACAAAGCTACAAGAGCTAAGTATATTTCAAGCTTATCACAAGAAGTGCAACCCAATTTAAATTCATAAAGTCAAGTGTTTACAAAGTAATTTATTTACAAGTCACTCAAAGGACCACTTAAACTTTATAAGTATTGCACCCAATACCACATCTTGAAGTTATGAGCCACGACTACTATAAAATAGACAAATCCAAATTGGCAGAACAGGTTCTTCCACACGCTGTGCATTGAGTTACTTCAGTTTTTTCCTTTAAAGCATACAAGATTCGAGCCATGCACTCGAAAGCGACATCATTTCTCATAAACTTATCCAAGCTTGCGGTGAGTAACCCACTGTTATTGCCATGAGATTCCAAGGACCAACAACCGGCGCCGTCGTCAATATCTGAACCTGCATTTACAAAGAACGGGCATTAGATAGGGAAATTACAACACCAAGTTAATGAGAAACCACTAATTCTTTTCTTTCTAAAGTCGAATATGCAGAATTCTTCTAAATTTATAAACACAAGCAGGCAATGGCGCAGACATCGCAAAAGGCCATCCAGCCTGTTTTTGGGACTCACCAAAGCAAATCCTTCAAAGAAAATGTTTTCACGAGCTCTCCTGATAATATCATTAGCATAACAATTACAAAGGATTTTGTTGATCATAAAGGAATACATGGATATTAAGAGTTCATGGTTATTGGAAATAAGTCGAAATAACCTGCAAAGACGCACATCACCGCAAAAGATTGTTTCAAGTCGAAATGCCTTCATGATCACGTATGCTCAACACGAAGCCGCTATCAAAATATTCTCAAAGTAACGCCAAATCTGAATAAGACAAAGACAAATCGTTAAGGAAGTAGAAAGGAGAAACACAGTAGAATGCTAACAACACCAAGGATTCCGGAGTCAGACCTTTACAAAAGGCAGCAGCGACACTTGTTTTGGAACTCCAGTAACAACAGTCTCAGTATCAACGGTGGCACCGCGGTTTACGCCCCATCGTCGGTATCCATAACCTATTTGGGACAAGATCAGAAATTCATCATTAGAAAAAGTATATCTCCAAGGAGGCCTGATGTCATTGCTAAGGAGAAGAATGTGACGACAAAATTGTTATTTGAAATAGATGCCCTTCAACTTCTAACAATGCATTGAATGATTATCCAAATGGTCAGGTGGAAAATATGTTCTGTGGCGATTCTTCTTTGATTGCTGATACTCAGAAAATTTGATTCATCAAGGGTTTCATATAAGTTCGATGCTCTGGTTCAGCAAAAAGATAGTGACATTGTAGTTGAAAACTTAATGAACAGCAGACCCCATCTATCTCAAACACAACAGAAGGAACCAAATGTTGCATCTTTAAGTGCCTCTCGGAAGCCAGTTGCTAGTGACAAAGTTGTAGTTGATGCTGTCAATGATTATGGAACAGAGTTATCAAATGACAGTGATGAGTTTCACAACGAAAAGATTGATCTTATAACAAAAAGATGAATTCCTGAACTACCAGCACACTTTTGGTCAAGACTTGCCAGAAATGACTAAATCGACCAGCCAAAATCTTTGTATGAAGTGCAATAAAGCTGGGCAACTACTGGTTTGTAAAACTACCACTTACTCACCGATGGTGCATAAAAACTGCCTGGGTGCATCTCCTCAATTGGATGCAAAGGGAAACTTTTTCTGCCCATTTTGTGCTTATTCTCACACTACTTCAGAATATCTTAAAGCCAAGAAAATAGCTTCATTGGCAAAGAACCTACCTGCAGAAACAACAAGCAAATAGTTGAGGATGATATTCACAAAAGAATCAACTTCCGACATACTTTATTTACTTGCGAAAGGACTTAATGCACCGTTTGTGGCAAAATAAAACCTCCCGTGGACCTACTCGTAACATCATGAACCTCCAGGAACTATCATCAGAACTGCTTCGATTTTTCGAGCAAGCAGGAAGCACGCACACAGGGATTGTTGCTCATCCCTTTTGAGCTGGCGTCATTAGGAAGGAAAGGCTCACCGTCGGCTTCGTGATCAACCTGCACAAATTAATAAAAGGAAAAGATGGAGAGTTAATAGCTTCCAATTGTGAACAATTTGAACAAGGAAATTCCCAAGCAATAGCTATCATGGAATCAAAACAACTGAAGTACTCAACAATGCCATGTTTCTTACAGATTGTGCTACATTAAAACTAAGCAACAAGCTAAGTACCGTAAAGATATAGACATCACACGGAGGAAGCAAAGTAGGCTGTTGCAGATGATCTTAACTCAGCTCATTCATCACCTCTTGGATGGTTCATCTGCAATAACAACCAGAGTGAGATACAATTTTCTTTGTTATTCAGGGATCAAAGTCATTAATGTCTTGGCAAGAGTCTAATTTTTGAGCCAATTAATTTGAGGTTGTACCAACATATGCTGCCAAGTTTGTTTTCCCCACCTGTAAACCACCAGGGACATTAATTCAACGCATTCAAGTTTGGAATAAGTTTAAAGCATGTCTAAAACCAGAATAGAAGATTTTGAAACGCATTCAAGACATTTTATTCCCAAAACAGAAACATATTCCAAATGGATATGGACATCAATAAAACTACATCAATTCAGAAGCATTAAGCGTATACCACCATAAGCTTGAGACAGAAAATCGCATCTTTTATTGTCTTTCCAAAACCGTGTTCCCAATTCAAACCTGCAGGAGGACAATCACATTTAATCAGAATAAAGAAGAAACTTATCACCATGATGTCGTATCCTCAAAACCTAACAACATATCAGACAATAAATCAAGGCTTCCATATATGCTCAATCTGATTTGGGAAAGAGTTTAAACCAGATCATTTTCTAGGCCTATAAAAGAGGAGTTTGAGATAAGTAAGAGGGGGCCATTCTCAGAAACACAATCGATTCACAGAGGTATCCCTAATCGAGAAACTCTAACAGCAACCACAAAAACACCTTCACAAAAATCCCCAAACAGAACCCTGAATATCTAAATCGAGGAGTGAGAGCTTACCCTGTAAAAAAATTCCGCCACGAGATCAAGCCGCAAAACATAAACCCTAACACCACACCTGGGCGCACAATAATCCATTCAAAATATCGCAATCACAAAACTTTCAAGAGAACACCAAATCGAAAACCTGGATTGTAAGAGAACTTACCTCAAACCTTCGTCGTGAAACCTCACAACAACTCCATCGCGAACCCCAGTTCGCTGCATCGCTGACCTCCACTTCCAATCCACCGCCGAAACTACCTACAAGAAACTAGCAAATCGTGAGGATTCTTTTGCTAACGTTTAACGTTTATTTATCCTTTGTTTGATTTATGCAGAAAATGAGCGGAGAGAGCTAGAAGGAGATGAGCGAAGAGGAGGGTAGGGCGATTGAGAAAAGAAACGGTGGAAGAGGAAGAAGAAGAATGAAGGGCTTGAGAAGATAGAGGATGCGAGAAGGATGGAGAGAACAACAATGGCGAAATTGAAGAAGGAGAGGAGATGGTGATCGACGGAGAAGAACAAGAGAGATTGGGGTCCTAGGGTTTATTGATCTTTCTATTTTTTTGTTCTTATTGTAACATGATCCAGTGAATGTGCACACACACATGTATGATACACCCTTGCACACTCGGCCTTTAAATCTCCAACGGATCTAAATCCGCCAATCCACACCTGTGTCCCCACCATAAGCTCGCGCCTGCGTCACACCAGATCTTCTTTATTCCCTAATCCTCCCGTTTAACACTAAACTTTTCTTTTAAACCCTTAATTAATTATTTAACCTGCAATTAACCCTTAATCAGTTTTACACTTTAAAACCAATAACTTTTTCTTAATCAACTTTTCTTTTTTTATTAATAAATTCAATGATATTAATTTAGTTATCAAATTCAATGATCTCATTTTATTTAGTAAGATATTTTACTTATACCCTAAATAATAAAAATCCATTTTATATTCAAAATAACTTTAAATAATAATGACCCCTCTTCAACTTAAATTAGCATCTTTTATAATAAAAATTAAAATTATTTGTTTACTTAATAATAGATGTAAGTAGGAAACTCTTTTATGATAAGCTAATTGAATCAATTTTATAGTAACTTGTTTTATAACTAAAATCATTTATATCTTAATAAAAAAACCTATTTCGTAATAACCTAAATATTTTTTTTAAAAATAACGATAATCTTTTAAGCTATTATTAATCTTTATCTTTTAAATAATAAAAACTTCTTTTCAAAACCTTTTTGTTTAAAACCTTTTTCTATCTCAATATCATCTAATTAAATTCTAATTAATTTATAACCCAACAGTTTTATTTCACGAATAATAAATCAGATAACATTTTCTCAAAATTAACTTATCACCTAAACTCCTTACTAAAATTAATAAAAAACTAATTCACCCTTGTTTAAATAATTTCTCTTAAGTTAATTCAAACTAATAAAGTCAAATTCACTTATAATTTGTATTTTTCTTATAAACCTTTTCCTAATCAAATCGATCCGCTTAAAATCGATTCAACATTCCTCCTAAGGTCAATCCTACAACTTAATCAAACTCTTAATTTTAATTCAATCGTGCACGCTTTCATCTCGTAGCCTCGATTCACATATTCACAATTCACACCACTTTCACACACTTAGCGCTTTCATGCGTGTGTATGCTTTTACATTTTTTGTAATTTACATTATCGCAATTTATATTAGCGCATCGCATTCCGTCCAAAGGAGAAACCTGCACATGAGTCAACACTTGTGTGTAGTGTACATCATTTGTATCATTCTCCCACATGATCCTTGATCCCATTCAAGTTGATCTCTAGGATAGATCCTACCCCATAGGAAGGACCATTCTCTTTATAACATAGTAAAACAAAACAATCAACTCAAAACAACAAATATTCAAACACATTAGAGAAAGATGCCAAATCATCTTAAGCGAGATAGAATCTCCACCCCACAACAATACAATCAATACCGTAGGAACTTTGCCTTAAGAGAGATAGAGGCGTACCTTGTCGATCCCTATCCGAGTACTTGAGCCCTTCTCTTAAGACGATGCAAAGACTATATTCATACAACTTGTGGCGGTTAAATCTCCCTTAAAATGAAGACTCATCTCTTCTCCTTAAATCAATCAATCAACTACCCTAAACCCGTAGGAGCTTTGACCACAGTCAAAGAACTCCTCAAACCCTTTAGAGGAACTACAGGTACTCTGATTCCACTCCCGTAAGGATATGTAGGCATAAGATGCGATATCTTATCGAGTATACTTAGATATAAACCCCTAGGTCTTTCATCCTTAAGCAGATAAACACTTAGCAATAAACAAAACATAAAACAAGAGGTTCCTGTAGAGTACTACAGAAACTTAGGATGCTAGCACCTTCCCTAAGTTTAACCGACCCCCGAACCTATAACTCTCTAAACCTTGCATTTGCATTGCATTGTGGGAATTTCGATCTTTATCCCTTCCTTTGGACAAATCAAAGTTCGGTTGCAAAATGAATTAAAGATTCAAACTAATCAATAGTTTGGTATCCAAATTTCACCGCGACAACAGCTTTTTACGGAATCAAAATCGGTTACCCGAAAGTCATTTAACGGTCAAAAATAGAATTTCGAACTATCACGTTCGCTTATGTGTTCGCCTAGTGAAAAGTTCCGCGCGGAATTGGCCGCTCGCTTCTGTGTTCGCCTAGCGAAGGTGTCCTGGGGCAGAAAATGCTGTTTTCGTATTTTGCCGTAACGGGAGAACCGTAACTCGGAATGATGCACGGTTCGAAGCATTGGAAATCTATTCCAATGCTCTATGTGATGGTGAATTAGTGGCATGGAATTAAGTTATTTATTGATGGGATATGTTTGGATGTTGTAGCAAGTGCGGAAAGTGCAGTCCGTGTTTCCGCCATAACTCACAAATTGAGTGTCCGTTTGGCATGGCGTTTTCCATACTCATTTAAGCGAGTCAATGGTTGTGTCAACCGATGATATTTTGATATATTCGAAGAGTATAGAGGATCATGTTAAGCATCGAGAACTTGGGTGATCAGTGTTGGAGAAGGAGCAGTTATATGCCACGGTGAAGAAAGTTCAAAGAGTTTTTGGGAGAGCAGTCAACAGCTCGTGTGTTGATTTTTTTGCCGAATCCGACAGAACTATTAATTGTGTTTCGTGATGCTTTATTGATATGATGTAATGATATGTTAAGTGCAACATCAACTAGTTTTAGTTAGGCTTTGAGGCAATTTAAAGTACATAAGAGGGATTATCTGACAAGTGATTTAGAGTTGGTTGTTGTTGTGTTTGTGCCGGAGTTGGAAGCTTCAATTGGTTAGTTTGAGATTTGAAATGTTTGGTGATCTCAAAAGCTTAAGGTATTTTTTTTATTTGGAAGAGTTGAAAATGAGGCAGAGAAAATAGTTGGGACTTCTGAAGGATTATGGTTTTGGATTGAATTACCATTCGGGTGAAGCAAACGTGGTAGCTTATGCATTGATTTGGAGATCATTGCATATACTGATGCTGATGGTGAAATGAGTTAGAAATGATTGAGCAATTTTGTGATATGAGTTTGGTTTGTGAAGAGACTTCTTATGGAGTTAAACTTAATGTGTTGGACCTTACTAGTAGCATTCTCGATAAGATTTGAGAAAGTCAGGAATCTGGTGTGAGTGGTAGATTGGTTGAATTTGATGTATTAAAGTTGAAGGGCTGATTTTTGGATTAATGAAAATGGTATCATGAGACGTCGTGATGGAGTTGTGTTTTAGATATTATTGAGGGGAATAAGAGTATTCTTGAAGAAGGACATTGAGGTAGATGGAGTATCCATCCTGGTGCTATGGAGATGTAACCGGATTTGAGGAAATTATTTTGGTGGCCATAAATGAAGGGAGAAGTGGTTGAGTTTGTATATGTTGGTTAGACTTACCATAAGTTAAAGATTGAACATCAGAAACCGTGGGTCTGATGCAACCGTTGAATATTCCAGAGTGGAAATCAGATAGTATTTTCATGGATTTTGTGTCGAGTTTTCCGAAGAATTTGAAGGGATATGAGTTAATTTGGGTGATTTTGGATAGATTGACTAGATCAGCTCATTTATACCAATGCGAATTAATCATTCTATGTTGAAGCTAGATGAGATGTATATTAAGGAAGTTGTGAAGCTGTATGAGATATCGTCGAATATTGTGTCAGATGGAAATCTGAGATTTTCGTTCAGGTTTAGGAGAGGTTGCAGACGCTTCATGTACTAAGTTGAGGTTGAGTTCTACCTATCATCGGCAGACGGATGGATAGACAGAGAGAACTATCCAGTCTTTAGCGAATTTATGAGAGTTTGTGTTTTGGATCAAGGTGGATCCTGGGATAGTTAATTTTAGAGCTCCTTTGTGTTGATATGAGTCAGGCGAGAGTGTTTTACTCGGACCCGTGTTTGTGCAAGAGACGACTGAAAAGATCAAGATGATCCAAGAAAAAATGGAAGTGTCGCAGAGTCGTCAGGAGAGTTACTATGATAAGAGGGGGGTGCACTTGAATTTCAAGAGGAAGATCTCGTGTTTCGAGAGTTACGCCGGTAATTGGTATTGGTCAAGCTTGGAATCTCGAGAGCTGACACTATGTTTTGTGGCCTGTCTCAGAGTGGCGCAGTGGAAGCGTGGGAAAAGTAGCCTGTTGGACTGTTTTACTGCTGCGACTTGTGAATTTGCATGATGTGTTTCATGTGTCTCCACAGAGGGAGTACATTTATTCAGAAGGATGGTGTACAGGTTAGAGATAATTTGGCTGTTGAGGCATTGCTAGTTCAGGTCGATGAACGAGAAGAAACTTCGAGGTAAAGGGATTGCCTTGGTTAAGTAAGGTTTGGGAGGACCAGCTGAGGGAAGTTGGATTTGAGGGCATGAGGATCAGTTGAGGGAGTCATATTTGACTCTGTTTTCTCGAGGTAATTTTCGAGGACGAAAATTCTTTTAAGTGGGGGAGAGTTTTAACACCTCGAATTTAATCAGAATATTTTAATTAATTATTTAATTGAGAATATTCGTATTTTGAGTGGTTTTCGGTGGTGTTGTGGATTATTGAGAAAAAGTGCATTTTTGGACTATTTACGAAATTAATAGTATACTATATGAGAATATTAGTATTATTATTGATTAAAATGAATATAAGTAAAATAAGGGTAAATTGGGAATTATGAAGAGTTAGTAAGGGTGTAATGGGAAAAGCCCAATTGTGTGGCCATGTCTAAGTTGACAAAATAGAATTATGAAGGTTTGGGATTCATTTTGTTAACCGTGAAAAGAATGGAGGCCAGAGCTTTGAGGAGAGAGAAAGAAGGTAAAAGCTTCGGAAGATTACCGGAGTTAATCGTGAAAGCTGCAGATTCGGCTAAGTTATGGGGAGTATTTCCTTTCATAGTTTTCTATGTGTACATGTAGATGTGTTTATGGTGAGGCTAAACCTTGGGATAATTTGGGTTACTTGTGGGAAAAATTAAGGAACTGATAATAGGACTCTGAGATGATGATTTATGATATGTATCACTGGATACTAATATGAGGAAGGGAAACCTTCGGCCTTCGTGGCCAAAACCTTGAGACTGTGATGTTCTGACCCTATAGGAATAGAAATATTCAATATAAGTAACTATGATGTACTCAGAGTAATTTGAGAAAATAGTGTTTTAGGAGGTGCAAATGTTACAGGATTGACCTAATAAACCATAGATTTTGTGCTTTTATCGCCGTAAGACCTTAGGGATGATTTAGAGATGTTTTGGGGGCATTGTGGAAGTGAATCGTGTGGACTTTTGGGTTAATTTAGGTTCTGGTGCGTCACAACGTTTTGCTGTCTGTCACGACTGTTCATGTTTTCGGTCGAAATTGTTTTGGACGTAACTCTTGATCCGTAAGTCCGTTTTGACCCCCGTTCGAAGCAGTGGAAAGCTAATAAACAAGGCTATAACATAGTATAGATAAGAGAATTATTTTCCCAATATTCGTATATCTAATTATGTTTGAGAAGTCAATTGGGTATATGTTCTAGTAACGAATCATGTTCTGGTTCAGTGATGTCTTGATGTTTTGATGCTGTGATTTTCCTGATGAATTACCATGGGGGTAACTGTGATAATATGATGAATTGACATGAGTATGATAATGATTTTTATGTGATGATTACATGATGACATGATGATTTCTATGATGTATTATGTTGATATTACCATGATTTTGATGAAGTATGTGATAACATGAGATATGATGATTTATGTGATGATGATGAATATGATGAATGATGATACACCATATGTTGTTATTATGAGGATTAGTATTGTGACGTGTGCATCATACATTTATTTGCATCCGGACTTTGGTTCAGGACCTCGATTATTTTGACTTCAATCCAATTGTGTGGATGTGAAGTATTTTGACGTGCTCCGATCCTATTGATGGGGATCTATGGAGGGGTGATGACCTAGTGTCTATCGAGCTGTGATGATTGGTACCACATGCATTGGGTTGTGTTGCATATTGCATTTATGAGTCCTTCTATGTGAATTATGATGTGCCTTCGAGACACATTTTAAAGGATATCAATGTGTTGAATATAAATATGACACCGTTTATGCATTAATTGTTATATATTGATTACTATGAATTGTTTTTCTCACCCTGCCTATTTGAATGTTACCTCCACGTGGGTAACGTGCAGATGATGCAATTTAGCTTTGGACGCCGTTGAGGAGTACTTTTGAAGTTTTTGAGTGTTTTAGTCTTTTGGTCAACTTAGAGGGTCTTGCTCTGATATGTAACATCGGGTTGGGTTCCTTGAGTAGATTTTATACTGTTGAAGTTATTTTGATTTAATTTCCCTTTTGAGGAAACTTTGATTTATGTTTTGTGTTCTGCTGTTTATGTTGTTTTGATGTACTTTGAGAAAACCCGTGTGTTACGGAGCATTGACTTACTTTGAGACATTGAGAAATGTATGCCCTTTCGTGGCATTTTATTTGAGATTTATTAATTTACTTTGAAATTCCTGTTATTTTGCCTTAATAAGTGTTGGGGTATAAAGGGTGTTACATTAGTGGTATCAGAGCGGGTCGGTCCGTCCGACCAAGTTGTCTAATGTTGTTGTTCCCTTGTATACGTCATGTGTGTGAAAACACTGTCGGTACATGTTTGTTGTCTAACCTTTGTCTGCAGAAGCGGGAATGATTCAAGTGGGGGAGAAGCTTGTGTTTCTCCGGAATGCTGCGAGTATGGAGTTGTAGCTCAGTGTGTGGTTGAACGCTCTTATAGTTTGGTAAAGATGGTTTATACCCCATCATGATTTCGGCTGTCTATTGACAAATTGAGGAACTGATCACCCTTAATCTCTTGTTGATAGTAGACAGGATTGTGTTGGATGGGATATACGTGTCTTGCAAGCTTAGATGACGTGAGCAGTGAATTGTCTTGAGTTAAGCTAAGTGCTTACGGGATTGTTTTGATGAGTCGGCGTAAGACAGTGTGGAGATGTTTATTTTGACTGAAACTTTGAATGTTGAGGAAAGTGAGAGAATTGGGGTTTGCCAATTAATTGTGATTGTCCGAAAGTTTTCCCGAGGAGATAAGTGATTTACTACTGGAACGTGAAATGGAGCTTACAATCGAATTAGTTCTTGGAACTAATCCGATATTGATGGCTCCATATTGTATGTCTGCGTTGGGATTGGAGAAGTTGAAGAGTCAACTTAAAGACCTGCTTGAGGAGAGGTTCTTTTGTCTAAGTGTGTCACCGTAGGGTGCACCAATTTTGTTGGTTAGAAAGAAAGAAGGTCTTGTGAGGCTTTGGGTGGACTATAGATAAGTGAACAAGATGACTATCAAGGATAAGTGTTCGCTTCCAAGAGTTGATGATTTGATGGATCAGTGGGTTGAAGGATGTGAGTTTCCTTGGTCATATGAACTCGAGTAGAGTTATTATGGTTGATATGTCGAAGGTCGAAGTTGTATCGCAATGGGAGGCTCCAAGATCTGCTTTTGAGATTAGAAGTAATTGGGTTTTAAAATATTTCAAAATTGAAAGTGTGTTGAATGGCCTGCTAAGCGTAGAATTGTTTTTGTACGTTAAATTCCGAGATAACAGCTTTTTACAGAATCGAAATCGGACATCCGGAAGTCATCAAATGCTTAAAAATAGAATTTCGGACTGTCACGTTCGCTTCTGTGTTCGCCTTGCGAACAGTTCCGCAGGGTATTGGCCGCTCGCTTCTGTGTTCGCCTAGCGAAGGTGTCTTGGGGCATAAAATGCTATTTTCGTATTTTTGCCGTAACGGGAGAACCGTAACTCGGAATGACGCACGGTTCGAAGCGTTGGAAAACTATTCCAATGCTCTATGTGATGGTGAATTTGTGGCATGGAATTAAGTTATTTATTGATGGGATATGTTTGGATGTTGTAGCAAGTGCGGAAAGTGCAGTCCGTGTTTCCGCCATAACTCACAAATTGAGTGTCCGTTTGGCATGGAGTTTTCCATACTCATTTGAGCGAGTCAATGGTTGTTTCAACCGATGATATTTTGATTTATTCGAAGATTATAGAGGATCATGTTGAGCATCGAGAACTTGGGTTATTAGTGTTGGAGAAGGAGCAGTTATATGCCACGGTGAAGAAAGTTCAAAGAGTTTTTGGGAGAGCTGTCAACAGCTCGTGTGTTGATTTTTTTTGCCGAATCCGACAGAACTATTCGTTGTGTTTCGTGATGCTTTGTTGATATGATGGGATGATATGTTAAGTGCAACATCAGTGAATTTTAGTTAGGCTTTGAGGAAATTTAAAGTACATAAGAGGGATTATCTGACAAGTGATTTAGAGTTAGTTGTTGTTGTGTTTGTGCTAGAGTTGGAAGCTTCAATTGGTTAGTTTGAGATTTGAAATATTTGGTGATCTCAAGAGCTTAAGGTATTTTTTTTGATTTGGAAGAGTTGAATATGAGGCAGAGAAAATAGTTGGGACTTCTGAAGGATTATGGTTTTGGATTGAATTACCATTCGGGTGAAGAAAACATGGTAGCTCATGCATTGATTTGGAGATCATTGCATAAACTGATGCTGATGATGAACTGAGTTAGAAATAATTGAGCAATTTTGTGATATGAGTTTGGTTTGTGAAGAGACTTCTTATGGAGTTAAACTTAGTGTGTTGGACCTTACTATTAGCATTCTCGATAAGATTCGAGAAGGTCAGGAATCTAGTGTGAGTGGTGGATTGGTTGAATTTGATGAAATAAATTTGAAGGGCTGATTTTTGGATTAATGAAAATGGTATCATGAGACGTCGTGATGGAGTTGTGTTTTAGATATTATTGAGGGGAATAAGAGTATTCATGAAGAAGGACATTGAGGTAGATGAAGTATCCATCTCGGTGTTATGGAGATGTAACCGGATTTGAGGAAATTATTTTGGTGGCCATAAATAAAGAGAGAAGTAGTTGAGTTTGTATATGCTGGTTAGACTTACCGAAAGTTAAAGATTGAACATCAGAGACCGTGGGTCTGATGCAACCGTTGAATATTCTAGAGTGGAAATCGGATAGTATTTTCATGGATTTTGTGTTGAGTGTTCCGAAGAATTTGAAGGGATATGATTTAATTTGGGGGATTTTGGATAGATTGACTAGATCAGCTCATTTACACCAATGAGGATTAATCATTCTATGTTGAAGCTAGCTGAGATGTATATTGAGGAAGTTGTGAAGCTGTATGAGATATCATCGAATATTGTGTAAGATGGAAATCTGAGATTTTCATCGAGGTTTTGGGAGAGGTTGCAGACACTTCGGGTACTAAGTTGAGGTTGAGTTCTTCCTATCATCCGCAGGCGGATGGATAGACAGAGAGAACTATCCACTCTTTAGCGGATTTATGAGAGTTTGTATTTTGGATCAAGGTGGATCCTGGGATAGTTAATTGTCGTTGGTTAAGGTTACCTACGATAATAGTTACCATTCTAGTATCAGAATGGCACCGTATGAGGCTTTGTAGAGTAGGAGGTGTAGGGCTCCTTTGTGTTGATATGAGTCATGCGAGAGTGTTGTACTCGGACCTGAGTTTGTGCAAGAGACGACTGAAAAGATCAAGATGATCCAAGAAAAGATGGAAGTGTCACAGAGTCGTCAGGAGAGTTACTATGATAAGAGGGGGGTGCACTTGAATTTCAAGAGGAAGATATCATGTTCTGAGAGTTACACCGGTAATTGGTATTGGTCAATCTTGGAATCTCAAGAGCTCACACTATGTTTTGTGGCCTGTATCAGAGTGGCGTAGTGGAAGCGTGGGAAAAGTAGCCTGTTAGACTGTTTTACCGCTGTCACTTTTGAATTTGCATGATGTGTTTCATGTGTCTCCGCAGAAGGAGTACATTTATTCAGAAGGATGGTGTACAGGTTAGAGATGATTTGACTGTTGAGGCATTGCTAGTTCAGGCCGATGAACGAGAAGCAACTCCGAGGTAAAGGGATTACCTTGGTTAGGGTAGGTTTGGGAGGACCAGCTGAGGGAAGTTGGATTTGAGGGCATGAGGATCAGTTGAGGGAGTCATATCCGACTCTGTTTTCTCGAGGTAATTTTCGAGGACGAAAATTCTTTTAAGTGGGGGAGAGTTGTAACACCTCGAATTTAATCAAAATATTTTAATTAATTATTTAATTGAGACTATTTGTATTTTGAGTGGTTTTCGGTGGTGTTGTGGATTATCGAGAAAATGTGCATTTTTGGACTATTTACCAAATTAATAGTATACTATATGAGAATATTAGTATTATTATTGATTAAAATGAATATAAGTGAAATAGGGGTAAATTGGGCCTTATGAAGAGTTAGTAGGGGTGTAATGGGAAAACCCCAATTGTGTGGCCAAGTCTAAGTTAACAAAATAGAATTCTGAAGGTTTGAGATTCATTTTGTTAACCGTGAAAAGAATGGAGGCCAGAGCTTTGAGGAGGGAGAAAGGAGGCAAAAGCTTCGGAAGATTACCAGAGTTAATCGTGAAAGCTGCAGATTCGGCTAAGGTATGAGGAGTATTGTGTTTCATAGTTTTCTATGTGTACCTGTAGATGTGTTTATGGTGAGGCTAAACCTTGGGATAATTTGGGTTACTTGTGGGAAAAATTAGGGAACTGATAATACGACTGTGAGATGATGATTTATAATAAGTATCACTGGATACTAATATGAGGAAGGGAAACCTTCGGCCTTCGTGGCCAAAACCTTGAGACTGTGATGTTCTGACCCTATAGGAATAGAAATATTCAATATGAGTAACTGATGTACTCAGAGTAATTTGAGAAAATAGTGTTTTAGGAGGTGCAAATGTTACAGGATTGGCCTAATAAACCATAGATTTTGTGCTTTTATCGCCGTAAGACCTTAGGGATGATTTAGGGATGTTTTGGGGGCATTGGGGAAGTGAATCGTGTGGACTTTTGGGTTAATTTAGGTTTTGGTGCGTCACAGCATTTTGCTGTCTGTCACGACTGTTCATGTTTTCGGTCGAAATTGTTTTGGACGTAACTTTTGATCCGTAAGTCCGTTTTGACCCCCGTTCGAAGCGGTTGAAAGCTAATAAACAAGGATATAACATAGTATAGATAAGAGAATTGTTTTCCCAATATTCGTATATCTAATTATGTTTGAGAAGTCAACTGGGTATATGTTCTAGTAACGAATCATATTCTGGTTCAGTGATGTCTTGATGTTTTAATGCTGCGATTTTCCTGATGAACTACCATAGGGGTAACTGTGATAATATGATGAATTGACATGAGTATGATAATGATTTTTATGTGATGTTTACATGATGACATGATGATTTCTATGATGTAATATGATGATATTACCATGATTTTGATGAAGTATGTGATAACATGAGATATGATGATTTATGTGATGATGATGAATGATGATGCATCATATGTTGTTATTATCAGGATTATTATTGTGACGTGTGCATCATACATTTATTTGCATCCGGACTTCGGTTCAGGACCTCGATTATTTTGACTTCAGTCCCATTGTGTGGATGTGAAGTATTTTGACGTGCTCCGATCCATTGATGGGGATCTATGGAGGGGTGATGACCTAGTGTCTATCGAGCTGTGATGATTGGTACCACATGCATTGGGTTGTGTTGCATATTGCATTTATGAGTCCTTCTATGTGAATTATGATGTACCTTCGAGACACATTTTAAAGGATATCAATGTGTTGAATATAAATATGACGCCGTTTATGCATTAATTTTTATATATTGATTACTATGAATTGTTTTACTCACCCTACCTATTTGAATGTTACCTCCACGTGGGTAACGTGCAGATGATGCAATTTAGCTTTGGACGCCGTTGAGGAGTACTTTTGAAGTTTTTGAGTGTTTTAGTCTTTTGGTCAGCTTAGAGGGTCTTGCTCTGATATGTAACATGGGGTTGGGTTCCTTGAGTAGGTTTTATATTGTTGAAGTTATTTTGATTTAATTTCCCTTTTGAGGAAACTTTGATTTATGTTTTGAGTTCCGCTGTTTATGTTGTTTTGATGTACTTTGAGAAAACCCGTGTGTTATGGAGCATTGACTTACTTTGAGACATTGAGAAATGTATGCCCTTTCGTGGCATTTTAATTGAGATTTATTAATTTACTTTGAAATTCCTGTTATTTTGCCTTAATAAGTGTTGGGGTAGAAATGGTGTTACATTAGTGGTATCAGAGCGGGTCGGTCCGTCCGACCAAGTTGTCTAATGTTGTTGTTCCCTTGTATACGTCATATGTGTGAAAACACTGTCGGTACATGTTTGTTGTCTAACCTTTGTCTGCAGAAGCGGGAATGATTCAAGTGGGGGAGAAGCTTGTGTTTCTCCGGAATGCTGCGAGTGTGGAGTTGTAGCTCAGTGTGTGGTTGAACGCTGTTATAGTTTGGTAAAGATGGTTTATATCCCATCATGATTTCGGCTGTCTATTGACAAATTGAGGAACTGATCACCCTTAATCTCTTGTTGATAGTAGACAAGATTGTGTTGGATGGGATAGACGTGTCTTGCAAGCTTATATGGCGTGAGCAGTGAATTGTCTTGAGTTAAGCTAAGTGCTTACGAGATTGTTTTGATGAGTCGGCGTAAGACGGTGTGGAGATGTTTATTTTGGCTGAAACTTTGAATGTTGAGGAAAGTGAGAGAATTGGGGTTTTCCAATTAATTGTGATTGTCCGAAAGTTTTTCCGAAGAGATAAGTGATTTACTATCGGAACGTGAAATGGAGCTTACAATCGAATTAGTTCTTGGAACTAGTCCGATATTGATGGCTCCATATTGTATGTCTGCGTTGGGATTGGAGAAGTTGAAGAGTCAACTTAAAGACCTTCTTGAGGAGAGGTTCTTTTGTCTAAGTGTGTCACCGTAGGGTGCACCAATTTTGTTGGTTAGAAAGAAAGAAGGTTTTGTGAGGATTTGGGTGGACTATAGATAAGTGAACAAGATGACTATCAAGGATAAGTGTTCGCTTCCAAGAGTTGATGATTTGATGGATCAGTGGGTTGAAGGATGTGAGTTTCCTTGGTCATATGAACTCGAGTAGAGTTATTACGGTTGATATGTCGAAGGTCGAAGTTGTATCGCAATGGGAGGCTCTAAGATCTGCTTTTGAGATTAGAAGTAATTGGGTTTTAATATATTTCAAAATTGAAAGTGTGTTGAATGGCCTCCTAAGCGTGGAATTGTTGTTGTACGTTGAATTCCGAAATCACAGCTTTTTACGGAATCGAAATCGGACACCCAGAAGTCATTTAACACTCAAAAATAGAATTTCGGACAGTCACGTTCGCTTATGTGCTCGCTTCTGTGTTCGCCTAGCGAAGGTGTCCTGGTGTAGAAAATGTTGTTTTCGTATATTTGCCGTAATGGGAGAACCGTAACTCGGAACGACGCACGGTTTGAAGCGTTGGAAAGCTATTCGAATGCTCTATAGGATGGTGAATTAGTGGCATGAAATTAAGTTATTTATTGATGGGATATGTTTGGATGTTGTAGCAAGTGTGGAAAGTGCAGTCCGTGTTTCCGCCATAACTCACAAATTAAGTGTCCGTTTGGCATGGGGTTTCCCATACTCCTTTGAGCGAGTCAATGGTTGTGTCAACCGATGATATTTTGATATATTCGAAGAGTATAGAGGATCATGTTGAGCATCGAGAACTTGGTTTATCAGTGTTGGAGAAGGAGCAGTTATATGCCACGGTGAAGAAAGTTCAAAGAGTTTTTGGGAGAGCTGTCAACAGCTCGTGTGTTGATTTTTTTGCCGAATCCGACAGAACTATTTGTTGTGTTTCGTGATGCTTTGTTGATATGATGTGATGATATGTTAAGTGCAACATCAACGAGTTTTAGTTAGGATTTGAGGCAATTTAAAGTACATAAGAGGGATTATCTGACAAGTGATTTCAAGTTGGTTGTTGTTGTGTTTGTGCCGGAGTTGGAAGGTTCAATTGGTTAGTTTGAGATTTGAAATGTTTGGTGATCTCAAGATCTTAAGGTATTTTTTTGATTTGGAAGATTTGAATATGAGGCAGAGAAAATAGTTGGGACTTCTGAAGGATTATGGTTTTGGATTGAATTACCATTCGGGTGAAGAAAACGTGGTAGCTCATGCATTGATTTGGAGATCATTGCATATACTTCTCTGATGGTGAAATGAGTTAGAAATGATTGAGAAGTTTTGTGATATGAGTTTGGTTTGTGAAGAGACTTCTTATGGAGTTAAACTTAGTGTGTTGGACCTTACTAGTAGCATTCTCGATAAGATTCGAGAAGGTCAGGAATCTGGTGTGAGTGGTGGATTGGTTGAATTTGATGAAATAAAGTTGAAGGGCTGATTTTTGGATTAATGAAAATGGTATCATGAGACGTCGTGATGGAGTTGTGTTTTAGATATTATTGAGGGGAATAAGAGTATTCTTGAAGAAGGACATTGAGGTAGATGGAGTATCCATCCCGGTGCTATGGAGATGTAACCGGATTTGAGGAAATTATTTTGGTGGCCATAAATGAAGAGAGAAGTGGTTGAGTTTATATATGCTGGTTAGACTTACCGGAAGTTAAAGATTAAACATCAGAGACCGTGGTCAACCATTGAATATTCCAGAGTGGAAATCAGATAGTATTTTCATGGATTTTGTGTCGAGTGTTCCGAAGAACTTGAAGGGATATGGTTTAATTTGGGTGATTTTAGATAGATTGACTAGATCAGCTCATTTATACCAATGAGGACTAATCATTCTATGTTGAAGCTAGCTGAGATGTATATTGAGGAAGTTGTGAAGCTGTACAAGATATCGTCGAATATTGTGTCAGATAGAAATCTGAGATTTTCATCGAGGTTTTGGGAGAGGTTGTAGACGCTTCGGGTACTAAGTTGAGGTTGAGTTCTACCTATCATCCGCAGACGGATGGATAGACAGAGAGAACTATCCAGTCTTTAGCGGATTTGTGAGAGTTTGTGTTTTGGATCAAGGTGGATCCTGGGATAGTTAATTGTTGTTGGTTAAGGTTACCTACGATAATAGTTACCATTCTAGTATCAGAATGGCACTGTATGAGGCTTTGTAGAGTAGGAGGTGTAGGGCTCCTTTGTGTTGATATGAGTCAGGCGAGAATGTTGTACTCGGACCTGAGTTTGTGCAAGAGACGACTGAAAAGATCAAGATGATCCAAGAAAAGATGGAAGTGTCGCAGAGTCGTCAGGAGAGTTACTATGATAAGAGGGGGGTGCACTTGAATTTCAAGAGGAAGATCTCGTGTTCTGAGAGTTACACCGGTAATTGGTATTGGTCAAGCTTGGAATCTCGAGAGCTCACACTATGTTTTGTGGCCTGTATCAGAGTGGCATAGTGGAAGCGTGGGAAAAGTAGTCTGTTAGACTATTTTACCGTTGTCACTTGTGAATTTGCATGATGCGTTTCATGTGTCTCCGCAGAGGGAGTACATTTATTCAGAAGGATGGTGTACAGGTTAGAGATAATTTGACTGTTGAGGCATTGCTAGTTCAGTTCGATGAACGAGAAGCAACTTCGAGGTAAAGGGATTGCCTTAGTAAAGGTAGGTTTGGGAGGACCAGCTGAGGAAAGTTGGATTTGAGGGCATGAGGATCAGTTGAGGGAGTCATATTTGACTCTGTTTTTTAGAGGTAATTTTCGAGGACGAAAATTCTTTTAAGTGGGGGAGAGTTGTAAGACCTCGAATTTAATCAGAATATTTTAATTAATTATTTAATTGAGAATATTCGTATTTTGAGTGGTTTTCAGTGGTGTTGTGGATTATTGAGAAAATGTGCATTTTTGGACTATTTACGAAATTAATAGTAT
Source organism: Lathyrus sativus (assembly GCA_963859935.3). NCBI lineage: Eukaryota > Viridiplantae > Streptophyta > Magnoliopsida > Fabales > Fabaceae > Lathyrus > Lathyrus sativus. The sequence goes on from OZ012737.1 coordinate 434,138,155, forward strand.
ACTATATGAGAATATTAGTATTATTATTGATTTAAATGAATATAAGTGAAATAAGGGTAAATTGGGCATTATGAAGAGTTAGTAAGGGTGTAATGGGAAAAGCACAATTGTGTGGCCAAGTCTAAGTTGACAAAATAGAATTCTGAAGGTTTTGGATTCATTTTGTTAACCATGAAAAGAATGGAGGCCAGAACTCTGAGAAGGAAGAAAGGAGGCAAAAGCTTTGGAAGATTACCGGAGTTAATCGTGAAAGCTGCAGATTCGGCTAAGGTATGGGGAGTATTGCCTTTCATAATTTTCTATGTGTACTTATAGATGTGTTTATGGTGAGGCTAAACCTTGGGATAATATGGGTTACTTGTGGGAAAAATTAGGGAACTGATAATATGACTCTGAGATGATGATTTATGAAATGTATCACTGAATACTAATATGAGGAAGGGAAACCTTCGGCCTTCATGGCCAAAACCTTGAGACTGTGATGTTCTGACCCTATAGGAATAGAAATATTCAATATGAGTAACTCTAATGTACTCAGAGTAATTTGAGAAAATAGTGTTTTAGGAGGTGCAAATGTTACAGGATTGACCTAATAAACCATAGATTTTGTACTTTTATCGCCGTGAGACCTTAGAGATGATTTAGGGATGTTTTGGGGGCATTGGGGAAGTGAATCGTGTGGACTTTTGGGTTAATTTAGGTTCTGGTGCGTCACAGCGTTTTGCTATCCGTCACGACTGTTCATGTTTTCGCTCGAAATTGTTTTGGACGTAACTTTTGATCCGTAAGTCTGTTTTGACCCCCGTTCGAAGCGGTGGAAAGCTAATAAACAAGGATATAACATAGGTTATATAATAGAATTGTTTTCCCAATATTCTTATATCTAATTATGTTTGAGAAGTCAATTGGATATATGTTCTAGTAACGAATCATGTTCTGGTTCAATGATGTCTTGATGTTTTGATGCTGCGATTTTCCTGATGAACTACCATGGGGGTAACTGTGATAATATGATGAATTGTCATGAGTATGAAAATGATTTTTATGTGATGTGTACACGATGGCATGATGATTTCTATGATGTATTATGATGATATTACCATGATTTTGATGAAGTATGTTATAACATGAGATATGATGATTTATGTGATGATGATAAATCTGATGAATGATGATGCACCATATGTTGTTATTATGAGGATTATTATTGTGACGTGTGCATCATACATTCATTTGCATCCAGACTTCGGTTCAGGACCTCGATTATTTTGACTTCAATCCCATTGTGTGGATGTGAGGTGTTTTGACGTGCTCCGATCCTATTGATGGGGATCTATGGAGGGGTGATGGCCTAGTGTCCATCGAGCTGTGATGATTGGTACCACATGCATTGGGTTGTGTTGCATATTGCATTTATGTGTCCTTCTATGTGAATTATGATATTGTGCCTTCGAGGCACATTTTAAAGGATATCAATGTGTTGAATATAAATATGACGCCGTTTATGCATTAATTGTTATACATCGATTACTATGAATTGTTTTACTCACCCTGCCTGTTTGAATGTTACCTCCACGTGGGTAACGTGCAGATGATGCAGTTTAGCTGTGGACGCCGTTGAGGAGTACTTTTGAAGTTTTTGAGTGTTTTAGTCTTTTGGTCAGCTTAGAGGGTCTCGATCTGATATTTAACATCGGGTTGGGTTCCTTGAGTTGATTTTATACTGTTGAAGTTATTTTGATTTAATTTCCCTTTTGAGGAAACTTTGGTTTATGTTTTGAGTTCCGCTGTTTATGTTGCTTTGATGTACTTTAAGAAAACCCGTGTGTTACGGAGCATTGACTTAGTTTGAGACATTGAGAAACGTACGCCCTTTCGTGGCATTTTATTTGAGATTTATTAATTTACTTTGAAATTCCTGTTATTTTGCCTTAATAAGTGTTGGGGTAGAAAGGGTGTTACATATTTCACATCCATTTGACATATATTCCAGTTATTCATGTTTGTTAGACCAACAACCAACTTGATTGTTTCGATCCTGGCAACGAGTGCACAAAATTTGTCGAAGTCTATTCTTTCTTTTTGAAGAAATCCTTTTGCTACAAGTCTTGCCTAGTGTCAAGTTATTTCTTTTTTGGGATTCAACTTCACCTTGTATACCTTCTTCACATCAATTGCCTTCTTGTCTTGAGGAAATTCGAAAAGTGACCAAGTGTTGTTGACTTCAATGGACTTCAATTCCTCATTCATTGCTTTCACCCACTTCAAATCTTTCAATGCCTCAGCTACATTGACTAGTTTGGCATATTAATAGAAAGCATAGTGTACTAGCACACCTTCATCTATCTTGTTCTTTGAGGTCTACTTGGGCCTGCTTCACCTCTGACTTCTTGTCAAACTTCTCTTTCGACTTGACTAGCTGGCTCTTCATATGAGATTCTCACTGAATCCTTGTTAACATTCTCATCCAATCTCATTCTTTAAGATCATCTATCATCACATCCCTACTGATCACAACTTTCTTGTTCACTGGGTCGAACAACTTGTATCCTCCAGTCGAATGATATTCTATCAAGATAATTTGACTCGACTTATCATCAAGCTTTCTTCTCAGCTGATCTGGCACATCTCTATGTGCTATAGATCCAAACACATTTAAATGACTTAGGCTAGGCTTAACACTAAACCAACATTCATCTGGCGTGATTCATTCTAGCCTTTTCTTCACAAATATATTCAAGATGTATTTTGCAGTCGACGTAGCTTCTCCCCATAATTCTTCTGTAGATCTTTGCCTTTCAACATACTTCTTACCATATTCATGATGGTTCTATTATTTCTTTCTGCAGTTTAATTCTGCTGTGGAGTGTAGGGTGGTACCACCTCATGCATAATCTCATCTTTCTCACATAATGCATCAAAATATTTAGACACATACTATCCACCACCATCTGTCCTCAGAATCTTTAGCTTTTGACCACTTTGTCTTTTGACCATAAATTTAAATTTGGAAAATACCTCGATCACTTCACTTTTCTTCTTGGCAGGTAAGTCCACCGTTTTCTACTAAAATCATCTATGAACGTGGCAAATCTCTAATGTCTTTGAAATTGAGATGGCCAAGTCTATAATACCATATCCATTCGTCTCTGCTGGATGTTGTTGCAAGGCCCTTATGCCCCATCATATTAAGCTCAATCTTGAAGTTTCTATTATGAGATATTGGAGCCTTCAAGATTAAACTTTCATTTGAGTCGAGAACTTTCATCGTCTTGTCTTTAATCGACACCTTGTAATTCTTTTCGACCAGCTGCCTCATGATGAGAAAATTACTCTTCATACCTGGTATGTGTTGCACCCTAAAATTTACCCAACCTACTTTACTTGGTTTATGTTTCAATTGCATTAGCATTTGCATATTAGGTCATGTACATAATTCATTCATCTGCATAGCATAACATAGCAAATCATCCAACAAGAGACCAAGTACTATTCTTATCTCTATGAGCCTATCAAGAGGTTCTTATTCAAATTCAAGCCTATCCAAGTCATCAGAAAGAAATTGAAACCTAGAGAAGTCAGTGGACCAAGCAGTGGATCTATCTCCTATGTTGAGTGTATTTGAAGATCATCAAAGAAGTTGTGAGCTGTGAATTGAGCATGGGGGGTATATAGACATCATGGAGGACCTATAGGGCCATTTTGAAAGTGAGACAAGTCATTGATGTGATCACAAGAGTTGCAGTTGAAGACAGTCAACTAGGGCTTTATCTGGGTCAACCCTGGGTCAACCCTAGGTCAAATGCTTGATTGAAGGGCATCAAGGCCTGTTTGAAAGATGTGGGGTTCATCATTTGACATGTAGATATGGATGTGGTGTTGTGCCAAGGAGAAATCAAGAGAAATCAAGAAGAAGAGGAGTTTCTAAATTAGGGTTTCTGTGTAAAATCCCCTGATTTAGGTCAAACTTCCAAGCAAGATAATTCAAAATGCAAGCTTCAAATGGATCCTTGGCCAACATGAAACTTGTATAGGATCTCAAGACCTTTAATTTGAGTGGTGGAAGACATCAAGGAGATTTATAGAACTCAAGTTATGGTCCTTGCAAGTTACAGGTCATCTGAGGCATCTGAAATTTTGTCTGTGAAAGTTACTTGACTTCCAAGCAACTTTTACCCCTCACGGAGTTTTCAAATGGATTTCTGGACAACATGAAAGTTGTTCCTCATGATCTTAGCTTTCTATAAACGTATGGTATGCCTTCATCTGATTTGTGGAACTCTACTTATGTCTTTGGCAAGCAAAGGGTATTTTGGTCATTTGGAAATTATGGGTCATTTCAAGCATATGCCTAAAACTCATACAAGGAAGCTTCAAATGAAAAACTTCACAGCATCAAAGTTGTTCCAAATGACATTTTGAGTCTAGAAAAGTGGTCATGGAAGTTGGCAAATGCTCATAGCTCAAGATTGCAAATTTGGTCAATTAAAGGTGAATTTAATGAATAAAAGTGACCTAAAAAATGAGATTTTTCATAACATGTCCAAATGGGATGAAATTATAGGTCATTTTGATTGGAAATAATGTTTTGAGAAAATTGGAAATAGTGGATTTTTGAGTTTAGTTCAAAGTTTGAGAGTTATCATGGCTTGCTTATGATTAAAGTAACATATGCCAAATCACAAGGGATTTGTGTACAAGAAGCTTCCAGCAATTTCTAGATGTTTCCATGGGCATCTATATAAACCCTAGAGCTCCTTCAATGCAGGGTTGCACTTCATTTTGATCCAAAACATATAGTTTCATTCTCTCTTGCATCTTTGCAAATTCATCCAAATTCTCTCTATTCCTCATCATTCTTCAAAATTCTTGATCCTATCATACTCCATATTCATCATAGATCACATTGCAAGCAAGATCCAAGTGTATTGGTGCAAGATTCGTGTGTTGCAAGTTCATCATCCAAAGTGCAAGAAGAGTTGGTTATGGCAATCCAAAGCATTTAAGCAAGAGTTGCTGCATACAGTATCAAGATCCACCTCCATTGATCAATCCTAGAGCATTGCTAGTTGTGAATCCAAGGTTTCATCCATCTGTTTTCAGATTTCTACCAGGTTGGTATTCCTTTCGAATTGACTTAGAATAGATAGCATGATGTAGAATCATTAGGTTAGAACTGTTAGGAATAAGTAGATGATCAATTCCAGTGAGTTTGAGAGCATTTCATGGAGGTTGACATTTGAGCACACCAACTGTTTGGATCTAGAACTCGAAGAATAGGAAGTTTTAATTCATGTGGTTTAGCTTAGGATAATCAGTGATACAAGGTGAGTATTTTGATGACAAGAAATTGGGAAAAGAAGAAGTTGGAAGTTTGAGTATCCATGGAAGTGTACCATCGGGTTTCTTGATTCAGTTGGTTTCAGTGAGAATTATTAGCATGGTTGTATTCTGCTCGAGAAATAGAGCATCTTTGCTTTTTGCGGATTTGAATTTCATGGAGAAACGAAGCTGTATGAGTGTGTTGAAGTCTGGTTCATGCAAGCTCGTTCATGCTGGTTCATGGTGAAACCCTAGCTCATTGGGGAAGACGACTTGGCGTGCGTTGGATCCTTCAGAGACTTTTGACCAATGGCTTCATCTGACGACTCACATTTAATTGAAAATAGGAGGGAACTCAGAACGTGAAACACACCGTTTCACTTAAGTTCTCAGATTGGGCTTAATGATTATTCATATCCGCACCCCCACTTGCCAGGCCCATTCCCAATTGAACTGCATTTATTACTTTCTGCACCGTTTTTGTTTTTATTTTCTTTTGCATTTTCTGAATATGCACTGGGCCCAGGCGCGCCTTGCTACGCGCACCCCCAGTCTGGGCCCATCATCCTTTTTCCAATGCATTCTCTTACTAACTGCACCCCTAGCCCATTTTACTTCATTTTAATTTCCTTTATTTTTCTTAATTGTTTGAAAATTCATAATAAATTGAAAATTCCATATTTTTGATTGGTTGTTTTTTTTACCATTTTCATATTTCTGTGTAGAAAAATATCATGTAATAAAATTTCCATTTTATTTTCTTTTAATATTTTTTGCATATTTTTTCTTTTAATACCTTTTTAATAGAGTTAATTTGTATATAGTTTTTGTAGAATTTCTTTTAGGTGGTTCTCATAATCTTTTTAGGCCAATTTTTTTAGTATAACTAGATACATATATTAGGTGCCCCCTTTGATTTTTATATCAATTTTTTAGGATTTATTTTAGGTAGTTTTAGTTAGAAAACATTAGGCTAATCATTTAGGGTTGTGAATGTAGTATAAGTCTAACAAAACAAATTTCTTTTTGGTTTTCTTTAGGAAAAATTAAATGATGGGACTATAGGGGTATTGAGGGTAAGTAATAGATCCCTTAGAAAATATTAGACTTCCCCTATTCTACTATTACTACTAGTATATTTCCTGTATTTGATTGATTGTGTGGTGTGCCCTCTCTAGGGTTATTATTTGACTGTGTGGGGTATTGGGAATGCTTGGGGCTTGGGTTTGAGTTGAAGACTTTGTTGATGAAGCCCATTGAAGACAAAGGGAATGAAGACCCAGTTCAAGAGTAGATGAAGAGTTTATCTTGCTGGCAGCTGTTGAAGGTTATAGGATCTAGGAGTTAGGTAGAGCTCTAGAATAGCAACTTGATTCACAAACATGGAAGGTCTTGTTTGCCTCCATCCCTCTCTATGATGCAGAGTCTCTCTAGGACACTCACCCCCTTCCTTTAGAAGGCTTGGTGACAGTGTCTAAGAGATAGAACTCTTGAGAGAAACATTCTATATGTTGTTAACAGTCTGTTTGCCACCTTTGGTGGTCAACTAACTGCTTAACATCCCAATTCATTCTTTTGACTGTTCCTCATCTTGGAGATTGGGATTTGAAGAAGAGCCATTGAAAGATTGAAGATAGAGACCTTGCTTGAAGGCTGTGAAGATGAAGACTGATGCTTGCTTGGAGCTTGTAGATAGTTGAAGATGACTTAAAGACAGATGTTGATGAAGATTGCTTTTGCTGTTTATAATCCTTGATGTATTGTTTGAATTTCTCTGACTGTATTGCTTGCTAATTGACCTGTTAGGTTGAAAGCGAATGTTGTTCGCTTTTGCCTATTGTTTTCTAGGTTCGAGGTTGAGTGGGACTCCCTTGCCTCGCTTGTATTGCTGCATTCATGCATTTTACTGCTTTATTGTATATTTGCTATTGTTGCTGTTTCCGTCTATTCCCTTAGGATCTCTGTTTCTCTCTGCGCAAGAGAGGAGCATGATAGACATTAGGTCTTAACCCATGCATGATAACATTAGGTTAGTTTGATTCCCTTTTCAACCATATGTTAGAGTTCTGTCTCTTCTTTCTCAAAACAAACAGAAAAACACAATAAGATTTCAAACACAATAAAAGACACTTCTTCCGTAAAAGAATGTGAACTCATCAAAACGTCATTTTTGTCCGCTTGGACGCGTAATCAGAAGAACCCTTTTTCAGAAGGAGATAAAAAACAATCAAGACAGACTTGTGTCGTACGTGGCCCGAACTACGTTTGCTCTGATCTTTCATGTTGTATGAAAGTACGTAGGAATAGGATGCGATATCCTAGCGAGCAACCTTCCCCTCCTTTCCCGTAGGTAGGCGAACTACGTTGACTCTGATTTCTCGTTCCAGACGGGAATACGTAGGCATAAAGTGCGATACTTTGCCGAGTCATTTTATTTTCTTTTAACCTCAGACCTGTAGAATAGATAGAATAACAATCCGTACCAGAAAACAAGCATGGATCCCGTCGAGTACGACGGACGTGAGGGGTGCTAATACCTTCCCCTTGCGTAACCGACTCCCGAACCCAGAATTTGGTTGCGATGACCATTCCTTTCCCGTCTTTGCGGTAGGTTTACTCTGAGCGTTTCCTTTCCCTCCTTTGGGATAAATAACGCACGGTGGCGACTCTTCTGTTCAGCCGGCGCCGATTTTCGCAGTAGCGACAGCTGGCGACTCTGCTGGGGATCCAACGTCCCCTGGCTGCTAAGGACTACGATAGTTCCTTATGCATTTGGGATCCAACGTCCCTTAAGCGAGTCAATCCTAGCGCTTGTTTTCCCGTCGAGGATTTTGTATGGATTTATATTTCTGTCATTTACTCTCAGGATTATATTATTGTTATTATTGCTGTATTGGGGTGTGACGGGTGTTCTATGATTGAGAGATAAGCCGGACCTGGGCTTGAGTGCACCTAGAATTAGAGTGGAAAGTAGTGGGCGCGCACTGCTTTGCATGTCCTAGTGTCCCGCGAAATCCACACTCAGACGAGGTTCTTCTGGTTGGCCTCCTGTCCTACCCTTTGGGTGGCTCGGGTTGCTGGTTAGTTGGATTGTCGACTCTAGGAACCGATCATTTGGAAGTTTGCTAAGTGAGGCCTCTTCAGGATTTGATGATGCCACTCCTTCTGGGAATCGTATCATCAACCCTGAAAGTCTGTGACGCCGACGACCGCATAGGATGCCATACCATTGTCAGTTATTAGGACACCTACCTGTGAGAGGGTTTGGGGTTATGCAGGTAACTAGACCTTCAGATACCGGTTTGTTTCTTGATCTGAGATTCTGGGTATTTATGGACAGTGGAGAGGTCTATCAGAGACCAGTTGGAGTTATGATATGGGGTCTGTCAGAGACCAGTCAGAGTTATATTATGGGGTCTATCGGAGACCAGTGTTGAAGCTTTATTTTGGGTCTGTCCAAGACCAGGGTTTGAGGAATTCCGGATGGTCTATCTGAGACTTATGATGTGGTTCAGGCTTCTCAGCCATGGCATTTGGTCCCTGTTTCATTTTATGTGCATTGCATTGTTTGCATAACCATTATCATTGCATCCCATTAACGTGTGTCTGTGCTGCAGGTGCATTTGCGTATTCCCTGGTTCTAGTGTCCGGACTTCTGAGTATTAATCATGGCTGGTTTGAGGATGACAGTTGCCTACAAGTTACCTATCCCTGATATTACTCCCCTCTTGGGTCTGATTTCTCTTGCTGATGAGGATGTCCGTAGAAGCTTCAGGCAGAGTTACGGAAGGCTGTTGAGATTGGTTCGCAAACCAACTGATGATGAACTGAATGGGCTGTATACACTGATGCAATTCTATGACCCTGCTTTGAGATGTTTCACATTCGCTGACTTTATTTTAGGGCCTACCATGGAAGAGTATGCAGAGTTCATTGAGCTACCAGTACAGAATAAAGTCCCTTTTATTCACTCTGCCGCTGAGCCCAAGTTGGAGGACTTAGCTAAGGCCTTGCACATGAATGCTTCTGAGCTGTTGATGACTTCTTGGCGCGGGGTTCCAGGTTTCTCCCTCCAGTTTCTGATTGGTAAGGCTCAGGAATACGCCAAGAATGGATGTTGGGTAGTCTTTAACGCTGTTTTGGCTCTGTGCATTTATGGGATAGTGCTGTTTCCCAATTTCCCGAACTTCGTGGACATGGATGCATTTCATTTGTTTGCTGCTGGCAACCCTGTACCCACATTGATCGGGGACTTCTACCATTCGATGCACTACAGAAATGAGAATAGGAGAGGCAAGAACGTCTCTTGTTGTGTTCCTTTGCTGTACATATGGTTTAAGAGCCATCTCCCCTTGAAGGGACCTTTTGTAGATAGTGCAACTACAGCTGACTGGCCGGAGCGCCTGATGAGACTATCTTCTGAAGATATTGAGTGGTTCGACCGAGACTTGCTGGGGTCTGAGCTTATTTTCAGTTGTTCTGGGTATCCTAATGTTCTGTTGATAGGAAGAAAAGGGTGCATCAATTATAACCTATCTCTGTTTGTTCGCCAGTTTGGATACGCGTTGAAGAACCCACCTAAGGAGGAAGAAGTACAGGAATCTCTGTACTTCACCGGTGATTTGAATGGAGAGTTACTAGCCAAGCTTCAGCATGCCTGGATGCGTATCAACAGAAGAGGGAAACCACTGTTGGGGAAGAATGATTGTCAGGCTTATGTACCATACAAAGTTTGGATCCAAGAGAGAGCAAGACAGTTGCTGATGCCATTTCCAGCTGCACCAGTCCCTGTTTATATTCCGGTAGAGGAACCAACCACTGTTACTATGGAGGTCTACGAGCGAGTTGTAAAAGAAAAAGAAGCCTTGATGAAGATCAATGAAGGGTTAGAAAAGGAACTGGCTCAGATGTGTAGTGAGAAGAACAAGGCTGTGCATTCTTTCCAACAGCAGATTGAATTAGTAAACCGGCTAGGTGCTGAATTGACTGAAGAGAAAAAGAAGCGTGAACGCCTGGGGAAAGAATTCAGAAGCTCTCATGACATGTTGGAGTCCAAAAAGAAAGCACTCGATGCCGCCCACCGGGAAATCTCTTCTTGTAACAAGACGTGGAATGCTACGCTAACCAACAACAAAAAGAGGGAAGACAAATTGAAGCAGCAAATTTCTGAACTTGAAGAACAGTTGAAGGCTAGCACTAAGAAGTATGAAGAGGAGGTAATGGCCAGATATAGTCTCCAGAATGCATTGAACAAGGCCATCGAAGGCATGAAAGAAGCTGTGTCTCAGAAGCGGAAGCTAGAGGATCGCTTCGGAGCAGGGGCATGGGAGGAATCCGCTGGTGATTTGCGACGTGTTCTCAAGTGAAGAGATCTACTTGTTGAGGGTCTACTTACCCGACCAAGTCATCCAGAGACTAAGAAGTTATTAGAGGAATACCAGGCCTATGGGAGTACTTGACCATTTCATGTATTAATGTGTATGCTTTATTTGCATTTTGTGCTGACCATCACCAGGATTGTTGGTTGAGGTCATGCCTTCTTATTGCACGCTCATTGATATTGTATTCTTGGCTTAATGGATTTCTCTGCAATATATGAGGTGTTTTCTATGGTTCGGCTCCGATCTTCGTATTGCTGTCACTGTCACCACACTGACACATTCGCACTAGAATCGGGGAATGATACGCCCTAATGCACAGACACATATTGCATTGCATTCACATTCATATTGCATTACAGGTGATTATTGAACTGTATCTCATTTCCTGCATTTTCTCAGGTCTTTTCAGGATTGAAAGTCAGCGCCCGCACCGATACTCCACTCGTACCAACTGCCGAAGAATTATGGATCAGATGCAGAATGAAATGCAGGACATGCGTGAGAAGCTGGCGCTATTCATGCAGACAATGGAGACCATCGCGAAAGGCCAGGAGAATTTGCAAGCTTTGGTGCAGCCTTTGTTGGTAAGAAATGCTGGGCACGGAAATGAAGACCATAACTCTGTGCGAGTTGACACTATTCACGGGGATGGTACCCCCACACTGGTAGCTCCACCTGTGGTAAACATACCTGCTGTCAATGTGAACAACGGCGCTGCCGCCGGGAACGGTAACGAGACTGTCGTCAACAACGTTGGGCTCGGAGATGTCAACCTGGGTGATAATATGGGAGGTAATGGCTTCGGTAATAACGGATTCGGCTTCAATGACCAGGGGTTTGATCATGCTGGGAAGTACGACTTCAACGCTCAAGGTTTCGGACAGGACGGATTCGGTATGACTAATCAAGGTTATGGCGGATTCGGAAATGGAAATGGTGCCGGGATAATGTCTTTCGGACCTGCTGGGGTCGCTCCGGGGTATGGTAACAGGGGGCGAGGCCCTGTAATAAATCAGACTAGAGTTGGTCGTAACAACGAGTACGATGGATACGGAACTGGGAACGGTAATTGGCTAGAGGATCAGCAAGAGGATGCTTTCTCCGGTGGAGGTTTCGAAGGTCCTATGGATGACTCTCAGAGAATCAAGATGCTCGAGGAGCAGATGAAGGGGGTCGTGAATCAAAGCGCTGTTGGCTTAGATATGACTACCGTGGGTCTGGTGCCTGGCCTGAGGGTACCAATAAAATTCAAAGCTCCCACATTCGACAAATATAAGGGGGACACCTGTCCAAAGGTGCACGTGCGGTCATACTACAGAAGGATGTCGGCGTATTCAAACGATGAGAGGATGCTGATGCATTTCTTTCAAGATAGCTTGTCTGGTCCTTCCCTTGAGTGGTATATGGGATTGGAGCCAACACAGATAAAGACATGGAAGCAGCTGGCTGAAGCGTTTGTGGCTCACTATAAGTACAACAGTGACTTGGCACCCAACTGGGTCCAATTGCAGGGGTTGTCCCAGAAGAAGGGCGAGAGCTTCAAAGAGTATGCGCAGAGATGGCGCGACATGGCTGCTCGAGTTCATCCTCCTTTAGAGGACAAAGAAATGAATGATATGTTCATAAGAACATTTACTGGCATGTTTTATGACAAGTTGTTTCATACTTCTTTGGGCAGTTTCTCAGACTTAATCCTGATGGGAGAGAAGATTGAAAGCAACATTAAACAGGGAAGATTCCAAGCTGAGGAATCCACTTCAGCTGGCAGTAATAGAAGGGCTTTCGGTGGGCGCCGTCAAGGTGATGCAAGTGCAGTGTTTGGGGGCCGAGGCAGAGGTCGAAACCAGTACAATCAGCCGCAGCAGGTGGCAAGTGTTACTATTCCATTTCAGCAACAACAAATGCAACAACAGCAACGGCAGCCACAACAGGGGGTACATCCTGCTCAGCGCAGAATCCAGGGGGCAAACCAAGGAGGGTGTTTGAAACGCCTCCTTCAACGTATGCCAAATTGTTACAGACATTACTGGGTTTGAACTTGGTGGAAAAGAGAACTATGGCGCCAGTAACGGGCACTCCTTCGTACGGCTTTGACGCAAGCAAGCACTGTGAATTCCACTCCGGGGCTCCTGGCCACGATATAGAGGGTTGCCATGCGTTCAAGCATGTGGTGCAGGATCTATTGGATAGTAAGGCTATCAATTTTGGACAGGCAGGTCCGAACATAGTGCAAAAGCCCATGCCCAACCATGGGGCAAACGCTATTTTAACCGAGGAGGGTTTGAATTTAATTATGAATGTTGATGACCTAAAGACACCTTTGTGCGAGATAAAGAGCAGGTTATTACAAGGAGGTGTGTATCCAGGCTGCGACGAGTATTGTTTAGAGTGTTGGACCCAAGCTGGGGGTTGTGCTGAATTGAAGAAAGGTATTCAGACTTTAATAGATGGAGGCACATTGCAATTCGACAGAACGGAAGTTGAGGAACCTGCAGAGGTATTAGCAGACAAGCAAAGTGATGTAGCTACTGTGACGATTCCCCGAAAAACAATAACCATAACGGCGCCGGCCAGGCGACCGCCGATCACTATCACCAAGGCAGGACCAATCCCTTATGAGAGCACTAAGGCAGTCCCCTGGACTTACGGGTTGGAAGCATACTGTGATGGGGTGAAAATTGATGTTAGTAAGCAGCCAGTTGAGGTTGTAGACAACGTCGTCGGTACCGGAGGGATGACAAGAAGTGGGAGAATCTTTATATCGCCGGAGGTAGAGGCTGAACGACTGGCGAAAGGAAAAGGAAAGATGAACGAGAATGTCCCGGTGCAGAGGAACGAAAAAGAAACGTCGTTGAAGGATGTGGAAGAGTTTATGCGCCTTATTCGTAAGAGCGATTATAAGATTGTTGAGCACCTTCAACAGACACCGTCAAAGATATCCATACTGTCGTTGCTATTATGTTCCGAAGCTCACAGAAATGCATTGCTGAAAGTTCTGGATACGTCCTTCATACCCCAAGATGTTTCCGTGAATCAGTTGGAGGGGGTGTTGGCGCACGTGAACGCAGGCCATAGCTTGGGATTTACAGACTTTGATTTGACCCCGAAAGGGAGAGAGCATAACATGGCGTTACACGTCTCAGTTGAGTGTAGGGGCTCAGTCATGTCTCATGTACTGGTAGACACCGGATCTTCCTTGAACGTGCTGCCCAAGAAAGCAATGATGAAACTGGATGTCAGAGGAATCCTTTGTACGCCTAGTGACTTGGTGGTCAGGGCATTTGATGGTACACGAAGAACAGTCTTTGGAGCCATAACGTTACCTCTACAGGTGGGGCCGGAGGTTTTCGCAACTGAATTTTATATTATGGACATCCAACCAGCATACAGCTGCCTTCTCGGACGACCCTGGATCCATGGTGCGGGGGAAGTCACGTCTACCTTGCACCAAAAGCTGAAATACATGGTAAGGGACAGTGTGGTCACAGTCTGTGGAGAAGAAGATATATTGGTTAGCCATATGTCATCATTCAAGTATGTAGAAGTCGACGGCGAGATTCATGAAATGCCCTGTCAAGCCTTTGAAGGGTTGCGCATCAAAGACAAAGGTCCCGGGCCGAGTAAAGCGTCAGAGGTAGCCGTCTCGTCATACAAGGAGGCTCAGGCTCTAGTGAAGACAGGTGAGACAAAGGGCTGGGGCAAGGTGCTGGATATTCCCGTGAAGATGGACCGATTTGGGTTGGGATATCAACCGTCGTCATCAACGCCTGCTGCAGGGGCACCCCGTTTCAAAGGACCAATAACAATCACCGCTAGTGGAGTGTGTCACGAGGCCATCAACGCTGTTTCAGATTCCGAAGAAGGGGACAGTGATTGCGACATGGACGCCTGGATTCAGCCAAGCGTGCCAGGACAAGGATTATGCAATTGGTCTATTCAGGAGATTGTTCCTGTGACTCACAAATAGTAATACTTTGTTTTCTTAATTGTTGAACAATCTGGTGTCTTACCCGGGGCATCGTGATTTTGCTTAGGGCTGTGCTGTTATGTACATTGCGTTGTTTAATCGTTAAATAAAAGGCGTTTTTTCATGTACAAATATTGCGATATCTGTTTTTCCTGTTTTGTGTTTTACAATAAAATGGCAACGTGGTTATTCGCTTTATACGCATTTTGAAGCATTTAACCATTCCTTTTGCAGGATAATATTTACAGATGACATCATTGAACCGCCTATGACTCGTCTCGACTTTGTGCACCCGGTATTTCAGGCCGAAGAAGAGATTGTTGAAGAGGGCGACATTCCCGAAGAATTGTCTTGGTTGGTAAAGCAAGAAGAACGAGTCATTCTGCCTCATGAGGAGGTCATTGAAATTATTAACCTGGGGTCGGAAGGGGTTGAAAAGAACATCCGTATAGGAGCCGCGCTGCAGAGCGACGTCAAGCGAAGACTGGTTGAAATGCTCGGAGAGTATAGTGATGTGTTCGCTTGGTCGTACGAAGATATGCCTGGGCTTGATACAGATATGGTTGTGCACCGCCTGCCGTTAAAAGAAGAATGCCCGCCGGTCAAGCAGAAGCTTCGCAGAACTAGACCTGATATGGCAGTGAAAATTAAGGAGGAGGTTCAAAAGCAGTGGGATGCTGGTTTCCTAGCTGTTACAAAATATCCCTCATGGGTCGCTAATATTGTACCAGTGCCAAAGAAAGACGGTAAAGTGAGAATGTGCGTAGATTACCGTGATTTGAACAAAGCGAGCCCGAAAGATGATTTTCCGCTTCCTCACATCGATGTGCTGGTTGACAACACTGCTCAATTCTCCGTATTCTCCTTCATGGATGGCTTCTCGGGCTATAATCAGATTAAGATGGCACCAGAAGACATGGAGAAGACTACTTTCATAACACCTTGGGGAACATTTTGTTACAAAGTGATGCCCTTCGGATTAAAGAATGCTGGGGCAACGTATCAGGGTGCAATGACGACTCTTTTCCATGATATGATGCATAAGGAGATCGAGGTTTATGTCGATGATATGATTTCCAAATCCCAGACGGAGGAAGAGCATTTGGTGAATCTGCTGAAGTTATTCAAAAGGCTTAGGAAGTTCAGGTTGAGACTGAACCCTAACAAGTGCACCTTCGGGGTGAGATCGGGTAAACTGCTGGGGTTTATCGTGAGCGAAAAAGGAATAGAGGTTGATCCTGCAAAAATAAAAGCAATACAAGAGATGCTGACGCCTAGAACAGAGAAAGAGGTGCGCGGGTTTTTAGGGAGGTTGAACTACATCGCTCGGTTCATATCTCACCTAACGGCTACGTGTGAGCCGTTATCCAAGCTGTTGAAAAAAGACCAAGCTGTAACGTGGAATGAAAATTGTCAAAAGGCGTTCGATAAAATAAAGCAGTATTTGAAGGAGCCTCCTATTTTGGTACCCCCAGTGGCAGGGAGGCCCTTGATTATGTATTTGACAGTTCTTGAGGGAAGTATGGGTTGTGTTCTCGGTCAACACGACGAGACAGGAAGAAAAGAGCATGCAATATACTACTTGAGTAAGAAGTTTACCGAATGTGAATCTCGATATTCAATGCTCGAAAAAACTTGTTGTGCGCTAGCCTGGGCCGCCAAGCGTTTGAGGCAATACATGCTGAATCATACAACCATGCTCATCTCGAAGATGGATCCTATCAAATATGTATTCGAAAAGCAGGCATTATCAGGGAGAATTGCCCGTTGGCAGATGGTTTTGACTGAATACGACATCCAGTATGTCTCGCAGAAGGCTATAAAGGGGAGTGTATTGTCTGAGTACTTGGCAGAGCAGCCTATTGAGGACTACCAATCGATGAGGTTTGATTTTCCTGACGAGGATATCATGTACCTAAAGATGAAAGATTGTGAAGAGTCGTTGCCAGACGAAGGACTAGAATTGGGTTCCAAATGGAAGTTGATCTTTGACGGAGCTGTAAACACCTACGGTAGCGGAATAGGGGCAATCATCACTACTCCACACGGGTCGCACATCCCGTTTACTGCTCGATTGACCTTTCCAGTTACCAATAATGAAGCCGAATACGAAGCTTGTATCATGGGGCTTGAAGAAGCCATTGATTTGCGAATCAAAAATCTGGATGTATACGGAGACTCAGCTCTGGTGGTGAATCAAATAAAAGGAGAATGGGAGACACGTCAGCCCAATTTGATACCGTACATGAATTACGCGAGGAGATTGTTGCCTTTCTTTGACAAGGTTGAATTGCATCATGTACCGCGAGCAGAGAATCAGATGGCTGACGCCCTGGCCACTTTGTCTTCCATGTACAAAGTCAACTTCTGGAATGAGGCTCCCAGAATTGTTATCTCTCGGCTTGACAGACCTGCCTTCGTATTTGCCATTGACGAAGCATCTGATGATAAACCCTGGTATTTTGATATCCTTAATTTCCTGAAGAACAAAGAGTATCCAGCTGGGGCATCCAGTCACGATCAGAAGACTCTCAGGAGATTGGCGGGTAATTTCTACCTGAATCCGGACGGTGTCCTGTACAGACGAAATCACGACTTGGTGCTACTATGTTGTGTAGATGAGAAAGAGGCGAAGCTGCTCATGGAGGAAATACATGAGGGTACATTTGGTACGCATGCTGGTGGGCATGCTATGACGAGGAAGCTGCTGCGGGCAGGTTATTATTGGCTGACTATGGAAACTGATTGTTTCAAGTTTGCGAAGAGGTGTCATAAGTGCCAAATCTATGCAGATAAGATCCATGTGCCTCCGAGTCCTCTGAATGTGATGTCATCGCCATGGCCATTCTCGATGTGGGGAATCGATATGATCGGAAAGATCGAGCCGACGGCTTCTAACGGACACCGGTTCATTCTAGTAGCAATCGATTATTTTACCAAATGGGTGGAAGCGGCATCTTACACAAATGTGACTAAGCAGGTGGTAGCCAGATTCATCAAGAGAGATATCATTTGCAGATACGGGATCCCCGAGCGGATAATCACCGACAACGGTTCAAACCTGAATAACAAAATGATGAAGGAGCTGTGTCAGAATTTTAAGATCGAGCATCATAACTCCTCCCCTTATCGACCCAAGATGAATGGCGCTGTTGAAGCGGCCAATAAGAATATAAATAAGATTGTCCAGAAGATGGTGGTGACCTATAAGGATTGGCATGAGATGCTACCTTTTGCTTTGCACGGTTATCGTACGACGGTACGCACATTAACCGGGGCAACCCCGTTCTCGTTGGTATATGGAATGGAAGCAGTGTTACCATTGGAGGTTGAGATTCCTTCGCTGAGGGTATTACGAGATGTCCAACTAGACGAGGCAGAATGGGTGAAAGACAGGTTGAACCAGCTGAGTTTAATGGATGAGAAGAGGCTAGCGTCTCTAGCATACGGTCGTTTGTACCAGAGCCGAATGAAGAAAGCATATGATAAGAAGATACATCCTCGGAGCTTTCAGACGGGCGACCTTGTGCTGAAAAGGATTCTCCCGCCACAGGCAGATCACAGGGGCAAGTGGACCCCCAACTACGAAGGGCCATACGTTGTCAGAAAAGTCTTTTCAGGAGGGGATTTATTGTTGTCCACCATGGACGGTGAAGACTTTACATCGCCTGTGAATTCAGACGCAGTTAAAAAATACTTTGCTTGAAATTGACCCGCTGGACAGAAAAAAGAGAGTCCAGGCAAAAATGGGGCATCCTGGCGAACCAAAAACAGAATGAAAGGTTCGGGCAAAAGTTAGGGATAAAATTGGAAAAAATGTACACCCGCGAAGTTGAAAACCTGCACTGGGCGGCTTCGGCAAAAAAGGGTATCCCGGTGAACTGAAAACCCGTAAAGGGCGGTTCACGCAAAAGTTAGGGATTTGAAAAGCAAATGACTGCGGTCCGAAGTTGATACTGCAGTGCGCATTGGTGCGGGAGAATATACCTGAGGGGTCGATTATCGGATACAATCTCTTCGGAAGGGTGAATACCGGGAAAGCACTAGAGTCAGGCGAGTCATAGGAGGATCAGTTCATGCTGTTCGTCTGCATCCCGTTGCCGACATGTGTACAAATGTGATTTGTCATTATATTTATGCTTCTTGCGCATACTTGTGTATTTGTTGTGCGTAGCTTCCTCTTTTCAGGAGTTACATCCCGTGTACAAAACTCCGCCCATTTAGGGGCCCAATCAATAAAACATGTTATTCAGTATTTGATACTGTTTCTTTACTGTTTTGTACATGATAAACGCCGAGGTTTAATAAAACTAGCAAGTGTATAACGTCGCTGGCCCTTGCCAATAATTGCTAAAACTTTGAATTAACTGAAAATAATGTCACTAACACTAACCTGAATAGATTTGGTTGCATAGACTTGTCTTGTCTCGTTCGTGGTGTTGCAGGGTTCGTAGCCGTATGAAGTGGACGATCAAAAGATTGCAGTATTGACCAGAAGCTCGTAACGAAAGACTCGATCCCCACGCAGGTCGCGCTTCTGAGATGACAATGTTCCTTACTAAAGAAGGATCAAATTCCCCAGCTAGTCGCAGCTTATCCGAAGGACATTCTCCAGCAGGGTCGTCCACCCTCAGCAGAATTGGCGATTCCGAGATCAAAGGCAGTATTCAGACAGTGCATCCCGAGCAGAGTGGTTTAGCCTCAGAAGATTAACATTTCCAACTCGTGAGCTGTACTTAGACAGTTTACCCTTCCCAGTAGGGTCATTTACTCTCCCCCAGCGGAGACAGTTGATTTTCCCCAAGAGAATCATTTCGTCCCCAGCGGAGTTCTCTTTTCAGCAAGTGTTTTCTTTCCTCCCAGTGGAACTCGAAGATTAAGACTCTCCCCGGCAGAGTTGGTTGTGTGTCCTGGCATTTATTTTGTCGGAATACCGTGTGATACTCGTTCACTCTCCAGCAGAAGTCCAATCATGATTGGCGCATTTAGTTATTCCTCAGCGAAGCGGGCTTCACTCTTCCAGCATTTATTTTGCTGGAATAATTCTGTGACACTTGGTTACCCCCAGCGGAGTTGGCATTATCTTCAGTATTTATTTTGCTGAAGCGGTTTTTGTATCCCAGCAGTTTAAGTCTGCATTTGCATTGGCATATAGTGTCATATTTGCATCTACCAAATAAAAACGCGTAGCATTTCCATGTCGAATGGAGCATTACGCCATTGTCAAACATATGCATGTTGAAACATAAACTAGGTTGGGTAACCGTTTATTTTCAAGTATTGTTTCCCATGCAGGTGGAGGGAGCTCTTGCTCAAATTAATTGTCAAACAGTCAAGATCTCGGCATGAGACATGTAATGATAATGTCAATCGTGGCATTATTCCCCACAGAGTTGTTTGTTAAAGTTTCTCTTACCCCTCCAGCGGAGTATTTCTTCAAGATCGTTGTTATAACAATATCAAAAGATTTCGTGAATCGACTTTTGGAGGTTGTCTTGCAGTGTGGATTCAGAAAATCCCCAGTAGAGTCCTTCTCAGATTTGCTGCCATGTCAGCACTGAAAATTGGAAGATTAGACTCATATTGTGTTACCCATGTGATTGATGGAGCTAGCTGCTGCAAAGATAGGCAGAAAAGCTGTATCATAGTTATTTTCCCGTCGTGGTGACGGAGTTAGTACCCGTAGCGATGGAGGTGTTGTTATTTCTTCAGATTATCTTCCCGCAGTGGTGGCGGAGTTATTTTCCCATAGTGGTGACGGAGTTATTTCCCGCAGTGGTGGCGGAGTTATCTTCCCGCAGTGGTGGCGGAGTTATGTTCCCGTAGTGGTGACGGAGTTATTTCCCGCAGTGGTGGCAGAGTTATCTTCCCGCAGTGGTGGCGGAGTTATGTTCCCGTAGTGGTGACAGAGTTATTTCCCGCAGTGGTGGCGGAGTTATGTTCCCGTAGTGGTGACGGAGTTATTTCCCGCAGTGGTGGCAGAGTTATTTCCCGCAGTGGTGGCGGTGTTATCTTCCCGTAGCGATGGCGGTGTTATTTTGTCTGTAACGGTAATAGAGTCAGTACCCGTAGCGATGGCGGTGTTATCTTTCTGTAACTGTGGAGGAGTTATTACCCGTAGCGATGGCGGAGTTAGTACCTGCAGTAATGATAAAGCAGTACCCGTAGCAATGTCGGTGTTGTTTTTCCAGATTATCTTACCGCAGTGGTGGCGGAGTGATGACGGCGTTATTTTCCTGTAATGGTGATAGAGTGATTTTCCTGTATCGTCGGCAGGGTCATGTTGGCAGAAGTACTTCTCCCGGTGAAGTCGATAAGTTCATTCCAGTATTGACAAGATAATATTGAAATCAGATTTGTTCCCCAAGCAGTCGTGCAGTTCATTTCTGCGGTTGGCAAATTTCTGGGTTCTTAGTATTCAACCGTCTCGTACCTCGAATGTTTGAAGGCCGTTCGCGCTTCACCCAGTCGGGTCCAAGTCGCTTGAATAGGGGCAGCTGTTGCACCCTAAAATTTTCCCAACCTACTTCACTTGGTTTATGTTTCAATTGCATTAGCATTTGCATATTAGGTCATGTACATAATTCATTCATCTGCATAGCATAACATAGCAAATCATCCAACAAGAGACCAAGTACTATTCTTATCTCTATGAGCCTATCAAGAGGTTCTTATTCAAATTCAAGCCTATCCAAGTCATCAGAAAGAAATTGAAACCTAGAGAAGTCAGTGGACCAAGCAGTGGATCTATCTCCTATGTTGAGTGTATTTGAAGATCATCAAAGAAGTTGTGAGCTGTGAATTGAGCATGGGGGGTATATAGACATCATGGAGGACCTATAGGGCCATTTTGAAAGTGAGACAAGTCATTGATGTGATCACAAGAGTGGCAGTTGAAGACAGTCAACTAGGGCTTTATCTGGGTCAACCCTGGGTCAACCCTAGGTCAAATGCTTGATTGAAGGGCATCAAGGCCTGTTTGAAAGATGTGGGGTTCATCATTTGACATGTAGATATGGATGTGGTGTTGTGCCAAGGAGAAATCAAGAGAAATCAAGAAGAAGAGGAGTTTCTAAATTAGGGTTTCTGTGTAAAATCCCCTGATTTAGGTCAAACTTCCAAGCAAGATAATTCAAAATGAAAGCTTCAAATGGATCCTTGGCCAACATGAAACTTGTAGAGGATCTCAAGACCTTTAATTTTAGTGGTGAAAGACATCAAGGAGATTTATAGAACTCAAGTTATGGTCCTTGCAAGTTACAGGTCATCTGAGGCATCTGAAATTTTGTCTGTGAAAGTTACTTGACTTCCAAGCAACTTTTACCCCTCAAGGAGTTTTCAAATGGATTTCTGGCCAACATGAAAGTTGTTCCTCATGATCTTAGATTTCTAGAAAGGTATGGGATGCCTTCATCTGATTTGTGGAACTCTACTTATGTCTTTGGCAAGCAAAGGGTATTTTGGTCATTTGGAAATTATGGGTCATTTCAAGCATATGCCTAAAACTCATACAAGGAAGCTTCAAATGAAAAACTTCACAACATCAAAATTGTTCCAAATGACATTTTGAGTCTAGAACAGTGGTCATGGAAGTTGGGAAATTCTCATAGCTCAAGATTGCAAATTTGGTCAATTAAAGGTGAATTTAATGAATAAAAGTGACCTAAAAAATGAGATTTTTCATAACATGTCCAAATGGGATGAAATTATAGGTCATTTTGATTGGAAATAATGTTTTGAGAAAATTGGCAATAGTGGATTTTTGAGTTTAGTTCAAAGTTTGAGAGTTATCATGGCTTGCTTATGATTAAAGTAACATATGCCAAATCACAAGGGATTTGTGTACAAGAAGCTTCCAGCAATTTCTAGATGTTTCCATGGGCATATATATAAACCCTAGAGCTCCTTCAATGCAGGGTTGCACTTCATTTTGATCCAAAACATATAGTTTCATTCTCTCTTGCATCTTTGCAAATTCATCCAAATTCTCTCTATTCCTCATCATTCTTCAAAATTCTTGATCCTATCATACTCCATATTCATCATAGATCACATTGCAAGCAAGATCCAAGTGTATTGGTGCAAGATTCGTGTGTTGCAAGTTCATCATCCAAAGTGCAAGAAGAGTTGGTTATGGCAATCCAAAGTATTTGAGCAAGAGTTGCTGCATACAGTATCAAGATCCACCTCCATTGATCAATCCTAGAGCATTGCTAGCTGTGAATCCAAGGTTTCATCCATCTGTTTTCAGATTTCTACCAGGTTGGTATTCCTTTCAAATTGACTTAGAATAGATAGCATGATGTAGAATCATTAGGTTAGAACTGTTAGGAATAAGTAGATGATCAATTCCAGTGAGTTTGAGAGCATTTCATGGAGGTTGACATTTGAGCACACCAACTGTTTGGATCTAGAACTCGAAGAATAGGAAGTTTTAATTCATGTGGTTTAGCTTAGGATAATCAGTGATACAAGGTGAGTATTTTGATGACAAGAAATTGGGAAAAGAAGAAGTTGGAAGTTTGAGTATCCATGGAAGTGTACCATCGGGTTTCTTGATTTAGTTGGTTTCAGTGAGAATTATTAGCATGGTTGTATTATGCTCGAGAAATAGAGCATCTTTGCTTTTTGCGGATTTGAATTTCATGGAGAAACGAAGCTGTATGAGTGTGTTGAAGACTGGTTCATGCAAGCTCGTTCATGCTGGTTCATGGTGAAACCCTAGCTCATTGGGGAAGACGATTTGGCGTGCGTTGGATCCTTCAGAGACTTTTGACCAATGGCTTCATCTGACGGCTCACATTTAATTGAAAATAGGAGGGAACTCAGAACGTGAAACACACCGTTTCACTTAAGTTCTCAGATTGGGCTTAATGATTATTCATATCCGCACCCCCACTTGCCAGGCCCATTCCCAATTGAACTGCATTTATTACTTTCTGCACCGTTTTTGTTTTTATTTTCTTTTGCATTTTCTGAATATGCACTGGACCCAGGAGCGCCTTGCTACGCGCACCCCCAGTCTGGGCCCATCATCCATTTTCCAATGCATTCTCTTACTAACTGCACCCCTAGCCCATTTTACTTCATTTTAATTTCCTTTATTTTTCTTAATTGTTTGAAAATTCATAATAAATTGAAAATTCCATATTTTTGATTGGTTGTTTTTTTACCATTTTCATATTTCTGTATAGAAAAATATCATGTAATAAAATTTCCATTTTATTTTCTTTTAATATTTTTTGCATATTTTTTCTTTTAATGCCTTTTTAATAGAGTTAATTTGTATATAGTTTTTGTAGAATTTCTTTTAGGTGGTTCTCATAATCATTTTAGGCCAATTTTTTTAGTATAACTAGATACATATATTAGGTGCCCCCTTTGATTTTTATATCAATTTTTTAGGATTTACTTTAGGTAGTTTTAGTTAGAAAACATTAGGCTAATCATTTAGGGTTGTGAATGTAGTATAAGTCTAACAAAACAAATTTCTTTTGGGTTTTCTTTAGGACAAATTAAATGATGGGACTATAGGGGTATTGAGGGTAAGTAATAGATCCCTTAGAAAATATTAGACTTCCCCTATTCTACTATTACTACTAGTATATTTCCTGTATTTGATTGATTGTGTGGTGTGCCCTCTCTAGGGTTATTATTTGACTGTGTGGGGTATTGGGCATGCTTGGGGCTTGGGTTTGAGTTGAAGACTTTGTTGATGAAGCCCATTGAAGACAAAGGGAATGAAGACCCAGTTCAAGAGTAGATGAAGAGGTTATCTTGCTGGCAGCTATTGAAGGTTATAGGATCTAGGAGTTAGGTAGAGCTCTAGAATAGCAACTTGATTCACAAACATGGAAGGTCTTGTTTGCCTCCATCCCTCTCTATGATGCAGAGTCTCTCTAGGACACTCACCCCCTTCCTTTGGAAGGCTTGGTGACAGTGTCTAAGAGATAGAACTCTTGAGAGAAACATTCTATATGTTGTTAACAGTCTGTTTGCCACCTTTGGTGGTCAACTAACTGCTTAACATCCCAATTCATTCTTTTGACTGTTCCTCATCTTGGAGATTGGGACTTGAAGAAGAGCCATTGAAAGATTGAAGATAGAGACCTTGCTTGAAGGCTGTGAAGATGAAGACTGATGCTTTCTTGGAGCTTGTAGATAGTTGAAGATGACTTGAAGACAGATGTTGATGAAGATTGCTTTTGCTGTTTATAATCCTTGATGTATTGTTTGAATTTCTCTGACTGTATTGCTTGCTAATTGACCTGTTAGGTTGAAAGCGAATGTTGTTCGCTTTTGCCTGTTGTTTTCTAGGTTCGAGGTTGAGTGGGGTTCCCTTGCCTCGCTTGTATTGCTGCATTCATGCATTTTACTGCTTTATTGTATATTTGCTATTGTTGCTGTTTCCGTCTATTCCCTTAGGATCTCTGTTTCTCTCTGCGCAAGAGAGGAGCATGATAGACATTAGGTCTTAACCCATGCATGATAACATTAGGTTAGTTTGATTCCCTTTTCAACCATAGGTTAGAGTTCTGTCTCTTATTTCTCAAAACAAACAGAAAAACATAATAAGATTTCAAACACAATAAAAGACACTTCTTCTGTAAAAGAATGTGAACTCATCAAAACGTCATTTTTGTCCGCTTGGACGCGTAATCAGAAGAACCCTTTTTCAGAAGGAGATAAAAAACAATCAAGACAGACTTGTGTCGTACGTGGCCCGAACTACGTTTGCTCTGATCTTTCATGTTGTATGAAAGTACGTAGGCATATGATGCGATATCCTAGCGAGCAACCTTCCCCTCCTTTCCCGTAGGTAGGCGAACTACGTTGACTCTGATTTCTCGTTCCAGACGGGAATACGTAGGCATAAAGTGCGATACTTTGCCGAGTCATTTTATTTTCTTTTAACCTCAGACCTGTAGAATAGATAGAATAACAATCCGTACCAGAAAACAAGCGTGGATCCCGTTGAGTACGACAGACGTGAGGGGTGCTAATACCTTCCCCTTGCGTAACCGACTCCCGAACCCAGGATTTGGTTGCGATGACCATTCCTTTCCCGTCTTTGCGGTAGGTTTACTCTGAGCGTTTCCTTTCCCTCCTTTGGGATAAATAACGCACGGTGGCGACTCTTCTGTTCAGCCGGCGCCGATTTTCGCAGTAGCGACAGTATGTTAAATATATTGGAAATTACTGACCTCTTGCCATATTTCCTCATAATTAGAACATCACCAATACCTTCAGCTGTTAGTGTATTGTCATTTGTGAATTTCACCATGTTCTTCATTGAGGGATTTATGTGGACAAACCAATCTTTCCTACAAGTCATGTGTGATGAGAATCCTAAGTCCAAGTGCCATTAGTCATGGAATATTTCTTCATATCTTGTTGTGACCATCAACAACATCTTTTATTCTTTATGTCTCGCCAGATTTGCATCAGTTTCTTGATTCTTCTTCTTTTCTGGGCAGTCACTAAAATAGTGACCATACTTCTGACAATTGTAACACTGAATGTGATTTTTTCCCAAGTTTTCCACCACCACCTCTTCCTCTACCTTCAGCACCACTTCTTTGGTTGCCTTGGTTCCAGGGTTTTCTATGATTCGACTAGTTTCCTACTTGCTGATTTCAACCAGTCAAATTGTTATAGCCTCATCTGTCTTTGTTGCCATTCCAAATTTCTTTGCCTTTCTTTTCTTTTATTAATTGCTCATACAAAGCCACATCACTCTTCGACTTTCCTGCAGTTCTTTCAGCCATCCTTTTTTCATGAGATTCAAGAGTCCTTTGAAGCTCTTTCTTTGTCAATGTTGACAAATCTTTCGAGTCTTCTATGGCTACTACCATGTGGTTGAATTTTGGAGCCAATGTCCTTAATATCTTTGCAACAACTGATCTTGATGTCAAAACTTCTCCACATACTTTGATTTGATTCACCAATTTAGTAACACTAGTGAAGAAATCAGTTATGCTTTCACTTTCTTCCATTCGAAGCAATTCACACGTCCTTTTATGAGTTTATAACCTCATATCTTTCACCTTTTCTGCGCCTCCAAAATATTTCTCTAGAATTTCCCATGCTTCTTTCATTGATTCTACACCAATAACCATTTCAAAGTTATCCGGATCAACACATTAATGAATTATAAAGAGAGCTTTATAATCTTTCTTCTTCAACTCTTTGTATGCAGTCTTTTCTTAATCGGTCGCGTTTGCTGCAAGCGGTGTTATTCCTTCCTTCACAAAATCCCAAAGTTCTTGATAACAGAAAACCACCTTCATTTGTTTGCACCAGTTCTCATAATTATTATTCTTGAGAACCATAAGACTTGCCGGAAAATGCCTGTTTGGATGATTCATCAGCATCGTGATTTTCTTCCCATGATTCGCTCAACAAGTGCTCTAGATACCAAATATTGGAATTAACCTAAAACTTTGAGTAATTCTGAACCAATATTGATGAACAAGATTCAATCAACCCAATCAAAACCCTTTTTTCTTCACTCAAGTGAAACAATCACACCTTGATTGCAAGAATGATTCTGCGCAACAAATTTTAATCGAAGAAGAAAGAAAGAAGATTGAATAAGAAATAAGATTCGGTTTTAACAAAATAAGGGAAGAGAAGAATGATTTTTGCAGAGTAAATCTCTGCTCTCAAACTGAAAAAAATATTATTCAACAGTGCAATTGCACTTTCTATTGTGTGTTACAATATTATTCTGTATTCTTCTTACTGAAAATAGTGTTACTCCCTCTATTTATAATTGAGCTACCTTGCTCCCTAAGGTAAAGCCTAAAATTACAAAAACCCAAACTATTTTGGTCTAAGTCGAAATTATGTGTCAAGCAACGTGGTTCAACACTTCGACATCTAACACAACTCGACACATACACACTAGGCTAATTTCGACACATCCTTATTTCTGTCGAGTTACACTTGCTTCAACACAAGGAATTACAATCTCAACATGAATTACACTTTCGTTTTATAAAAAAAATAATCCAAAAAAATATTTCTAAAATCATTCAGAAAGTCTCAAGAGTAGTTCAAGGTTTGAATAATTGAAAAACTATAATTAAGGGTCTCCCCATTAAGTTTGCTACCAAAAACAACAAAAAAAACAAACTTTGATCCACCATAAACCATAAATTGGTAGTTTATATAGACAAAATTAAACTGTAAGTCTGAAACAATTTAACTAAAAAGAATTAAGAAATATTGTCCTAGATGAGAAGAGTAAAATTAAAAATAAAAACCTTGTAGTTGGTATTTTGAGCGGTAGCCATATGACGTAGATGGAAAGAGTAGCAGTAGACATATGGGTCAGACAGAGTCGGAAATTTGAGGTATGGATCAATTTGATTAACAGTTATTTGGTGCCTTTGGATAATTAGGAATGATTTTATCTTTAAAAATGAAGCTTGTTGTTTTAGTAATATTTCCCAGAATATTAAATTCTATGTGTTGAAATGGTCTAGTCTAGGTGAAATTCCTTATTCAAACACCAAATTTTCAACTTTCTGTACGGATTCTTTAGGAGTTTAATCTAGTCTTATGTTGGTGGGAAATTTCCTTAGTGAACTCTTGTTTTTGTAAGGGCTTAATACCCATTGTATTCTTACCAATTCCAATTGCTTTTAAAAAAATAAAAGACATAAGCATTTATAAATGTTGTCATCTCTTATGAAAATAAGTACAGGATGAAAAAGGATAACCAATTAGGTTTCCTATAATTGAATTCAATTCTTCACACTTATTAATCGTACAATGAAAGGCATATATATAAGAATTGCAACTAATTAGCAGTAACAGAAAAAGCAAAAAAATAGCTATTGATTACAACTACATAATTAGTAGTAAAGTATATGCATATTTTTAGGCATAATAACAGTAACCGATGCACACTTTTAGGCATAATATGTGCATATATTTTATTAGCTCAATATCCTCCCTCAAGCTGAAGCATTATAGATGTCTATCATGCCAAGCTTGGATAAAAATGAGTTGAATTTTGGAGGGGCCAAAGCCTTTGTGAGAAAATCTGCCAACTGCTCTTGTGATGAAATTGGTTAAAGTCTAAGAGTACCATCTTGAACCTTGTCCCTTACTAGATGACAATATATTTCAAGGTGCTTTGTTCTCTCATGAAACATAGGATTGGAAGCAATATGAAGAGCGCTTTGGCTATCACAATATAGCACAGGCTGTCATGTGGAAATGACATGTAAATCTTTGAACAAGTGAAGCAACCATTGTAGTTCACATGTTGCTGTCGAAAGAGCTCTGTATTCAGCTTTAGAAGAAGACCTGGATATAGTTTGTTGTTTCTTAGCACGCCAAGATATCAAGGAAGAACCAATAAAAAAGCAATATCCTGAAATTGATTTTCTAGAATCAATGCAACCATCCCAATCAGAGTCTGAATACCCCAAAATCTGCACCTCCGAATTTCTAGAAAATAAAAGGCCTCTTCCATGATTATGCTTCAAGTACCTCACAACTCTACAAGCATCATTATAATGTGTCATGGTTGGAGCATGCATAAATTGACTTAGTTGTTGGGTTGCAAATGTGATATCTGGTCGAGTAGTATTCAAATATAACAATCTACCAATTAATCTCCTATATGCAGCAACATCCTCATAAGGCTTTCCGTCATCTTGATGTAATTTAATGGAAGGGTCAAGAGGACTACCGGCTGGTTTGGATCCCAATAAACATGAATCATTCAATAAATCCAAACAATATTTCCTTTGTGAAATAGTGATCCCAATTTTTGAATGAGACACTTCGAGGCCTAGAAAATATTTAAGAATTCCTAGGTCCTTTATCTTGAAGTTACAATCAAGAATATGTTTGATCCTTTTAAATTCATCGAGAGAAGTTCCCGCTAAGATCACATCATCAACATAAACCAACAAGGCAGTAAATTCATTACCATTTTTCAACTTGAAAAGTGAGTAATCAGATGTAGATTGTTGATATCCTTCCTTCACTAACAAAGATGCCAATTTTTCATACCATTTCCTGCTTGCTTTTTTTAAACCATAGAGACTTTTAAGAAGTTTACAAGCTTGATTAGGTTTGGTACATGAAACACCGCCCAAAATTGTCATATAAACTTCTTCTTATAATTCTCCATGCAAAAATGCATTATTTACATCTAATTGATGCAGATTCCAAGAATTAATTGAAGCAAGAGCGAGTAATGTTCTAACTGTAGTGAGTTTTACAACCGGTGAAAAGGTATCAAAAAAATCAATGCCTTCAATCTGATTATACCCTTTCGCAACCAACCGTGTTTTGTACCTTTCAATAGAGCCATCTGCTCTATGTTTAACTTTGTATACCCACTTACTACCAATAAGCTTCACATGAGGTGGCAAACCTACTATAATCCAAGTGCCATTTTTATCTAATGCATCTAATTCCGATTTCATAGCTATTTGCCAACAATCATACTGACTTGCTTCTTTAAAAGATTTTGGCTCTGTGTAGTGTGTGATAGAAGAAGAAAAAGCTTGATGTGAAGGTGATAAATGTGAAAAAGAATGATAAGAAGTGATAGAGTAAGGAGTACCTGAAGACTTTGATTTTGTTGAACCATTGGAAGCATTGCACACATAATCTGAAAGATAAGATGGTGGATGCCTTTGCCTAATAGGTCGATGTTCTGGGGTGATTTGAAAGAACGTTTCTCTCAAGGTGATTTGGTTCGTGTATCAGAATTGCAATAAGAAATTTATGCTCTCAAGCAGGAGCATCGAACGGTAACAAAATTTTTCTCTGATATTAAGATTTTGTGGGAAGAATTAGAAATGTATATGCCAATACCTATATGTACTTGTCGTGTGCGTTGTTCTTGTAAGGCTATGCGTACTGCTAGATATAATCATAATTTATTCTATGCGATTCATTTTTTGACCGATCTTAATGAAGAATTCGGCGTTGTTAAGTCATAAATTATGCTATTAGATCCTTTACCTAGCTTGAATAAAATTTTCTCAATGGTTATTCAGCATGAACGACAAATTATTCATCATGTTTCAGTTAATGATGACTCTAAAGTCCTTGTTAATGCTGCTGAAAATAGGAGATCAAGTTTTAGAAATAATAAGCCTGGTTATAAATCTGGACAGAGATTTTGTACTTTTTGTGACAAATCAGGTTATACTGTTGATACTTGTTGTCGGAAGCACAGAGTTCCACCTCATTCACAAAAGAAAAGTTCAAATTATGCAGCTCATAATGCTACTGTAGAAAGTTCTGCACCGCCAGCCCTTACACAAGCTTCTAGTATTGGTAAACAATCGATTGCACATGCTTCTAATCAGGTGAGCTCATTCCAATCAACTGATCATCCATCAGTCGATGACAAAGTTAATATTTCTATTTTTTTCTTCTTGTGTTAATAACACAACTCTTGGTTCTTGGATCATCGATTCAGGAGCTAGCGATCATATTTGTGGTTCATCCCATTGGTTTCATTCTCTTCATGATATTAGTCCTATTTCTATTAGATTACCTAATGGTAATTTTGCCGTAGCAAAAAAAAAATTGGCACAATTTATTTTTCTCAAAGTTTTTTCTTAACAAATGTCCTTTATGCTCCTAATTTTTCTTTGAATCTAATTTTAGTTGTCAAACTCTGTTATGCTTTACCTTTCCTTGTTAGTTTCACTAATTCACAATGCCTTATGAGCTGCATAAGAGTATTATACTGCTCATGTGTAAGGGCTAGCGGTGCAGAACTTTCTGCAGTAGCATTATGAGCTGCATAATTTGAACTTTTCTTTTGTAAATGAGGTGGAACTCCATGCTTCTGATAACAAGTATCAACAGTATGACCTGATTTGTCACAAAATCTTAACATTAGAGAAAAATTCTGTTACCGTTCGATGCTCTTGCTTGAGAGCATAAATTTCTTATTGCAATTCTGATGCACGGACCAAATCAACTTGAGAGAAACGTTCTTTCAAATTATTCCAAATATCAACCGCATTTTCCATAAATAAAATGGATTGACCAATTGATTCGACGACAGAATTCATGATCCATGAGTGCAGGAGCATATTGCAACGCGTTCAAGCACGAAATGTTGGATTAAATTGATCTGTAGGAACCGTAATAGAACCATCAACAAAATCATATTTCAGTTTTCCACCCAAAGCTCTACGCATAGACCGAGCCCAACTATGGTAATTGGAACCGGTAAGCAGGGGAGTAATTGAAACTGAGGTTAGACCATCACTTGAATGGACATAATAAGGACTTGATGGATCAATAGCTTGAGCACTCTGATCACTGGATGATGAAGTATTGTTACCATGTGCCATGGATCTCACTGGCTCTATGATACCATATGAAAATAAGTACAAGATGAAAAAGGATAACCAATTAGGTTTCCT
Organism: Lathyrus sativus; assembly: GCA_963859935.3. Taxonomy (NCBI): domain Eukaryota; kingdom Viridiplantae; phylum Streptophyta; class Magnoliopsida; order Fabales; family Fabaceae; genus Lathyrus; species Lathyrus sativus. Next base: position 434,170,245 of record OZ012737.1, read on the forward strand.
ATAATTGAATTCAATTCTTCACACTTATTAATCGTATAATGAAAGACATATATATAAGAATTGCCACTAATTAGCAGTAACAGAAAAAACAAAAAAATAGCTATTGATAACAACTACATAATTAGTAGTAAAGTAGATGCATATTTTTAGGCATAATAACAGTAACCGATGCACACTTTTAGGCATAATATGTGCATATATTTTATTAGCTCAATATCTCTTGTCTCGAGGCTCTATGAAAGTAAACTTTTGAATTTGTTTTTGAAGTATATTTTTAGGTTCATTTTGAAAAATATAAAATGTGACTAATTTACGAAAGAATATGATGTGTATGAGTTATTTTCTGGATTTAAGATATCAAGTGCTTTTTTGAATTTAAGAGTTATTTTCTAATTTCTATAGGATAATTCTCCAGCACTTAGAGTAAGAGGAACAATATCCTTTATTTATAAGCTATTATAGATTATATTAATTAATCTATTAATTACATTTATATTTGGCTCAACCTTAATTTATACTTGAAATCTTAGGTAAGTTTTATGATGTCAATAATGCTTTATCATAATTTACATATCTTAATTTTTATAATTTTAAAAAAAAAATCATTTTTAAAAAGCCAATAAAAAACAAAATTCAGAAGTTATAACTAAAAATTCTATATAAACATGTTAAATTGGAAAGAAAAAGGGCTATGTACTATAATTTAGTGCAATTTAAACATTCAGTGGGATTTAATATCATACATATTAAAAATTCTGATGCATGTTTTATCCACCTCAAATAGCTTAAAAAACCACGGTAAATGGCTACTTGCAATCGTGAACTAGCCCTCACCCTCAAACATGTAATATACTTGGATATCTGAGTCTCTATACTCTTGTAGGGGAAATAAACACACACTTGTACTTTTTGAAAAGTACAGTGATGCCTACCATGCAGCTCGATAAAACTAACTCGGGCCACACCTTTCTCTAACAACCATCACTTCCTTTCTGTACCCTTAACTCAAACACCTAACCATTACAAAAAATGGTAAATAGAAGAGTTCCATCCCTTATTCTCGAAGGTACCAGCAGTACAGGCGACACCTCGGTCATGATAGAGATCCAAGCCACCATGAATGAATTACAACGCCAAAAATGAATGTTGGAAGACGACGTCCAAAACATAAAACAATCCCAAAATGAGGTCTATCCCCCAGAATAAATGGAACAGTTGGATCCCCAACCACTCTTAGATGAAATACGAGGAGCCCTGTTCTCAAAGGTTTCAAACCTCCATTCTTGGCTAAGTATAATAAACACAATGATTCCTATGGACATGTGTCGCCTCCATCAACATTCACATGAACATCATAGGAGCATTAAACTATCTAAGGTGTAAGTTGTTGTCGAGAACCCTCAAGGAGGACACGAGCCTTCCCCGTGTCTCTATTAACAACTATTAGGAATTGGTAAAGAAGCTGGTACACCAGTTCTCTGCTAGTCTCCACAGGAAGATGTTCACCACCAGCCTGTTTAACATCCACCAAGGTCTGTCAGAATCACTGAGTGACTACCTTGACTATTTCAATGAAGTCACCATCAAGGTCGTCACTATGAACCAAGAAATTTTTTCGGGGGCATTTAAAAATGGACTTAAGGCAGGACACTTCAATGAACCCCTCCCCCAAAAGTTGACACTAACACTCGCTGAAGTAGTCATAGGAATGGGGTGTTACATCAAAGGCGAGGAAAACAACACAGAAAAGAAGGTTCGATGCCAAAGAGCACATCTTTGGCCCCAAGAGTTCTCATCCCTCAAGGAAAAATAACTACACCTCGCCTGTGAAGGACAAATCCCTGTTAAAAAGGGAGGGAAAAACAACTGAGAGTTTCACACATTTGAATACCTTTAGAGTATAGATCTGGCATGAGGTACTCCACCTACATAACATCCGAATGTTGCCTACCCCTAGGTTGAAGGTAATGGGATATAAAACATAAATATGGTGTAAGTTCCATAGAGTTAAAATACATCATACTAATGACTGCTACCAGTTAAAGAAGGAAATAAAAAAGTTGATACAATAGGGCCACCTCAAGAAGTACGTGAAGAGAAGTTCCTATAACTAGGTGGAATGACGTAACCATACGAGAAAGAAGATACCAGAAGCCCGGGGTTGAGCAAAGCCAAATAAGCGTCCTGAGGCCAAAGCAAGCAAGCTGTCCATCATACCCTTAACACCATAGCCGGAGGATTTGTTAGGGGCGGCGAGACCAACTCCATTTGTAAAAGATACATCCGTCAAGTCCTTAGCATGGACAACCTCCCCGAGATTTCAAGTGCAAAGTCACTAGAAGCCACAATCGTTTTCTCAGAAGAAGATGTGTTTGGCGTCCATCATCATAATGATGATCCCATGGTCATTGTGACAAATACAAAGAATAGGAAATCAACATGGTCATATTTGACCAGGGAAGCTTAACCAATATACAGTACTAGGATGCCTTCGAGAGATTGTGTCTCGACCCCGAAGACTTGAAGCCCTTAAAGGAATCATTGGTTATATTCTCAGGAGAATAGGTGAGATGAAAGGCTACCTCACTCTAAAGATCACGTTAGAAGAGTAATAATATGCCAATAAAATAAAGGTTAAGTACTTAGTCATTGAAGCTCCCTCTTCATATAATATAACTATTGGGCGACCAACTTTTAACCAGCTAGGAGCCGCTTTGTCTACCATGTATCTATGCATGAAATACTTGCTCCCCAACAGGCGAGTGGGAGTCTTTCAGGGAGACCAGGAAATCTCCAAAAAGTGCTATGCAGAGAGCCTCAAGTTAAAGAAGACACACCTTCTAAGAACAAGGAAGAAAAAGGCCAACCCTGGGATAACACCACCTAAAAAGGCTAGAGAGAGCAAGGAAGCTTCTCATCCTTCCTCACGATGCAATGAAGCCTGAAAGAAAGAAGGAATCTAATCTCTTCTAGAGTTGTTTATGCAGTTCCTATAGTTGTTTTATCTTTTGTTATTTACCTAGCTTGAAAGTTTTCCATAGGCAAGTGTTCAAAGTCTGCCGATTGTAACGACAAGTTATTGATTGGGATTCACTCTTTTCCCTCTGCACCTCCCAGGGGGAAAGGATTTTTTAATGAGGCATCACATCCTTGTTTCGTCTATGTTTAGTTTGTTATGCCATATCTATGCAGGAAATTCAAGTCCATGAGGGACAAACAATTATATAAGCTAGATCCCTCAAGGGTGGATCATTCTCGACCATTGGGGAAATTATATCTATTGGATCCCCCAAAGGTGGATCCTTGCTGCAAATAGAGGTAATTATATAAGCTGGATCCCCTAAGGGTGGATCCTTGCCGCCCATAGAGGTAATTATATTTGCTAGATCCCCCAAGGGTGGATTCTTGTTGCCCATAGAGGTAGTTATATTTACTATATCCCCCCAAGGAGGATTCTGCTGCCTATAGCGGCAATTATACCCCCAAGGGAAGATCCTTGCCACCCATAGAGGCAATTATATACGCTGGACCCTCGAAAAGTGGATCTTTGCCGCCCATAGGAGAAATTATATTCGCAGTATCCCCTAAGGGAATTTTTGCCCATAGAGGAAATTATATTTGTCGGATCCTCGTTGCCATAGGGAAAATTATGTTTTATGGATCCCCAAGGGTGGATCCTAGCTGCCCATAAAGGTAATTATATTTGCTGGATCCCCATAAGGGTGGATCCTTACTGCCCATAGAGGTAATTATATCAGTTGGATCCCCCAAGGGTGGATCTTTTCCTTCGATAGAGGCAATTATATTCACTGGTTTCCCCAAGGACAGATCCTTGTCGCCCAAAGAGGCGAACATAACAACAAGTCGTCTAAAAGGAAAAAAACAAAATAATTAAATGCTAAAAAAGTCAATATAAAGATGCCTTGTGAAGGGCGTCTCTATTCCAAATAATTACAAAAGCCCCCGAGGGAGTAAAAATAGAATGCAAGAAAATATAAAAGCCACAGAGGGCGAACATCATTCTTCTTAGATTTTATCCTCCATAACAGCATAGTCCGGCTGGGGACTCCCATGTTCACCGCCCTTCCGGATCACACTTTCCTGCTGATAGGGGAAGGCCCATGCACTTTTGCATTCATGAGCATACATATGCATTCCTTCTAGTTGCCAGCGAACTCATTTCAACTGTATCTTATCCAGTTATCTGTTCACCGTCAAGCTGTTTCCTCAACGCAACTACGGAACTAGAGCTGCTGTCAGATTGAGAATGGAAAATCAAGAACAACACAATGTCGAAGTTAGAATGGAAGTTGATGAGTTGAAGGCCAGCATGACCAAGCTCACAGAAATGATGCAAGTTCTGATTGCTAGAGGAGAATCACCTCAGAGGAATGTGATTTATGAAATCCCAACTACTGTTGTTAACCCTCCACTGATCCAACAACCAGCTTCTACTTAGCTTAAATTTGGGTTACCTCTGAATTACTTGCCACCCTTTGCAACTACTTCAATGGTTGACCATTTGTACTGCCGTTATCTTCAGCTCCTTTGTTCATTGAATGTCAACATGTTGTGTAATGGTGCTAGAAAGTCCGTTGGGAACTTTCAAAAGAAGAAGGATGGCGATACCCATGCTATTTCATTTGAAAGGAAACCTCATCATAAGCAAAATAATATATAGCTGCAGTTTCCCCTGTTGTCAATGCTCAACCAGTTCATGCTCCTCGTCGGGCTGTTAGACAAAGTCAGAACCATAATAGGGCTAAATTTGATCCTATCCCGATGTCCTACACTAAGCTGTATCCATTTCTTGTTCATAAAGATTTAATTACAACCAGGGATCTACCTCCTCATCCAAATCCTCTCCCAGCCGACTATAGGGCTGATCTTCATTGTGAGTTCCATCAAGGTGTGGCAGGCCATAACCTGGAAGGTTGATATGCATTGAAGGCTAGAGTACAAGAACTGATCAAAGACAAGATTCTCACCTTTGAAGATACCAATCCTAATGTTGTCAACAATCCTTTGCCAGAGCATGCCAAGTGAAGTTTGAGTCAGTTCAGACAGATCATTTCCCAAAGCTAGTGTTTCAGACAAGACAACTCATCCTTGTTGTTGATTAGTCACTAGGAATTATTTCTTTCTATTTGCATTTTTCTCTAATTGTATTGTTTGTTTTCTTTACTTTCATGGTTAATTTTAATGAAATGAGCATTGTAATGTTTTTATTCAATTCATTTACGTCCACTGTTTGCATCTCAATGCTTTCTTTTTCACAAAACAAAAATATATCTCCTGTTCACTTTCTCTATCAAGCTTTTATTTATGCAAAGATTGGAGGGAGGATGATGAAAACAAAATTCCCAAAATTGTTGAATTGTATGCTTTCAATTAAAACTTGACTGATGATGTACAACCATTGTTTCAACTTCCAAACACTGGAGAAATAAGAAAGTTAATCCCTTGACAAACACTTTGAGCCTAGAAGCTGGAGTTTCTTTCTATATGAAAAACTGCAATTTTAACCTAGGATGGGTATTTCTCAGTTAATTTGACTATGCATTCAAGACACCTTTCAATAAAGGTTGCAATCACAAGCTTTCCTTCGTACACATCGAAGAAGTATCGAAGATGTCTTTCAAATCAAAAGCCAATGATGATTCAACCTAATCATTAAGCCAAGCAGTCACTATCTTTCAAAAAAAAAGAGAAGAATAAAAAAAAATCAAATGAAAAACCCACTAAGTCAAAACCTATGTGTTGCACCCCAAAATTTGCCTAATCTTTTTCCTTACCTAGCTTGTGTTTCATTACATTCATTTTAACATTAGCATTTGCATTGCATTGACATGTGTGCAGGGATCAAGGTATGTGCTTATCAAAGAGAGGCTAATCAAGGGTATGAAGATATTCAAGAGTCTTTACTCAAGTATCCAAGGGTTGACATCCTCCTCAAAGAAGCCAAAGATCCTCAGAAGAGTGGTTGAAGACAATTGAGCATATCTCCTAACTTGAAGGTTATGGGAAGTCATCTGATAATGTGAAATCCATAGATATGGGCTTGAAGCATTGAGAAATCTTATATGATGTCTTGATAGTCATTAGGAAGCTTATATAAGTCATTTTGCAAGGTGCAAAGAGCTACAACCAAGATTGGTGCAACCAGGGTTTTCATCTGGTCAACCCTAGGTCAACAGTTGAATTGAAGAGGGTTGTGACCCAATTATGATGCCATGTGATCATGGATTGATGTATTGAGATGTCCTAAGGATTAATTCAAGGTCAACTCATCATGAATCATGAGTGTGAGAAGTTGCTATGCTAGGGTTTCTCAGCTTGACAGTGTAAAATCCCCTGGTTTAGTGCCTAACTTCAAGACCACATAACTTAAGATGTGATTTTCATCTCACCTTTACCTCAACATGATTTTTGTAGAGCATGATCATAGATTTAATTTGAATACTAGAAGTCCTTGATAGGATTTATAGAACTCAAGTTATGAAGTTTGCAAGTTACAGGTCATCAAATGAATGTAAATTTGGAGCTAGAAAGTCAACCAACTTTCATGACACTTTTACCCTAGAAGGAAGCTTCACATGACCTTTTGATAAACATGAATGTTGTTACTTATCTTCTTAGCTTTCCAAAAAGTCCTAGAAGTCCTTTATTGGATTTATATAACTCAAGATATGATGCTTGCAAGGCAAGGGTATTTTGGGAAACTTTGATTATAGGTCATTTTGCATTATAGGTCAATTTCACCATCTTGCACACCTCAAATGGAATTTCGTCCAACTTGAAAGTTGCTCAAAATGGGGTTATTTACATAACCAAGCATCAAGAGTTTATTGATATGGATTGGAACAAGAATTGGTTGAAGAAAATGCACAAAAAGACATTTTAAAGGCATTAAAATGAGAAAATTGCAAAATAATTCATAATGGTTCAAAATATGGCAAGTTGGTACATATTTTGAATGAAAATGACATTTTGAACACAATGGCACTTTTTGAATTTCAAATTGAAGCATGGTTCATGGCCATTTTTTGGATTACTTCACAAAGAAGTCACATAATCAAACTCAACAATGGATTGGAATTGAGGGAGTAATCTCAGCCCTTCATCTTCACCACCTTGCAAGCAATGTATTTGGTGCAATTTAGAGGCAAAACAGAGGGAAATTCGTGGGCTGCCATAAGTGAAAAAATGAAGGAAAAGTGAAAATTGAAATGTATGAATTGGGCCATGATTGGGCCAGATAATGATCCAAACATGATCTATATAAACTCTAGATCAAATTCAGATGGAGTTGGTTAGCATTTGGAGGGAAAAACAGTTGAGAATTGTTGAGCTTGAAAGTGGAATTCGAATTTGGATTTTGAGGCAAAATCAAGAAGTTTTGAGCATCAAGACTGATCCAGCATTATCCAGTAAAGGAATCTGCACCATTTGAAGCAAGGTTGAGCACTCAAGAACACCATATTCGAAGCTTCTGGACAGGTTTTCATCTTTCACATTTGCTCTTAATTTAAGCACAATTAAGGTAGTTTAGACATGTGGTTAGGTTATTGGAATGACCTAGATGATTTTAGGATTAGTTTGAGAGAGTTTGGTGATGATTCATGAAGATGCACGTTTTCTGTTATCCATCGTATTAAGCGGATCTTGAGAAAAAATGAAAAAGAAGCATGTCATAATGTTCAGGATGGAGAGACAAGTGGATTGATGCAAGAATTGTTAAGTTTGGTTTTGGTTGAAACCAAGGTGCTGGTGGTGCCACCGGAGAAGACGACCGGAGTCTTCTCCGGCCACCGTGATTATTTCCCTCTCTGTTTCATTTTCAAAACGAAGAAGACAAGCCTGAGGCCCTTGGATGGAGTTGAATTAGTGGACTTAGTAGTTCAATCTAACGTGCATAATTGAGTCTAAGGATTTTTAACTTTGACCTGAGTATGTGGCAAGTTGTGGACTGGTAGATTGTTATACTTTTTAAGTGAAAGGCTATGATTAGGACGTAGCGTGGAACCAAGTCAAACGCGTAGCACCATGACCACACCAAAACGAACCGTTTCATTAAACGGCCCCCTGTGCTACATGGCGCAATTCCCCCTAGGATGAGTTGACTAGTTTCTAGATCCTGTGGCTCTGTTATTTTTTCAGCTTTTCTTATTTCTTTTATTTGTTTTTTCATTTTCTTTAATTGTTTGATAGCTTTTAATTCAAGAAAAATATGAATAATGCTTAGAAAAATATGAGAAATATTATGGATGATCCTTGACATGTCTCTGATTTTTGTATGCCATTTAATTTCATTTTTGGTTAATTTCCCATTTAATATCATTTTTCTCTTTTAATTAGACGATTAAAAATGTTAAAAATGCATAGTTTGCTTTCTGATTTTTGTACTTAATCATGGTTTTGATTTAGGACTTGATCTTTTGCTATATAGCCATAGACATTTTGGTAGAGTTGTATGTTTTTTTATTCTGATTTTTAGACTTTACCTTGATAGGTTTTGAATTAGTTCTTTAGGCCATTCCCTTTAGGACTCCCCATAGTACACAATTAGGGTTAGACTCTTGATAGTGCATTTACCCATAGAATTTGCTTCTGATTTTTTTTACCATAGGTTCAGAACACCCTTAGGAGCTCTTAGAAAGTTTGATAGATTTTTTAGAGGTAGTTCCCTATTTTTGGTAGACTTTACATGTAGGCTGTTTTTAGGTTGATCCTAGCGTAGCACCTTCCATAGTATAACTTCTTAAGTGATCTTTAGCCATTGTTAAACTTCCCAATCATTCTTGATAGTATAGGTGATAGGTAGATACACCTTTAGAACAATTCTCAAAGCTTGATAGTGGTTTTTAGTTCCTTTAAGGTAGGTTTCTTTAGAGCTAATCATTAGGGTCTTTTGAAAAAGCCTTAAGTGGATGATTTCACCTTAGATAGTTGGTTTGCTTTGCTTTCCTCTCTCTTATCCAATGATTCAAGGTTCCATTGTGGGAGCCTAGTGCTTCCTTTGGAAGGACTAAAGGCATACCATGAATGGTAATACCTTTGAGGATATAAGCTTTAACATGATTGGTTGAGTGCCATGGTGGATTCCTTCGGTTTTCACCATTCTTCCCATCATCATTCACTCTTTCTCTTGTCCATTGATTTAAGAATCTCTCTTGTGAGAGCTTGGTCTTCCCTTTGGGAGGTCTAATGTGCATTCCATAAAGAGGTTGAGCCTTAGTGGACTTCTTTGTGTTGATACACAACAAACCTTTAAACCCTAGTTTGTTTAATAAGTTCTACCCCCAAATGATCTTTTGTCCAGTGACCTGAGGATCCCTCTTGTGAGAGCCTGGTCCTCCCTTTGGGACGTCTAATGAGTATTCCATAAAGAGGTTGAGCCTTAGTGGACTCTTGTGTTGATACACAATTAATTCACCTTAGATTCACATCTAGGTTCTACCATCCTCATCTGTCCTACATTCTAGGATCCTTCTTGTGAGAGCCTGGTCTTCCCTTTGGGAGGTCTAATGTGGATTCCATAAAGAAGTTGAACTTGGGATGTAATCTTATGTTGATACACTTCTAGCATGATGTAGCATGGGAATGACTTCCTTGTTGCTCTTCCTGTATACTTCTATCCTGAAGGATTACTTGGTTTTCTTTGATTGTATTCTTGATTGATCACCTGTTGCTGTGATGCATTAAGATAAGTTGCATGAATAGAAATTATTTTATTTAGGTGTATGATTGCATTCTTACCTGATTGTTTATTTGCTATGATGCATTAGAATAGGTTTGCATAAGTAGATCTTATGTTTAGGTGCATGATTGCATTGAAAGGTTGAGATGAGCTTGTGGTGGCTCTTGCCCCACACATTTTTCCTCCCTTTGCTTGTTTGTTATTGCTTGGCTTTGCTTGTTTGCAGTTAAGGTTTAGATGAGCTTGTGGTGGCTTCTTCCCCACACATTTTTCCTCCCTTGTCGGCTTTGTTGCATTGCATGCATCTTATTAGCTTGATAGCTTTATTTCTTTCAGTTTAATGATTTCTGCTGTTATTGTTTGTTTCCCATTAACATGAACCCTTAGGACTCTCACTTCCTTGTTTAAGGAGTGATGATAGAACTTTAGGTTGAAACCTATGCATGATAACATTAGGGTAGATTCCCCTTCTCAAACCTCAATAATAGGATGAATCCATTGCATGACAACAATAGGATGCTTGATAGTTTCCCCTGTAGAGTCCTTTCTCTTCTCACCTCAAAACAACAGTAAAATGTGTAATAAAGGCTAATGAATATCGTACATTACGAGCCTTAAGCTACTTAGAAAATGGTTATTGGAGGGTTTCCTTCCAGTAATCAGGATGTTTAGTATGGTACCCTTTGGGTGACATGCGACGCATTCACTCCTAGGTCATAGTCTCTAGTGTGATATGAATTACAAACATTCATAAAAAATACTTCTTTCATAAAAGACAAAAACAGACATTCAAACCTTTTTGCCCCCGTGGGGTCTTAATTCGAGGAAAACCTTTTCTGATGAAAAGAGTAATGTTAAGCTTCAGTTCTTCCGCAAATAGGCGATGCCCATAAACTGCTGGAACTGTTGTTTAACCTTACTCGGGTAAAAACCTTAGAACAAGCCCGTGTACCATTTTATCCCGAACTATGTAAGCTCTGATCTCTCATACATGTTGAGAGTACGTAGGCACAATACTGACGTATTGGTGAGCCACCTTCACCCATCTTTTATCCGTAGTTAGCCGAACTACGCCGACTCTGATTTTATCTGATTAGAATACGTAGGCCCAGAGCAGCGACGCTCTGTCGAGTCACTCCTTTATTTTCTTTTGAGCCAGCCTTGATAGGTAGATAGATAAAACCCTCGTCAGATAAACAAACAAGCATGGATCCTGTCGAGTACGACGGACGTGAGGGGTGCTAATACCTTTCCCTTGCATAACCGACTCCCGAACCCTGAGATTTGGTTGCGACGGCCTGTCTTAATCCTTTTCGATAGGTTTCTCCCGATCGTTTCCTTTCCCTTCGTATGGGATAAATAACGAGCGGTGGCGACTCTCTTGTCATTGCCGACACCCTTTTTCACAGTAGCGACAGCTGGCGACTCTGCTGGGGATCAAACCCAGAATCTCTGGTTTTCCCTATGCGAGTAAATCCTAGCGTTTGTGTGTTTACCTGTTGGGTTTTCATTTATTTATCGCATTTTACTTTCTTGCACTTTACTTTCAGTATAATATGATTATATGCTGTGCTGTGTGGGAGGGACATTCTGATGAGTGATAAGCCAAAACCCAGGCTTGAGTGATACATAGCTTTAGTAGTGGAGAGTAGTTGGGGCGTGCATGCTTTGCATGTACTAGTGGCCCACAAAATTCACGCTCAGACGAGATTCTCTTGGATGGTTTCTTTTCCGGCCCCTTGGGCTTGAGGAGTTATTAGACTTGAGAGTTGTCGACTCTGGGGACCGATCATTTGTGACTCAGTTGAGTGAGGCCTCTTCAGGGAGCGATGATGCCAAACCAGAAATGGTGAACGTATCATCATTTTGTGAAAGTCTGTGGTGCTGAGAAACGCATAGGATGTCGTACCTCGTCCGTGATTAGGTCCATACCTGTGAGCAGGGTTGGGTTATGCAGGAAACTTTGACCTCCAGACCACCTGGTTTTCTCTTGATAGTTTGAATCAGTGGTATTGATAGCAGAGGTTCTTTGTCAGATTTGTGTTATGTTCTCATCAGAGCAGAATTTCAGCACAACACAGCACACTTGATCCCTGCCACACACTGTGAATTTGCATTTGCATTATCATATTTTTGCATCTCATTAACACGTGTCTGTGTTGCAGGTTCATACTCCCCTCTGATTCTAGTGATCTAGTTTCGCATCTTCAGCATGGAGGCTTTGAGGAAGAATGTTGCTTATAAGCTGCCCACTCCAGACGTCAAGGTTATATCCGGGTTGATTGGTTTGGCTGAGAGGAAGGTCCTGGATGATTTCAGGAAAGCTTACGGGAAGTTGATCAGTATGGTTTGCAGACCTTCGGTGCAAGAATGGAACGGGTTGTATGCTTTGCTGTAGTTTTATGACCCCTAGCTCAGGTGTTTCACCTTCTCAGACTTTATTCTTGCACCCACTCTGGAGGAGTATTCAGCACTGCTGGAAGTTCCCATCCGTGATTGGATGCCATTCTATCACTCTGATGCTAAGCCTGACATGGCTAAATTAGCTGCTGCACTTCACCTAGATTCTTCGGTACTGTAGGAGAAGTTCACTCCCTGGAATGGAGTTCCTGGTTTTTCCCTACAGTTTCTAGCTGCGAAGGCCAAAGAGTATGCCAAGAGTGGTTGCTGGGTTGTTTTCAATGCTATCCTTGCTTTGTGCATTTATGGTATTATCCTGTTTCCCAATCTTCCGGACTTCATTGATTTAGATGCCTTTCATATATTTGCTTCGGGTAATCCTGTACCCACATTACTCGGGGATGTGTATCATTCAGTGCACTACATAAATGAGAATAGAAGAGGAAAGAACGTATCCTACTGTGCACCTCTTCTATATCTATGGTTTGATAGCCATATGCCCAAGAAGGGTTCCTTTGTCACTTCAGCGAATACTTTGGAATGGTCAGAGCGCCTGATAGGCCTGACGGCCGAGAGTATTGCCTGGTTTGATAGGGACAAATTAGGTACCGAGGTCATATACAGTTGTGCTGGTTTTCCAAATGTTCCGCTCATTGGAAGGAAAGGATGTATTAACTACAACCCAGCCTTATTAATCAGACAGTTTGCTTATGCCTTGAGGGATGCTCCTAGAGAGGAGGAAGTACAGGAATCTCTTTACTTTACAGGATTGCTAAGCAGTGATATGTTAGCCAGGCTCGAGCATGCTTGGAACAACGTCAACAGAAAAGGGAAGTCAGCTTTGGGGAAGAGCAACAGCCATGCCTATCCTTCATACTTGAGTTGGGTTCAGGAAAGAGCGAAGATGATTCTGATGCCGTTTCCTCCAGCTACACCTCCTTGTGCACCCATAGTTGAAGAGCCTAGAACTGTGGACATCCAGAAATACAAGCAACTCCTAGCTGAGAAGGAAGCACTTGTGAAAGCCAACGAAGAGCTAGAAAAGGAGATTGCTCAACTTCGCCACGAGAAAGTTGAGGCAGTATATTTGTTTAAGCAGCAAACCGAGCTGGTGAACCACTTGGGAATGGATGTGACGAAGCTAACTAAGGATAAGGAGCGCCTTGGATTAGCCCTGAAGGCCACGAGCAACGTGTTGACCACGAAGAAGCAAGAGTTGGATAAAGCATATCTGAAGATATCCAAATTCAACGCTGATATGAATGCCACCCTGACCAATCACAAGGAAAGGGAAGAGAAGCTGAAGCAATGGGTAGTCGAGCTCGAAGTCCAGATTGATATCAAAGGCAAGAAGGTGGAGGCTAAAGCCTCACTTCGGTGTAATGCTCAGTCCCGACTAGCTGAAGTCACGACGAATATGAAGGATTGCCAACTCCGGGCTGATGCTAAGCGGTGTAGATTGGATAGATGCTTTGGAAAGGGTGCCTGCCAGGATTTTACCCAGGGTCTCCAGAGTACTGTCAGGCAGAGGGAACTGTTGATACAGGGGTTGCTCTCCCAACCTGATCACCAGGATACGAAGAAGATGTTGGAAGACTTCCGTGCCCGTAGCTGCACTTGATTTCTTTTGTATTTCTTTGTATTTCTTTTCCGCATTGATATGCTGATCACCACCAGGCCTGTTGGTCGGGGTCATGCTTCGATTGTATTCTGTTCATGCTTCGATATATATATGAGGTTTTCTTTCCATGATTGGATGTTGGACTTTATTTGTCCTGGAAGCTAGAATCAAGGGGGGACTTTCCCCAACGCACAAACACGTGTTTGCATGCGCATTTGCATAACCATCCTGCATAAGCATAGTTCATGTTTATATAGCTAACCCTTGTGCTTGATAACAGATTTGTTACAGGATTGCCCGTCGACAGATTCACCGGTACTCCACGAGAGCGAATCAAGCCAGAATCACGGAACAAGTGCAAGCTAACATCCAGGAGATGAGGGAAAGGATGGACCGCTTCATGGAGCTGATGCAAGTGATTGTCAATGGGCAGGAGCATCTCAGGACTGTCGTGCAACCTCTGATTGCGCGGATGGACAACAATGGAGTGCTACACGGGGCTGAAACTATTCACCCACCTCACATGGAGACTCCTCGAGGAGACAACACTGTCCCAGTCGTGATCATCCCTAAATTTGCTGGCAACAGGGATACTGGAGCAGGTGCTGGCCCAGCTGGGGATGGAAATGGCACCACTGGGCCTGCCAACAGGAATGCAAGTGCGAGCGGTAATAATATCGGAGCCAATGTCGGTATTGGCAATTTCACTGGACCCGAAGCGGGAAGGGCTGGTCAACCATAGTTGGAAGATCGTCAGGATGATGTCTTCTCTATGCGTGGAGCTGAGGGTGAGGTCGCCTCTGAAACCTGCCTCAGGTTCAAGGCGCTTGAGGATAAGATGAAAGATTTCGAGAATATGAATTTGATGGGCCTTGGCATGGCCAAGCTGGGGTTGATACCCGATCTGAAGGTACCGCAGAAGTTCAAGGTGCCTGATTTCGACAAGTATAAGGGCACCACCTGCCCTCGGGTGCATCTGAAGTCGTATTATCGAAAGATGTCTGCTCATTCTGATGATGAAAAGCTGCTGATGCACTTCTTTCAGGATAGTCTGGTTGGACCATCGCTGGAATGGTACATGGGTTTGGAACCCTCAAGCATCCGTACCTGGAAAGAGCTCGCTAAAGCGTTCGTCAGTCACTACCAATATAATAGTGACCTTGCACCAAACTGGGTTCAGCTGTAGAACCTGTCTCTGAGGAGCAATGAGTGCTTCAAGGAATATGCCTAGCGTTGGCGGGAGTTGGCGGTGAGAGTTCAGCCACCTATGGTTGAACGTGAACTGGTGGACATGTTTGTAGCTACACTGCCGGCAGTGTACTATGAGAAACTTGTAAGCAGTATGTTTGGAAGTTTCTCCAACCTCATCATTACCGGTGAGCATATAGAAAATGGGATAAAGCTCGGGAAGATCCTGGGTGGAGAACTACCCTCATCTGGAGGGGGGAAGAAGGTCTTTGGCGGTAAGAAGAGGGAAGGAGAGACTAGCTCGAAGAAGGAAAGGGCAGAACAACCAGCGCCAGCAGGTTGCCAGCATCACCATCCCAACCGTTCAGCAGCCTCAGCCTCAGCAGCAGAACCAACAAGGGTATCGCAAGTATCAGGGGAAAGCCCCACTGGCAAGTCGTCATCTTGAAGCACCGCCCATGCCGTATGGTCAGCTCTTACAGGCATTGCTTTAGTTGCAATTGATTCAGAAGAGGACCCTAGCTCCTCCGACAGGGGAACTTCCTCAGGGCTACGACGCCAACGCCAGATGCGAATTCCATTCGGGTGCACTGGGGCACACGATCGAAAACTGCAAAGCGTTCAAGCATAAGGTACAAGATATGCTTGATGCTAAAATCATCAACTTCTCTGATGACATTCCCAACGTTCTGAAGAACCCGATGCCGCACCATGGAGGGGCTGCAGTCAGCGCCATCATAGAAGAAGAGGAGGAAGATTTACTGACTGATGTCAAAGACCTCAAGACGCCGCTTGGCTTCATTAAAGCCAAACTGATGAAGAGGGGTATTTTCCCAGGATGCGGGAAATTTTGCATGGATTGCGCGATACATTCTGACGGATGTGAGCAGTTAGTGGAAGGAGTCCAAAGCCTGATGGACGAGGGGATCCTATAGTTCAGCCAGAAGGTTGAGAAAGAATTGGGAGAGGTAATTTTGCAGCAGGAGGACGAAGTTGCTACCATTACCATACCGCGAAAGACAATCACCATATCAGCTCCCATACCGCCTACGATCACAATAACGAAGGCCGGTCCGATACCGCTCGCCAGCACCAATGTTGTCCCCTGGCACTATGGGGCAGAGATCTATTGCAATGGCCAAAAGTTAGAGTTGGATCCACTAGTTGAGACTGTGGATAATTTGGTCGGATATGGAGGTATTACGCGCAGTGGCAGAGTGTTCTCTCCACCAGAGATTATAGCTGACAAGGCTGATAAGATCGAGAAGGTCGACAAGGGTAAGGGAAAGGTCACTGAGGAAACCTCTCGAGAGGTGGGAAAGGACCTGCTTGTAAAAGATGCGGAGGAGTTCATGATACTGATCAAGAAGAGCGATTACAAGATTGTTGATCATCTTCACCAAACACCTTTAAAGATCTCCATTCTGAATTTGCTGTTGTGCTCCGAGGCACACCGCAACGCCTTGCTGAAGGTGCTGAACGCAACTTATGTGCCACAAGAGATCTTCGTCAACCAGCTGGAGGGGGTGGTTGCCCATGTGAATGCTGGGAACAGATTAGGGTTTACTAACCTCGAGCTGACGCCGAAGGGGAGGAACCACAATAGCGCTAAGCACATATCTCTGGAATGTCGGGGAACGGTTATGTCGCATGTACTGGTTGATACCGGATCTTCACTTAACGTTTTGCTGAAAAAAGCTCTGATGAAGCTGGATACGAGAGGGATGATGTGCACACCCATTGATCTGGTTGTGAAAGCTTTTGACGGGACCAAGAGGTCAGTTTTCGGAGAGGTAACTCTGCCTATCCAGGTGGGGCCAGAGACTTTTGATGCGGTCTTTTACATTATGGACATCATGCCTGCCTATAGTTGTCTGTTGGGCCGACCATGGATCCATGCAGCTGGAGCCGTAACCTCCACGTTGCACCAGAAATTGAAATACACTGTGGGTGGAAGCGTAGTGACTGTTTGTGGCGAAGAGGACATAATGGTGACCCATTTGTCGTCCTTCAAATATGTCGAGGTGGATGGTGAGATCCACGAAACCTTGTGCCAAGCGTTTGAAACCGTTAAAGTCAAGGAGCCGATTCCAACGCCAAGTAAGATGCCCGAGTTGACTCTCTCCTCTTTCAAAGAAGCTCAGGCCGTGGTCCAAGCTGGTGTGGCCAAAGGCTGGGGCCAAGTTTTGAATATCCCTAACAAGCAGGATAAGTTTGGGTTAGGGTATTCTCCTTCTACTACTGCTTCGTCTTCGCGTAGTGCGCCGAGCATCAAGGGACCGATTCAGTTCACGAAGGGTGGAGTGATATTTGAGAATGTCAGTGCCGTGTTTGAAGACGACGAAGACAGTGATTGGGACCTTGATTCCTGGATTCAACTAAGCAAACCAGGGCAAAGCCTCAACAACTGGTCTGTTCAAGACATCATCCAAGTGACCGGCAAAGAGATTCTCACTACAGGTGACACCGATCCAGAACCGTCCATGACTCGCTTCGACTTTGATTGTCCGATATATCAAGCTGAAGAAGAGATTGACGAAGGTGAAGACCTTCCGGAAGAGTTGGTTCGACTGTTGAAACAGGAGGAAAGGGTCATTCTGCCTCATGAAGAGGATATTGAGATTATCAATTTGGGTTCTGAAGAACCTGTCAGGAACTTTCGGATAGGGGCTGCATTGCAAAGCGATATTAAGCAAAAACTTGTCGAGATGCTTCGAGAGTATAGTGACATTTTTGCTTGGTCGTATGGAGATATGCCCGGGCTCGATACGGATATCGTAGTTCATCATATGCCATTGCGAGATGAATGTCCTCCAGTCAAGCAAAAGCTTAGGAGGACCATACCAGACATGGCTGTTAAGATCAAAGAGGAGGTCCAGAAGCAGCTGGACGTTGGGTTCTTAGCAGTCACTACATACCCTCTGTGGGTCGCCAATATAGTTCCTGTACCGAAGAAGGACAGTAAGGTATGGATGTGCGTAGATTATCGGGATCTAAACAAGGAGAGCCCTAAGGATGACTTCCCGCTCCCTCATATTGAAGTATTGGTCGACAATACTGCTCAATTTTCCGTGTTTTCGTTCATGGATGGCTTCTCCGGTTACAATCAGATTAATATGGCGCCGGAGGACATGGAGAAAACCACGTTTATAACACCATGGGGGACGCTTTTCTACAAGGTAATGCCTTTCGGTCTGAAGAACGCAGAGGCAACCTACCACCGGGCGATGGTCACGTTGTTTCATGACATGATTCATCACGAGATCGAAGTCTACGTTGATTACATGATTGCAAAGTCCCAAACGGAGGATGGGCATCTGGTCAATTTGCTGAAGCTTTTTTAGAGACTGAGGAAATTCAGGCTGAGGCTGAATCCTAATAAGTGTATCTTCGGGGTACGGTCCAGAAAACTACAGGGGTTTATTGTAAGTGAAAGAGGCATAGAGGTTGATCCTGCCAAAATAAAAGCGATACAAGAAATGCCAACGCCTATAACAGAAAAAGAAGTTCGTGGTTTCCTGGGCAGAATAAACTACATTGCGAGGTTTATTTCTCAGCTCATGGACACGTGTGAACCGATGTTCAAGCTTTTGAAGAAAGATCAGGCCGTTGTCTGGAATGAGGATTGCCAGACAGCATTTGACAAAATAAAGAAGTACCTGCAGGAACCTCCTATTTTGATACCCCCAGTGGCTGGACGGCCATTAATCATGTACTTGACGGTGCTTGAGAATTCCATGGGTTGTGTCCTCGACCAGCACGACGAGACTGTCAAAAAGGAGCATGCCATCTATTATTTGAGTAAAAAGTTCACAGATTGTGAGTCCCATTACTCAATGCTGGAAAAGACATGTTGCGCACTCGCGTGGGCTGCCAAACGTTTACGCCAGTACATGCTCAATCACACGACCATGTTAATTTCGAAGATGGATCCAATCAAGTACGTCTTCGAGAAACAGGCTCTCTCCGGGGGAATTTCCCGATGGAAAATGGTATTGACAGAGTACGACATTCAGTACGTATCTCAAAAAGCCATCAAAGGAAGTATTCTGTCAGAATACCTTGCTGAGCAGCCTATCGAAGACTATCAGCCAATGAAGTTTGAATTCCCTGATGAGGATATTATGTTCTTGAAGATGAAGAACTACGACGAGCCGCTCCCTGACAAGGGGCCAGAGCTGGGTTCCCAATGGAAATTAATTTTCGACGGTGCAATTAATTCGTACGGCAGTGGGATTGAGGCAATTATCACGACTCCCCAGGGATCATACATCCCATTCACGGTCAGATTAACATTCCCGTGTACCAACAATGAGGTAGAGTATGAGGCATGCATCATGGGTTTAGAAGAAGCCACTAATCTGAGGATCAAGAACCTTGATGTATACAGTGACTCAGCGCTCGTTGTCAATCAAATCAAAGGCGAGTGGGAGACCAGGCAACCGAACCTGATCCCATACATGAATTATGCCTGAAGGCTGCTACCTTTCTTCGACAGGTTCGAATTTCGTCATGTGCCTAGAGCCGAGAATCAAATGGATGATGCCTTAGCAACCTTGTCCTTGATGTATAAGGTCAATTTTTGGAATGAAGCTCCAAGAATTATTATCTCCCGCCTTGATAGGCCCGCTTTCATTTTCGCCATCGAGGAAGCCACCAACGACAAGCCATGGTTCTACGATATCCATAACTTCCTTATGACTAAGGAGTATCCAGTGGGCGCGTCGAACCAGGATAAGAAGACTCTGAGGAGGCTTTCTGGAAATTTCTACTTGAATCCTGATGGAGTGTTGTACAAGCGGAATCACAATCTGGTGCTGCTGAGATGTGTGGACGAGAAAGAAGCAGGATTGCTTATGGAAGAGGTCCATGAAGGCACATTTGGTACGCACGCCGGCAGACATGCAATGACTCGAAATATCTTCCGTGCAGGGTATTATTGGCTAACAATGGAGTCAGATTGCTTCAAGTTCGCGAAGAGATGCCATAAATGCCAGATTTATGCTGATAAGATTCATGTGTCGCCGTTCCTATTGAATGTCATGTCTTCCCCATGGCCGTTCTCCATGTGGGGCATTGACATGATCGGCAAGATCGAGCCCACTGCGTCAAATGGACATCGCTTCATTTTGGTGGCTATTGATTATTTCACCAAGTGGGTAGAGGCAGCATCGTACGCTAACGTTACCAAACAGGTGGTAGCGCGCTTCATAAAGAGGGACATCATCTGTCGATACGGAATTCCCGAACGGATCATTACTGACAATGGTTAGAATCTGAATAACAAGATGATGAAGGAGTTATGCCAGAACTTCAAAATCGAACACCATAACTCATCGCCCTATCAGCCAAAGATGAATGGCGCGGTTGAAGCGGCCAACAAGAACATCAAAAAGATAGTGCATAAGATGGTTGTGACCTACAAAGATTAGAACGAGATTTTGACATTTGCCTTGCACGGTTATCGTACGACGGTAGGCACATCAACCGGGGCAACTCCTTTCTCATTGGTGTACGGTATGGAAGCAGTCCTACCACTGGAAGTCGAGATTCCCTCTTTACGAGTTTTGGTTGATGTGAAACTTGATGAAGCAGAATGGGTGAAGAGCCGATTGAACCAACTCAGCCTGATGGATGAGAAGAGATTAGCATCGATTGCTTACGGCAGGCTGTATCAGAGCCGGATGAAGAAAGCGTACGACAAGAAAGTTCGTCCTCGTAGCTTTCAGACGGGTGATCTCGTCCTGAAGAAGATTCTTCCACCAATCTTCGATCACATGGGCAAATGGACTTCAAACTACGAAGGTCCATATGTCGTCAGAAAGGTCTTTTCAGGAGGAGCCTTGTTGTTATCCTCGATGGATGGCGAAGATTTCGCATCCCCTGTGAACGCGGACGCAGTCAAAAAATACTTTGCTTAAAAATGACCCGCTGGAAAGAAAAAAAGAATATCCAGGAAAAAATGGGGCATCCCGGCGAACCAAAAAAATGAAAAGGTTCGGGAAAAAGTTAGGGATATAAATGAAAAAATGTACGCCCGCAAAGCCGAAAACCCTGAAGGGGCGGCTTTGGCAAAAAAGGGTATCCCGGTGAATCGAAAACCCACAAGGGCGGTTCAGGCAAAAGTTAGGGATTTAAAAGCAAACGACTGCGTTCCACGTACGAACTTTCACTACTTATTGGTCTGGGAAGACCTGAGGGTCGTTTATCCAAGTCAATCTCTTCTGAAGAAGAAGCGTCGGGAGGTATCGAAGTCGAGTGAGTCATGGATGGATCAACTCATGGTATTTTTCTGCACCATATCGCCGACATTTACACATATACTGATGTATATTTATGTTTTTACTTGCGCAGCTTCCTCATTTCAGGAGCTTGCATCCGTTGTAAAACATTTTGCCTATTCAAAGGCTCATTTATCAATAAAACATACTATTCAATAGCTGATGCTTCGTGTTTGTTTTTATTTACCTGTTTTGTTTGCGAAAAACGCTGATGTTTTTGTTTAAATACGCATACATAAACTTGCAGGCCTAGGCCAATAATTATTGAAACAATGATTTACTCGAACAAAGTCATGGATGATAACCTTGATAGGTCCCTTTGTGAAGGTTATTTTTTCTGTTTGCTCCTTTTTGCAGGGTCGAAGCCCTCAAGGCGTCATGTGCCAGAGATGCATCCCTGTCAGGATCATCGTTTCCCCAGATGAGTCGTGTGTAAGCCAGTCGTTGTTCGGTGTACGCTTTATCCCCTCAGAGTACAGGTATGAAGTCGTCTCCTCAGCAAATCAGGATTGATATCCCCAGTAGAGCACATGACTGTGTGATCAGGTTATGATTCATCCTCAAAATCAGAGCACATGATTGTGTAGCCAGGTTGATACCTCGTTCCCCACAGAGCACATGTCTGTGTAATCAAGTTTGATACCTCTTCCCCAGTATGTCGGGAAAAGTAAGACAGGTTATGATTCCTCCTAAAAATCAAGGCACATGACTGTGTAATCAGGATTGATATCCCCAGCAGAAGCGCATGATTATGCCCCCAGGTTGTTTCCTCGAGCAGAAGCAATATTCTCCCGTGGAGAAAACCCCAGTGAAGTCGTCGCTTGAAGGTTCAATATTCTTGAAAGCCATTCGAGGCTAGTCTCTTCGTCAGAGCAATGGATTTCAGTGGTTGATACCAGGTCCCCCACATAGTTGTTGGTTCGTCAACAGGTAAGAGTTGTTGTGTAGTTGATGCTGTGTTTCCCCAGCGGAGTTCGTACCTCCCAAGCAGAGAAGTATAGCTGAAGGCAGTTCGTGGCGCCATTTCTCAGCAGTTTGCGTACCCAGTTGAGCAGACACAGGTTCTCGAAGAACTACTTTCTCCAACGGAAAAGCCGACCGAGGCTCGTTTTCCCAAATTAAGTCCAATTGAGATTGGCGGGGTTTGTTTCCCCGGAAGGATAATTCCTTTTCCCCAGCAAATGATTCTCTTTCCCTGACGGAATACTTTTTGCCTCAACATTTATTTTGTTGGCATAACATTGTAGCATGCATGCATAACATCTACCCTAAACGCGTAGCATTCCATCGTATGGAGCATTACGCCATTGTCAAACATATGCACGTGAAACATGAGCTAGGTCGTTACCGTTCTGGCGTGCAGGTATTCTTCATCAGAGTGGTTTAGTCTTGATGATTCCTGACTGCCCCCAGAGGAGTTTCTTGTTCAGGATGACTCCTGATTTCCCCACCCGAGTTATATGCTCAGGATGACTCCTGATTTCCTCAGCAGGTTTGGTTCCTACAAGACGACTCCTGAAACTCCGAAGTGGAGTTACTTGCTAGTTCTCCCGATTCCTCAGCGGATGTGTCAACCCCTGCAGGTCTTCAGATAGAGAAGTTGAAGCTTCCTTTAGAGACTTACTGATGAAGTTCGGAAGCGTTGCCAAAATATTTTGACTTACTGATGGAGTCTTCCTTGATGATTGAAGAGTTCCTCTGACTGATGCGGAGTTTCCTGACGGTAAATTTAGATATCCTTGTGAGTTCGTAATTGATAAAGGATTCTATTTTCCAACTGATGTGGATGTATCTCTCTGACTGATGCAGAGTTGCCCGACGACAAATTTAGGAGTTCCTATTGATGCAGAGTTGCCCGACGACAAATTTAGATATCCTTAAGACTTACTGATGAAGTCCGACAGCATTGCCAAGCTCTTCTGACTTACTGATAAAGTCTGACTTGATGATTGAAGAGTCCCTCTGACTGACGCAGAGTTGCCTGCCGGCAAATTTAGATATCCTTGTGAGTTCATAATTGACAAAGGATTCTGTTTTCCGACTGATGCGGAAGTGTTTCTCTAACTGACGCAGAATTGCCTAACGGCATAATTGAAATATCCTTAAGGGTGCATGAGTGACCAAGGATGTTATCTCTTGTCTGACTGACGAAGTTCGACTAGACGTCGAAGAGTTCCTCTGACTGATGCGGTGTGCCTAAGGGCAAAGTGATATCCTGTTAGTGCATTATTGGCAAGGATTCTATTCTCAGACTTACTGAAGAAGTCCAACCACGTGGTCAGGGAATATTTTCAAGAGTTGATAATGAAGTTCAGATCAGTGATTCACCAGCATAGTCGCCGTGTGACTATCTTTGCAGTTTCCGGAGTTTTCCACCAGAGTATCGTTTACTTTTGCGGTTGGCAAATTTCCGGGTGTATTGGAAATCGAACCATCTTGTACCTTGATTGTCTGAGAGCCGTTCGCTTCTCACCCAGTCATGTCCAAGCTGTTTGGATAGGGGCAGCTATTGCACCCCAAAATTTGCCTAATCTTTTTCCTTACCTAGCTTGTGTTTCATTACATTCATTTTAACATTAGCATTTGCATTGGATTGACATGTGTGTAGGGATCAAGGTGCGTGCTTATCAAAGAGAGGCTACTCAAGGGTATTAAGAGATTCAAGAGTCTTCACTCTAGTATCCAAGGGTTGACATCCTCCTCAAAGAAGCCAAAGATCCTCATAAGAGTGGTTGAAGACAATTGAGCATATCTCCTAACTTGAAGGTTATGGGAAGTCATCTGATAATGTGAAATCCATATATATGGGCTTGAAGCATTGTGAAATCTTATATGACGTCTTGATAGTCATTATGAAGCTTATATAAGTCATTGTGCAAGGTGCAAAGAGCTACAACCAAGATTGGTGCAACTAGGGATTTCATCTGGTCAACTCTAGGTCAACAGTTGAATTGAAGAGGGTTGTGACCCAATTATGATGCCATGTGATCATGGATTGATGTATTGAGATGTCCTAAGGATTAATTCAAGGTCAACTCATCATGAATCATGAGTGTGAGAAGTTGCTATGCTAGGGTTTCTCAGCTTGACAGTGTAAAATCCCCTGATTTAGTGCCTAACTTCAAGACTACATAACTCAAGATGTGATTTTCATATCACCTTGACCTGAACATGATTTTTGTAGAGCATGATCATAAATTTAATTTGAGTACTAGAAGTCCTTGATAGGATTTATAGAACTCAAGTTATGAAGTTTGCAAGTTACAGGTCATCAGATAAATGTGAATTTGGAGCTTGAAAGTCAACCAACTTGCATGACACTTTTGCCTTAGAAGGAAGCTTCACATGACCTTTTTACAAACATGAATGTTGTTCCTTATCTTCTTAGCTTTACAAAAAGTCCTAGAAGTTCTTTATTGGATTTATAGAACTCAAGATATGATGCTTGCAAGGCAAGGGAATTTTGGGAAACTTTGATTATAGGTCATTTTGCATTATATGTCAATTTCACCATCTGGCACACCTCAAATGGAATTTTGTCCAACTTGAAAGTTGCTCAAAATGGGGTTATTTACACAACCAAGCATCAAGAGTTCATTGATATGGATTGGAACAAGAATTGGTTGAAGAAAATGCACAAAAAGACATTTTAAAGGCATTAAAATGAGAAAATTGCAAAATAATTCATAATGGTTCAAAATATTGTAAGTTGGTACATATTTTGAATGAAAATGACATTTTGAACACAATGGAACTTTTAGAATTTCATATTGAAGCATGGTTCATGGCCATTATTTGGATTACTTCACAAAGAAGTCACATAATCAAACTCAACCATGGATTGGAATTGAGGGAGTAATCTCAGCCCTTCATCTTCACCACCTTGCAAGCAATGTAATTGGTGCAATTTGGAGGCAAAACAGAGGGAAATTCGTGGGCTGCCATAAGTGAAAAAATGAAGGAAAAGTGAAAATTGAAATGTATGAATTGGGCCATGATTGGGCCAGATAATGATCCAAACATGATCTATATAAAATCTAGATCAGATTAGATGGAGTTGGTTAGCATTTGGAGGGAAAAACAGTTAAGATAGTTGAGAATTGTAGAGCTTGAAAGTGGAATTCGAATTGGAGTTTTAGGCAAAATCAAGAAGTGTTGAGCATCATGACTGATCCAGCATTATCCAGTGAAGGAATCTGCACCATTTGAAGCAAGGTTGAGCACTAAAGAACACCAGATTCGAAGCTTCCGAACAGGTTTTCATCTTTCACATTTGCTCTTAATTTAAGCATAATTAAGGTAGTTTAGACATGTGGTTAGGTTATTGGAATGACCTAGATGGTTTTAGGATTAGTTTGAGAGAGTTTGGTGATGATTCATGAAGATGCACGTTTTCTGTTATCCATCGTATTAGGCGGATCTTGAGAAAAAAATGAAAAAGAATCATGTCATGATGTTCAGGATGGAGAGACGAGTGGATTAATGCAAGAATTGTTAAGTTTGGTGTTGGTTGAAACCAAGGTGCTGGTGGTGCCACCGGAGAAGACGACCAGAGTCTTCTCCGGCCACCGTGATTATTTCCTTCTCTGTTTCATTTTCAAAACGAAGAAGACAAGCCTGAGGCCCTTGGATTGAGTTGAATTAGTGGACTTAGTAGTTCAATCTAACGTGCATAATTGAGTCTAAGGATTTTTGACTTTGACCTGAGTACGTGGCAAGTTGTAGACTGGTAGATTGTTATACTTTTTAAGTGAAAGGCTATGATTAGGACATAGCGTGGAACCAAGTCAAACGCGTAGCACCATGACCACACCAAAACGAACAGTTTCATTAAACGGCCCCATGTGCTACGTGGTGCAATTCCCCCTAGGATGAGTTGACTAGTCTCTAGATCCTGTGGCTCTGTTATTTTTTCAGCTTTTCTTATTTCTTTTATTTGTTTTTTCATTTTCTTTAATTGTTTGATAACTTTTAATTCAAGAAAAATATGAATAATGCTTAGAAAAATATGAGAAATATTATGGATGATCCTTGACATGTCTTTGATTTTTGTATGCCATTTAATTTCAGTTTTGGTTAATTTCCCATTTAATATCATTTTTCTCTTTTAATTAGACGATTAAAAATGTTAAAAATGCATAGTTTGCTTTCTGATTTTTGTACTTAATCATGGTTTTGATTTAGGAATTTATTTTTTGCTATATAGCCACAGACATCTTGATAGAGTTATATGTTTTTTTATTCTGATTTTTAGACTTCACCTTGATAGGTTTTGAATTAATTCTTTAGGCACTTCCCTTTAGGACTCCCTATAGTACACAATTAGGGTTAGACTCTTGATAGTGCATTTACCTATAGAATTTTCTTCTGATTTTTTTACCATAGGTTCATAACACCCTTAGGAGCTCTTAGAAATTTTGATAGATTTTTTAGAGGTAGTTCCCTATTTTTGGTAGATTTTACATGTAGGCTGTTTTTAGGTTGATTCTAGCATAGCACCTTCCATAGTATAACTTCTTAAGTGATCTTTAGCCATTGTTAAACTTCCCAATCATTCTTGATAGTATAAGTGATAGGTAGATACACCTTTAGAACAATTCTCAAAGCTTGATAGTGGTTTTTAGTTCCTTTAAGGTAGGTTCCTTTAGAGCTAATCATTAAGGTCTTTTGAAAAAGCCTTAAGTGGATGATTTCACCTTAGATAGTTGGTTTGCTTTGCTTTCCTCTCTCTTATCCAATGATTCAAGGTTCCATTTTGGGAGCCTAGTGCTTCCTTTGGAAGGACTAAAGGCATACCATGAATGGTAATACCTTTGAGGATATAAGCTTTAACATGATTGGTTGAGTGCCATGGTGGATTCCTTTGGTTTTCGCCATGCTTCCCATCATCATTCACTCTTTCCCTTGTCCATTGATTTAAGAATCTCTCTTGTGAGAGCCTGGTCTTCCCTTTGTGAGGTCTAATGTGCATTCCATAAAGAGGTTGAGCCTTAGTGTACTTCCTTGTGTTGATACACAACAAACTTTTAAACCCTAGTTTGTTTAATAGGTTCTACCCCCAAATGATCTTTTGTCCAGTGACCCGAGGATCCCTCTTGTGAGAGCCTGGTACTCCCTTTGGAACGTCTAATGAGCATTCCATAAAGAGGTTGAGCCTTAGTGGACTCTTGTGTTGATACACAATTAATTCACCTTAGATTCACATCTAGGTTCTACCATCCTCATCTGTCCTACATTCTAGGATCCTTCTTGTGAGAGCCTGGTCTTCCCTTTGGGAGGTCTAATGTGCATTCCATAAAAAAGTTGAACTTGGGATGGACTCTTGTATTGATACACTTCTAGCATGATGTAGCGTGGGAATGACTTCCTTGTTGCTCTTCCCGTATACTTCTATCCTGAAGGATTGCTTGGTTTTCTTTGATTGCATTCTTGATTGATCACCTGTTGCTGTGATGCATTAAGATAAGTTGCATGAATAGAAATTCTTGCATTTAGGTGCATGATTGCATTCTTACCTGATTGTTTGTTTGCTGTGATGCATTAGAATAGGTTTGCATAAGTAGATCTTATGTTTAGGTGCATGATTACATTGAAAGGTTGAGATGAGCTTGTGGTGGCTCTTGCCCCACACATTTTTCCTCCCTTTGCTTGTTTGTTATTGCTTGGCTTTGCTTGTTTGCAGTTAAGGTTTAGATGAGCTTGTGGTGGCTTCTGCCCCACACATTTTTCCTCCCCTGCTGGCTTTGTTGCGTTGCATGCATCTTATTAGCTTGATAGCTTTATTTCTTTCAGTGTAATGATTTCTACTGTTATTGTTTGTTTCCCATTAACATGAACCCTTAGGACTCTCACTTCCTTGTTTAAGGAGTGCTGATAGAACTTTAGGTTGAAACCTATGCATGATAACATTAGGGTAGATTCCCCTTCTCAAACCTCAACAATAGGATGAACCCATTGCATGACAATAGTAGGATGCTTGATAGTTTTCCCTATAGAGTCCTTTCTCTTCTCACCTCAAAACAACAGTAAAATACATAATAAAGGCTAATGAATATCATACTTTACGAGCCTTAAGCTACTTAAGAAATGGTTATTGGAGGGTTTCCTTCCAGTAATTAGGTGGTTTAGTATGGTACCCTTTGGGTGACATGCGACGCATTCACTCCTAGGTCATAGTCTCTAGTGCGATATGAATTACATACATTCATAAAAAAACACTTTTTTCGTAAAAGACAAAAACAGACATTCAAACCTTTTTGCCCCCGTGGGGTCTTAATTCGAGGAAAACCTTTTCTGATGAAAAGAGTACTGTTAAGCTTCAGTTCTACCGCAAACAAGCGATGTCCCTAAACTGCTGGAACTGTTGTTTAACCTTACTCGGGTAAAAACCTTAGAACAAGCCCGTGTTCCATTTTATCCCGAACTACGTAAGCTCTGATCTCTCATACATGTTGAGAGTACGTAGGCACAATACTGACGTATTGGCGAGCCACCTTCACCCATCTTTTATCCGTAGTTAGCCGAACTACGCCGACTCTGATTTTCTCTGATGAGAATACGTAGGCCCAGAGCAGCGACGTTCTGTCGAGTCACTCCTTTCTTTTATTTTGAGCCAGCCTTGATAGGTAGATAGATAAACACCCCGTTAGATAAACACACAAGCATGGATCCCGTCGAGTACAACGGATGTGAGGGGTGCTAATACCTTCCCCTTGCGTAACCGACTCCCGAACCCTGAGATTTGGTTGCGACGACCTGTCTTAATCCTTTTCGTTAGGTTTCTCCCGATCCTTTCCTTTCCCTTCGTGTGAGATAAATAACGAGTGGTGGCGACTCTTCTGTCATTGCCGACACCCTTTTTCGCAGTAGCGACACTATGAAGGAGACTTAGGAAAAAATTGGGACATCCCACTGACTGTAAATTCAAATGACAGAGTTCAGGAAAAAGTTAGGGATAAGAAAAGGAAAAAATCAATCAAGATGTTACCCAAATCCTCAAAGACAAAACAAGTTGACCAAGGTCCTCGTCAAAGACAATAAAATGTTGTAAGAAAAAAGTGACTGTCATCTACAAAAATCTCATGGCCCTTGAGTCATCATCATAACTGTGTTGTAATTCAAAAATCGCATGGAACATTGATGCATGGTTCGAATTAATCTGACCATAGGACTGGAGATCATCACGAAGAATGGGTTGGATACAAATAAACTTTGAGCCTATATCCTTTGTTTCGAAAATCGTGAACCAGACCACGTTACAACCCTCAAAAGACCTAACTGAAGTCAGGTTTCTTTTGAAAGCATACTATAACAAGGTTGCGTAAATTGACTCCTAAGTTTGTTTCCAATCATTTGTTTCATATTATACCTTTGTTTTCTCTTTCATTTTTTTTAAAAAGCCATTGTGTTTTGACAAGTGTTTCATTTTCTATACATCAATAATATCATTCCAAAAATAAATTTTGATTTCAAAACTGCATGAACTTTACATTAAAATTACCATGTTTAAATGTTTTTATCAGGGAATTTCAAAAAGTTGAGAAACTTGGTCAGAGATTCTACCAGGGGAACGTTACATCCAGATCCTGTTGTGAATTAGTTTAAGATTTGTTTCTCAGTGCAAGTTATTCTCAGAATCTGTTGGGCAGAAGATCTCTTCCAAGACCCGTATTGAGTTTAGCCTTCTCAACAGTTATCCCAACCATTTGCATTACATTTGCATAAATCATTCATATATCATATTTGGTTTTTTCATAGCTCAAAGTGTATTCCGCGCTCAGGTGCATTTCCCAAGGTCCTGTTGCTATCAACATCTTACCTTGTGATCAAAGTCCAACTTACTTGGCGCCTATAAAAATTTTACCTGTCTTTCATTCCAGTGTCATTCCTGGACATCTTGTTTCTCTTCTTCCAGTGCTATTCCTGGATTTTTGTTTTCTTTCATTCCAGTGCTATTCATGGATCTTTGTATTCTTTCACTCCAGTGTCATTCCTGGACGTCTGTCTCTTTTGATCTCCAGTGCCATTCCTGGATATCTTGTTCCCCTTGTTTCTCCCAGTGTTATTCCTGGAAGTCCTGTGCCTCTTTTGCAATCC
The DNA here is from genome assembly GCA_963859935.3 of Lathyrus sativus. NCBI lineage: Eukaryota > Viridiplantae > Streptophyta > Magnoliopsida > Fabales > Fabaceae > Lathyrus > Lathyrus sativus. The sequence continues at coordinate 434,200,531 of OZ012737.1, forward strand.
CCAATAGATCCTCTTGGATATCTTTCAGTGCCATTCCTGAAAGTTTAATTTATTCATTTAGTGTCATTCCTGAAAGTTTAATTTGTTCATTCAGTGTCATTCCTGGATGTCTTGCTCACTATCATTCAGTGTCATTCCTGAATATAGTGATTTACCTTTACTTTCAGTTTCGTTCCTGAAAGTTTTATCTATTCATTCAGTGCCATTCCTGGATGAGTTTTCACCTTTGCATTCAGTGTCATTCCTGGATGTCTTGCTCACTATCATTTAGTGCCATTCTTGAATGTAGTGATTTACCTTTACTTTTAGTGCCATTCCTGAAAGTTTTATCTATTCGTTTAGTGTCATTTCTGGATGAGTTTTCTCCTTTGCATTCAGTGCCATTCCTGGATGTCTTCCTCACTATCATTCAATGCCATTCCTGAATGTACTGATTTACCTTTACTTTCAGTGCCATTCTTGAAAGTTCTTTCTCAATTTGTCTAATCCCATTCTTGGATGTCTCTGATGTTTGTTGTTACTCCATTCAATGTCATTCCTGGATGTCTTGCTCACTATCATTCAATTCTATTCCTGAATATAGTGATTTACCTATCTTTGAGAGCCATTCCTGAAATTTTTATCTATTCATTCGGTGTCATTCCTGGATGTCTTGCTCACTATCATTCAATGTTATTCCTGAATATAATGATTTACCTTTACTTTCAGTGCCATTCATGAAAGTTTTATCTGTTCATTCAGTGCCATTGCTGGATTTCTTGCTCACTATCATTTAATGCCATTCCTGAATATAGTGATTTACCTTTAATTTCAGTGCCATTCCTGAAAGTTTTATCTGTTCATTCAGTGCCATTCTTGGATGTCTTCCTCACTATCATTTAGTGTCATTCCTGAATATAGTGATTTACCTTTACTTTCAGTGCCATTCTTGAAAGTTTTATCTGTTCATTCAGTGCCATTCCTGGATGTCTTCTTCACTATCATTCAATGCCATTCCTGAATGTAGTGATTTAGCTTTACTTTCAGTGCCATTCCTGAAAGTTCTTTCTCAATTTGTCCAATGCCATTCTTGGATTTTGCAGTTCCTTTCATCCAATTCCATTCTTGGATGTCACTACTCGTCTTCCTAGGGCCTTGTCCCTCTCTTTTCAACTATTGATGGATACTTCTTATCACCTTGACAGATCTCCAGAAATAGCTTTCATTCCTCAGCGTGTCTTTTCACATATTTTCCCTTAATTTACCGTAAACCCTTTGTTTTGAGCTATCGTGCAGAGTGTTTCATCCTTTGCATTCATATCATCTTGTGGCATCTTAGGGCTAAAAATATGGTTTTATGTATTTAAGCATCTTCGTATCTCCTGATAGAAGAAACTTAAATAGGGGAAGCTTTAATACCCTAATTTTACCCCTAAAATTTCCCACATCTCATTTTTATTTGCATCTTCGCATTTCATACCACAAACAAGCATCTGTATCTTTCTTATTTGTCTTTCTTATTTGCATCTTCGTGTCTTTGGGTTTATGCCTTGTAGGGATCACCAAGCATCTGTGTGTTTCTTATTTGCTTTTATGTTTATGTTTACTAACCATTGATTAAAATCCAAAAAAATGTTTGTTTTTTCTTTACTAACTTTTTCAAGAAGAATTTGGATCAAAGATATCAAATATCAGCCCCTCAGCTCGAGTGAATTTCATCTGAAAAAAATAGAAGTTGATTCGCAAACAATTCAAAATCATCTGATCATGAGTCTCCCAAGATTTTATTGACTTTTATTCAAGAGACTCCAAGGTTCATGTGTTTATTTCCATGCCTTCTTTGACAAGCAAAAGTATCGAGCCAGAGGCAGCACAATCCAGCCAACATGGCATTTTTCAAGTTTTTCAACTGTGCAACCGATTGCACTATTGGTCCAATCGATTTCACCCTGCATATTTTGCCTAGATTTTGAAGTTTTTAGCAATGCAGCCTATTCGCGCTACAACGCAATAGATTGCACAAGGACAGAATTGGCCAAAATCAGCATTTTTCAAAATTTGAAGCATTTGGCACCAATTTCATCATTTGAGAATATTCTAGATAACTAAAAAATAATTATACTACCTCATCACAATTAATTTCCACCATACACCTTCACTAATCACCACTTGATCTTGAATTTTCCTCCAAATTCAAATTCTAAGCCTAATTTTGATTCCAAACCAAACTCCAATCCACCAAATTTTCCAAGCCTAAATCCTATAAATAGAGGTCTCATTTCTCTCATTTCACAAGCTTTTGATAGCCAAAATTACCTTGTCAAACTATTTCTTGACTTTCAATTATCTCCAATTACCAAATTCACCAAAGCTCTTTCTCCCTTTGAAAGATTAGTAAGTTCATCACTAGAATTTACTAACCTTTGAGCTAAACCTTCATCCGTTCACTTTTTCATCCTCAATTCTTGTAAATCAAAGCTTTGAAGCGGCGTTTGTGGAGTTTGATTTGAAGAATTTTCAAATTTGAAGTGGTAAACCCTTATTCCACCATTGTCGTGCTTGATCCATCTTCCACAATGCGATCTATTGTTGATTCTTGTTGCCCGACCTTTGGATCTTGCAAATTGTATTCCATTGGTGCTATTTGCTGTTATTTTACTTGAATTTTCGTGCTCAATTACATCCTTGATCAAGAGATGTTTGATCATGGTTTTGCCTTGTAAAAGCTAATTTTATTGCTGTCTGTTAGTGTGTAATCGATTACACTGTGTTTTTTGTCTATAATTTCTGTTTTTCTGCCGTGCAATCAATTGGTACACTGGTGCGATCGATTTGTACAGTGCAGAATGTGTTTTTGGCTTTGTTTTGGGTCTGTTTTGGTTCTCACTTCCTCTTCTTTCATTTCCTTTTGGTTTTGGCCATGAAATACACTTTTAAAATTTATTTTCCTCTTTAAATTCATTAGACTTAGGGTGTAGATGAAGTTGGATAAACATTCATCAATTCAAATCTATCTTTAAAGTGAATTGTTCAATTCATTTTAGGTGCTTTGAGTTAATGATATGTTTAGTGCTTTAATCCACCAAGATGAGTGGTTGAACTTAAAGATGGAATGATCTTGAACTTGTAGTTCAATTTGGCATTCCCTCTCCTCTTCTCCTTTTCTTTGGATCGATGAAAATCCTCGATATCGTTTGAACTTATTTCAAGTTGTTGATGAAGATGAGATCATTACCCATTTTCTTTTCGTGCGGTATTGCTTTCGGAGAGTGATCTACATATCAGTTATCTAGCATGTATTAACACTAACATTGTATTGACCGGCCTCAGATAGTCGTGGTTTCTATATCAACCCGATTATGACTCCTTAATATAGCGCTACATTATTCTGTAATCGGAAAGTGATCATTCATGACTCAAACCTATGTTTGAAAGTCCAAGCATGATTGGCTACTTGTCTTAAGTCCATCACATATGAAGCTTGTTGTTAGGAGGCTTTAATTTTATCAATCCTCTAATGAGCCTTCATTAAACTTGGTCTAAGTGCAAGAGTTAATTATAATTGATCATTTGCTCTAACGATTAATCACTAACTCACTAACCATATCATTGTACTATCTTTGTTTATGTTTACTTCTTACTCCCTATCTCTCTTTTATCTTTATGCTTATCATCTCATATCCTATTTTCGTTTATGCTTCCGTTATTTTTCCTTTGTCCGTTGGATACATGTTTAGGCTTCCGCCTATTTTCTTTTGTCCACTTGGACCATATCTTGTTCAAAGCATTAATAAAGGACTAAACCTCTAAAAACTTGGTGCTCTTAACTTTGTGGCTATGCTCTTGGAGTATTCTTGGACCCTTGGACTTAGAATTAGGTCTCTTTCCCTTTGCTTGGAGTATTATCTTTGCCTTTATTTGGCTTGCTCATTTGCTTATGCTCAAGATGGATGGAAATCTTTTGGCTTGCTATGGAGTGTGCTATAAGTTGGTTAGATCCTTCTTATCTTTAGCTTCTATTTTTCTTTCTAGGGTAGTCACTTCATCTCCTCCCCTTCTTCAATTTTAAAAACCTTCTCCCTTTTTCAAAACCTTCTTGCTTTCAAACTTCAAACCGCTTTCACAACAAAACCTTGACTTTTGTCAAGTGCCTTTTTTCAAAATTCTTTTCCTTCAATAAATGCCAATCAATGCTAGCCATACTTTGACTCTTTTAGAAAAAAACATAAAAAGCATTCAAACTCATCCAAGACTTTTGTGCCTTATGCACTTTCTTTCAAAAACTTTTTCATAAGTTTAGACACGAGTCATCTCTTTAAGAGAAACTATTCGCTTGGAAATAACCACTTGTCTTTTCACTTAAAATTAATCATAACAAACCAATTTTGTTATTTCTACCACGAACTACGGGGTTTTGATCCTATATTGCACTTTGTGGGTACGTAGGCATGAGACGACAAGTCTCTCCAAACACAAAAATCTTAAAAAACAATTCTCTTCTTGTCTCTCCAATCTCTTTTCAAAAAACCATTTTCAAGGCATAAAGCGTAAATATTTCAAAGGGCTTCTATAAATTACTATAGACGTTTTGGGTGCTAACACCTTTCCATTGCATAACCAACCCCCTTACCCCGATCTTTGTTTCTTGTTTTAGAACTCTTTGGTTTTGTTCGCTTTTTTTCCTTTCCTTTTGTGGATAAAATAAAAGTGCGGTGGTGGCTCTTGCATTTTTGGAGTTAAGTTAATCAATAGCTTATACTAAAAAATTCCTCCCTACACTAAGAAATATGACAAATTCCCTAGGTCATACATTTCAAACTCTTGTCTCGACTTCGAATTGACTTTTCTTATCTATAATTCATCTGCACCTGTAAACAAAAAATCATCTATATACATGCATATGATGATTCAACTAACCATGTATGCATCATTGACATACACTCCATGTTCAGAGATACACTTTGAACCCTGCTTTGATCAGAAAGTTATTTATTTGTTTATTCCAGGCTCTTAGAGCTTGCTTCAAACCATATAGAATCTTCCTTAATTTTTACACCTTTGAATCCTACTCTTTGATTTCTAATCCTGGTGGTTGAATGACATAGACTTCTTCTTTTAGAGTTCCATTCAGAAATTCTAATTTTACATCCAACTAATGTATCTTCCACCCTCTGTATGTTGCTGTAGACACAACAATTCTGATTGTCTCCAGCCTTGCAACCAGTGCATATATCCAAATTTATTGGTTTTTCTTCAGCCATTATCATCTATTCTTCTATTAAGTCACCATCTACATCGACTGCTTGATATAGAAATCTCTCATATCCAACTAACCTTATTGACTCAGTTCTTGCTCTAGTCGATCTTCTAACATTTTGCACAGGTGATACTTCATTTTGATTGTTCAGGACTTCATTTTGTTGATCTTATTCAAACATAATTGTAATTGGATTGGACTCCTATCAAACTAACCCATGGCTCCAATCCCACCCTTTGCTTTCATCCACTACAACATCTCGACTGATCACTAGTTTACCATCATTTGTTGAATACAACTTATATGCACCAGTCTAATGATAACCTATGAGTACCATAGTTTGACTTTGACCATCAAGTTTATTCCTTAATTGTTCAGATACATGCCTGAAGCATATTGATCTAAACACTCTAAGATTACTAACATTTAGCTTCACACCTTTCTAAGCCTCATAAGGAGTCTTCTTGACCATCTTCTTAGTTGGACATTTATTTAAAATGTATACTACTGTCGAATCTGCTTCATCCAAAAATATCTTTGGCATATCTTTAGCTTTCAACATGCTCCTAGTCATGTCTAGTATACTTCAATTCTTCCTCTCAGCTATGCCATTATGCTGAGGTGTACAGGATGCAATGACCTCATGCTCTATACCTTCCTTATTTCAAAATTTAGCAAACTCTATAGAAGTGTATTCACCGCCACCATCCGTTTTGAATTTCTTCAACTTGCAACCACTTTGCTTTTTGACGACAATTTAAACTTGTTGCAATGTGTCGCTACTGCGAAAATCGGCGCCGGCTGAACAGAAGAGTCGCCACCGTGCATTATTTATCCCACGGGAGGGAAAGGAAACGCTCAGAGTAAACCTCGCACAACATGGGAAAGGTATGGTCGTCGCAACCAAAACCTGGATTCGGGAGTCGGTTACGCAAGGGGAAGGTGTTAGCACCCCTCACGTCCGTCGTACTCGACGGGATCCACGCTTGTTTTCGGATATGGATTATTATTCTATCTACTCTACAGGTCAAGGGTTAAAAAGAAAATAAAAGGACTCGGCAAAGTATCGCACTTTATGCCTACGTATTCCCGTCTGGAACGAGAAATCAGAGTCAACGTAGTTCGCCTACCTACTGGAAAGGAGGGGAAGGTTGCTCGCTAGGATATCGCATCTTATGCCTACGTACTTCCACACTGCATGGAAGATCAGAGCAAACGTAGTTCGGGCCACGTACGACACAAGCTTGTCTTGGTTGATTTTATTCCTTCTGAAAAAGGTTTTTCTGATTAGCAGTCCAAGCGGACAAAAATGACGTCTTGATGAGTTCACATTCTTTTACAGAAGAAGTGTCTTTTATTGTGTTTGGAAGATTTATGGTGTTTTTTTGTTTGTTTTGAGAAAGAAAGAGACAGAACTCTAACCTACGGCTGCGAAGGGAATAAAACTAACCTAATGTTATCATGCATGGGTTAAGACCTAATGTCTATCATGCTCCTCTCTTGCACGGAGAGAAACAGAGATCCTACGGGAACAGACGGAAACAAAAACAATATCAGATATATACAGTAAAACAGTAAAATGCATGAATGCAGCAATACAAGCGAGGCAAGGGAGTCCCACTCAACCTCGAACCTAGAAAACAATAGGCAAAAGTGAACAGGCTTCACTTTCAACCCAACAGGGTAAACAGCAAACAATACAGTCCAGAAAACCAATTAATACATCAGAAATGAAATACAACAAAAATAAACAGCCACAGCAGCTCTGCATCAATATTTGTCTTCAAGTCATCATCAAACAACTATAAGCTTCAGGCAAGCAACCATCTCCATCTCCACAGCTTTCCAGCAAGGTCTTGATCATCAATCTTCAGTCTACAATGGTTTTTCTTCAAGTCTCAATCTTCAGGAGGAACATCAGTCAACCAGATGAAGTGAATGAATGTTAGACAGTTAATTACCTACCAAGGGTGGTTCATCAACTGTTAACATTAAACAGACAGTTTCCTCTCAAAAGTTCTATCTTTCAAATACATTCACTGATCCTTCCGAAGGAAGGAGGTGGATATTTGAAAGAGACTTTGAATCATAGAGAAAGGATGGATGCAGACAAGGCATTCCATGTTTGAGAAACAAGCTTTCTACTCTAGAGCTCTGCCTAGCTCCTAAACCCTAATCTCCTCAACAGCTGCTAGCAGGAGTCTCCTCATCAACTCTGGAAGTTGGTCTTCAAGCTCTGGATCTCCAATGGTTTCAACATCACAAGTCTGCAGATTCCCCCAATCCCCTGACAATCCCAATACCCACATAGACAAACAATAATCCCCAGAGGGCACACCACGCCAATCAATCAAATATAGACAGTAATATACTAATAGCAGTAGGGGAATCCTAGTGATTTCTAAGGGAATCTATCCTATACCCATAACCCCTATAGTCCATACCCCAAAAATCAAATGAGAATCTCCTAAAAGAGTTAAACTATCTCACCTATGTTGATTTAAAACCCTAATTTTTTTCAGGTTGTTTTCATCTAAGCTAATCACCTAAAACTAACTCCTAAAAATATGAACTAAATTGCATGTACAAGATAACAATGTCTATTAATCAACCTAAAAATAATGAACAAAAAATATTAAAGCAACTAGTAGAATCAAAATTTATCAAGATCATGTATGAAATGAAACACTTAAAATATGCATTTATTTGGAAAATATGGGAAAAATATCAAATAAAAAATAAAATGCAATTTTTATTTTTTTATAATTTTCTAGACTCTTTAAAGAAAATTATGCAAAAAGAATTATTGAAAAATAATGTTTTTATGATTTATTATGATTTTTAGAAAATGCATGAAAAATGAAAAGAAATTAAAAATGACAAAATAGAAAAATAGAGGGAGGGGGTGCCATCAGTAAGGGCGCTCAGTTATTTTTATGGAGTGGGCCAGAACACAGGGGTGCGAATAAAACAAAGGGTAAGGCCCATACGCTCTTCAGAATTTCAACAAAAAGCAAAAATTCAAAACGGTGTGAATAGCAAAGAAACCAGTTATAATTCATTGGGCCTGGCAATAGGGGGTGTCAAAAGCAAAGAATTCCAAAGCCCACTCAGAAACTTTAAGCGAAACGGGGCGTTTCACTCCTTTGAATTTCCCTCCGTTTCCAAATTAAATCGTGGCCGTTTGATCAGATTCCCAGTCAAGGTCAACTACTCCATCGTGTGGCCATGACTTCGTCATCAACCTCCAGCCAAACCCTAAGCTCTGAAACCCTAACCATGCACGAATCATACTCTCCTCTGTTCTCCCTCATACCTCCATGGATTCACACGACTCCAAGAGCAAAGTTGCTCTATGAACTTCCATCTATACAGCCATGATAATAATTTCTCCTAAAACTCACTCCATCAAACAACTCGATAGGAATAACAGTCATAAATCAACATTTTCACCTGTGATCAAACCTCTCAATTCCTCATGATTCTTGCCCTAACCTAATATATACTTCACCCTGATCATTTCAAGCCATATAAAGAGAATTATCATGCTATATTCCATGTGTTATGAACCTTAACAGAATTTGTGCACCATGATCAAACTCCATTAAACCTCTCCAAACTCTGTGGAAATCATCATCTAACCTAACTTAACCAGTCTAAGCTAACAAAACCCTATCATGCTAACTAAAAACATGCAATTCGAATAGAAATCCAACCTGGTTTAAAATGGAGATACAGCTATGGAAATCCTGGAATCAATGCTTGCAGGGACTTGAAACTGATCCACACACCACCACTTTGATTCTGTATGCAAAGATCTAGGCTCAAACTTCTTGAATCTTGTACTTGAGAAGTTCTTGCTCCTTGGATGGTTATCTTGAACAGCACGATCCTTCCTCCAATTCTACCAATCTTAATGTGAATTATGATGCTTGGATGATGATGATGAAGATTCAATCAAAAAATGTGAAGATTGATGGAGATTTGAGAGAGTTTGAGATACTTTTGCAAAATGGAGAAAGTGAATGAAACTTGAGGTTTTGAGAAAATGCAATCACCAACCATGGCATGAACCATCTCTTATCAATATATAGGTGAGGTTAGAACCTCCTAGAAACTTGGAGAAGCTTCCCTTGCACAAATTCCCTTGAATTTGGTTTATGTACCTTCCATTACAAGCAACCATGAATAACTCACAAAATATGAACTAATCTCAAAATTCTACTTTAGCCAATGTCTTTAAAATGATCTTTCCATTCAAAATGACCTATAATTTTGCTTCATTTGGTCAAGATATGAAAAAACTCATTTTTAAGTCCATTTTTATTCATTAAATCCAACAATTTTGAAACCTTGTGCTATGAATCTTTCCAATCTCTCATGGTCACTTTTCTAGACTCAAAATGTCATTTGGAACAAGTTTGATGTTGTAAAGTTTTCCATTTGAAGCTTCCTTGTATGAGTTTTGGGCATAGGTTGAAATGACCTGTAATTCTAAGATGACCAAAATACCCTTTGCTTGCCAAGACCATAAGTAGAGTTCCACAAATCATATGAAGGCATACTATACCATTCTAGAAATCTAAGACAATGAGGAACAACTCTTATGTTGACCAGAAATTCATTTGAAATCTCCTTGAGGGGTAAATATTGCTTGGAAGTCAAGTCACTTTCACAGACAAAATTTCAGATACCTCAGATGACCTGTAACTTGCAAGGACCATAACTTGAGTTATATAAGTCTCCTTGATGTCTTCCACCACTCAAATTAAAGGTCTTGAGATCCTATACAAGTTCCATGTTGGCCAAGGATCCATTTGAAGCTTGCATTTTGACTTATCTTGCTTGGAAATTTGACCTAAACTAGGGGATTTTACATAGAAACCCTAATTTAGAAACTCCTCTTCTCCTTGATTTCTCTTGATTTCTTCTTAGCATAACAACATATCCTTATTCTTGTGCCAAATGATGAACCCCACATCTCTCCAATAGCCTTTAATGCCTCTCAATCAGTCAATTGACCTAGAGTTGACCCAGGGTTGACCCAGATGAAACCCCAGTTGACTGTCTTCAACTGTAATTCTTGTGATCATACCAATGACTTGTCTCCTTCTCCAAATGACTTTCTAAGTCCTCCAAGATGTCTAGATACTCCCCATGCCTTCAATTCATAGCTCATACTTTCCTTATTGATCCCCAGATACACTCAGTTAGGAGGTAGATGAACTGCTTGATCCATTGACTTGATAGCTTCCCAGTTCTTTATGATGACTTGAATGAGGTTGAATTTGAATAATAACCTCTTGATAGGCCTCTAGAGATGAGAATAATGATTGGTCCCCTGTTGGATGACTTGCTATGCTTATGCTATGCAGATGAGTAACCTATGTACATGACTCTATATGCAAATGCTAATGATATTGAAACATAAACCAAGTGAATAAGGTTGAGCAAATTTTAGGGTGAAACAGCTGCCCCTATTCAAGCGACTTGGACCCGATTGGGTGAAGAGCCCGGAGCCTTCAGGCATTCGCGGTACGAGACGGTTGAATACTAAGAACCCAAAAAATTTGCCAACCGCAGAAATAAACTGCGCCACTGCTTGGGGAATGACATCCACTGCCTGGATCTGACTGTTATGACAACCCACTGATCTTGTGCGACCGTGCTGGGGATTCTTCTCATCATCCTGAAAAGGATTGAATCATTGGAAACTTCGTCCTTTGCTTGTCCACGTCAGGACTCTGTCTGCTGTCAACCCGGAAAAACTTCAACAACTTTGCTGGGGATGGCTCGTCTGTCTTCTCGTCAGAAATAAACCGTCCATGTTAGGAATAAACTCTTCCACGTTAGGGATAACACCGTCCACGTAAGGAATAACCACCTTTCCACGTAAGGAATAACCGTTCCACGTTAGGAATAACACCGTCCACGTTAGGACTCACCTTTCCACGTTAGGAACGAACTTCTTCTTCGTCAAACTCTTCCACGTAAGGAATACGTCTTCTTTTGAATCTGTCCACGTTAGGACTAAACCCCTTCCACATCAGGAACACACTCTTTCTTTCCATGTCAGGAATACAAGCCTCTTTCCACGTAAGGAATACTATCTTTCCACGTAAGGAATCACATTTCGATTGGAATCTGTCCACGTAAGGACCCCAGTCTTTCTACGTAAGGAACATAATCTCAATCTGTCCACGTTAGGACTCCAACTTGATATGTCCACGTAAGGACTCCATCTTTCCCCGTAAGGAATCACATCTTTCCACGTAAGGAAACTAACTCGTCTTTTCTGCGTCTGTCCACGTCAGGACTGAACTTGCTTTTCCACGTCAGGAACTGAAGCTTCTCTTTCCACGTAAGGAATAGCCTTGTCCACGCCAGGACTCACATTTCGTCTTGATTTGTCCACGTAAGGACTCACCTCTTGACTCGCTGAGGAGATAAAAATTTGTCCACGTTAGGACCCATATCTCAACCTGCTGAAGAAATAAACTTGTCCACGTCAGGACTTGCGCGTCTTCGACTTGCTGGGGAAATAAGACTTGTCCACGTCAGGACTCATACTTTGCCATCAGCCTGAAGAAGGATAAAACGGTCCACGTCAAGGCTCTCGCATCTCGTCATCACAAAGAACTGCACACTTGTCCACGTCAGGACGCACATTCCACCATTACGAATAAAGCTATCTGCTTGAAATAAAAGGTCCATATCAGGACACCAACACGAAGAGTAACTAACTTTGTCCACGTCAGGACTCCACCTTCGATCGATACCGAGAACTCGAATCTGTCCACGTTAGGACTAACACGTATCGTCAAACTGGAAAAAATGTCCACGTTAGGACTCCACATTCCATCAACCCTGAGAAATCGAACCTGCCCACGTTAGGACTAGCACTTCCTATCAGCCCATGGAATAACTGTCCATGTTAGGACTCCGCTTTTCTAGCACGAAGAAATCCTGTCAAGAAATCGTCCACGTTAGGACTCATCCTTCCATTGGTCCGCAAACTTCTCATCACTGACGTTACAGCAACTTTGAGGCTGGCTCTACTGGGGATATCTGAAAACCAAACTACTGGATGCCTGTTCTGATAATCGGCGGGAGCCTCTGAAATTCTGGTTTATGAAACCTTTTAATGCTGACGTAACAACAACTTTGAAGGAAACAATCCGCTGATCGGACTGGAGAAACTTTAACAAGAACCCTGGCGGGGAAATAAGTACCTCTGCTCGGGGACAAAGAGAACTTATCCTGCTGACTCTGTGGGGAGTAGTGCCACAGCTGACACTTCGCTGAATGTCTCATGCCGAGACCTCAAATGTTTTATTGATTCACCTGAGCAAGGGCTCTCTCTACCCGCAAGAGAAACATTACTTGAAACCAAACGGTTAGCCGACCTGGTTTATGTTTCAAAATGCATGCGTTCGACAATGATGCAATGCTCCCTTCGACATGAAAACGCTACGTTTTTCATTTGATGGATGCAAGTATGGCACTATATGCCGATGCAAACATGACACTATATGCCAATGCAAATATGACACTATATGCCAATGCAAATGCAGCCTTGAACCGTTGGGTACCGAAACTGCTTCAGCAAAATAAATGCTGAAGATAATGCCAACTCCACTGGGGATAGCCAGATGCTACAGGACTGTCCCAGCAAAATAAATGCTGGAAGAATGAAGTCGACCCAGCTGGGAAGTTGGGAACTTAATAACAATCACCTCATTGAAGTAACCCCTACTGGGAATATAACTCTGTTGGGGAATAGCAGATACGCTTGGTATGCCTGGACTTATGCTGAAGAGGGAACGGATATCACACGGTATTTTTGACAAAATAAATGCCGGGGCGTACCACCAACTTTGTCGGGGAGAGTCTCAATCTTCGAATTCCACTGGGGGGAATGCAAATACTTGCCGAAAAGAGAACTCCACTGGGGCTGGAACGATTCTCTTGGGGAAAATTAACTGACTCCACTGGGGGAGAGTAAATGACCCTGCGAGGAAAGTGAATTGTCCGAATACAGCTCACAGACATTAATCTTCTGCGGTTAAACCCACTCTGCTTGAAATACACTGTCTGGATACGGCCTACAATCATAGAATTGCCAACTCTGCTGAGGATAAATGGCTTTGTTGGGGAATATCCTTCGGATAAGCTACGACCAGCTGGGGAATTCTATCCTTCTCCAGGAAGGACATGCATGACCTACGTGGGGGTCAAGTCTCTTGTTATTGCAATCTGTTGATCATCTTCCTCGTACGATTATGAAACCTGCAACAACACAAACAAGACAAGACAAGCCTATGCAACTAAATCGATTCCGGTTAGTGACGTTATTTTCAGTTAATTCAACGCTTTAGCAATTGTTGGCAAGGGCCAGTGATGTTATACACATGCTAGTTTCAATAAACTTAGGCGTTTATCATGCACAAAACAGTAAAGAACCAGCATTAAGTACTGAATAACATATTTTATTGATTGGGCCCCTGAATGGGCGGAGTTTTTTGTACACGGGATGTAACTCCTGAAAAGAGGAAGCTACGCAAAGCAGATACACAAGTATGCACAAGAAGCATAAATATTTTGACAAATTAAATTTTGTACACATGTCGGCAACGGGATGCAGACGAACACCACGAACTGATCCTCCTATGACTCGTCCGACTCTAATGCTTTCCCGGTATTCACACCTACGACGAGATTGCATCTGATAATCGACCCCTCAGGTATATTCTCCCGCACTGATGCTCACCACAATATCAAATTCGGACCGCAGTCATTTGCTTTTCAAATCCCTAACTTTTGCGCGAACCGCCCTTTACGGGTTTTCAGTTCACCGGGATACCCTTTTTTGCCGAAGCCGCCCAATGTAGGTTTTCAACTTCGCGGGTGTACATTTTTTCAATTTTATCCCTAACTTTTGCCCGAACCTTTCATTCTGTTTTTGGTTCGCCAGGATGCCCCATTTTTGCCTGGACTCTCTTTTTTTTTTGTCCAGCGGGTCAATTTCAAGCAAAGTATTTTTTAACTGCGTCCGAATTCACAGGCGACGTAAAGTCTTCACCGTCCATGGTGGACAACAACAAAGCTCCTCCTGAAAAGACTTTCCTGACAACGTATGGCCCTTCGTAGTTGGGGGTCCACTTGCCCCTGTGATCTGCCTGCGGCGGGAGAATCCTTTTCAGCACAAGGTCGCCCGTCTGAAAGCTTCGCGGATGTATCTTCTTATCATATGCTTTCTTCATTCGGCTCTGGTACAAACGACCATATGCTAGAGAAGCTAGCCTCTTCTCGTCCATCAAACTCAATTGGTTCAACCTGTCTTTTACCCATTCTGCCTCGTCTAGCTGAACGTCTCGCAATACTCTCAGAGAAGGGATTTCAACTTCCAATGGTAATACCGCTTCCATTCCGTATACTAACGAGAACGGGGTTGCCCCGGTTGATGTGCGTACCGTCGTACGATAACCGTGCAAAGCGAAAGGCAGCATCTCATGCCAATTCTTATAGGTCACCACCATCTTTTGAACGATCTTCTTGATATTCTTATTGGCCGCTTCAACAGCGCCATTCATCTTGGGTCGGTAAGGGGAGGAGTTGTGATGTTCGATCTTGAAATTCTGACAGAGCTCCTTCATCATTTTGTTGTTCAGGTTTGAACCGTTGTCCGTGATTATCCTCTCGGGGATTCCATATCTGCAAATGATATCTCTCTTGATGAATCTAGCCACCACTTGCTTCGTTACATTTGCATATGACGCCGCTTCTACCCACTTGGTGAAATAATCGATTGCTACTAGAATGAACCGGTGCCCATTAGAAGCTGTCGGCTCGATCTTCCCAATTATATCGATTCCCCACATCGAGAATGGCCATGGCGATGACATCACATTCAGAGGACTCGGAGGTACGTGGATCTTATCAGCATAGATTTGGCACTTGTGGCACTTCCTCGCAAACTTGAAACAGTCAGTTTCCATAGTCAGCCAAAAGTAACCTGCCCGCAGCAGCTTTCTCGTCATAGCATGTCCACCAGCATGCGTACCAAAGGTACCTTCGTGTATTTCCTCCATGAGCAGCTTCGCCTCTTTTTCGTCCACACAACGTAATAGCACCAAATCGTGGTTTCTTCTGTATAAGACGCCATCTGGATTCAAATAGAAATTACCCGCTAATCTCCTGAGAGTCTTCTGATCTTGACTGGATGCCCCAGCCGGATACTCTTTATTCTTCAGGAAATTAAGGATATCAAAATACCACGGTTTGTCGTCGGATGCTTCATCAATAGCAAATACGTAAGCCGGTCTGTCAAGCCGAGAAATAATGATTCGGGGAGCCTCGTTCCAGAAGTTGACTTTGTACATGGAAGACAAAGTGGCCAGGGCGTCAGCCATTTGATTCTCTGCCCGCGGTACGTGATGCAATTCAACCTTGTCGAAGAAAGGCAACAATCTCCTTGCATAATTCATGTAATGTATCAAGTTGGGCTGACGTGTCTCCCACTCCCCTTTAATCTGATTCACCACCAGAGCTGAGTCTCCGTATACGTCTAAATTCTTGATTCGCAAATCGATGGCTTCTTCAAGCCCCATTATACAAGCTTCGTATTCGGCCTCATTGTTGGTAACAGCAAAGGTCAATCGGGCCGTAAACGGGATGTGCGACCCGTGTGGCGTAGTGATGATTGCCCCTATTCCGCTACCGTAAGCATTCACAGCTCCGTCAAATATCATCTTCCATTTGGAACCCAACTCTGGTCCTTCGTCTGGCAACGGCTCTTCACAATCTTCATCTTTAGGTACATGATATCCTCGTCAGGAAAATCAAACCTCATCGATTGGTAATCCTCAATAGGCTGCTCCGCCAGATACTCAGACAACACACTCCCCTTTATAGCCTTTTGCGAGACATATCGGATGTCATATTCAGTCAAGACCATCTGCCAACGGGCAATTCTCCCTGACAATGCCTGCTTTTCGAATACATATTTGATAGGATCCATCTTCGAGATTAGCATGGTTGTATGATTCAGCATGTATTGCCTCAGACGCTTGGCGGCCCAGGCTAGCGCGCAACAAGTTTTCTCAAGCATTGAGTATCGAGATTCACAATCTGTAAATTTCTTACTCAAGTAGTAGATCGCATGCTCCTTTCTTCCTGTCTCGTCGTGTTGACCGAGAACACAACCCATGCTTCCCTCAAGAACCGTCAAATACATAATCAAGGGTCTGCCCGCCACTGGGGGTATCAAAATAGGAGGTTCCTGCAAATACTTCTTTATTTTATCGAACGCCTTTTGACAATTTTCGTTCCATGTTACAGCTTGATCTTTCTTCAACAGCTTGAATAATGGTTCACACGTGGCAGTTAGGTGAGATATGAACCGAGCGATGTAGTTCAACCTCCCTAAGAACCCGCACACCTCTTTCTCTGTTTTAGGCGTCGGCATTTCTTGAATTGCTTTTATTTTAGCAGGATCGACCTCTATTCCTCTTTCGCTTACGATAAACCCCAGCAGTTTACCCGATCTCACCCCGAAGGTGCATTTGTTAGGGTTCAGTCTTAGCCTGAACTTCCTAAGCCTTTTAAATAACTTCAGCAGATTCACCAGATGCTCTTCCTCCGTCTGGGATTTGGCAATCATATCGTCAACATAAACTTCGATCTCTTTATGCATCATATCATGGAAAAGAGTCGTCATCGCACGCTGATATGTTGCCCCAGCATTTTTCAAACCAAAGGGCATCACTTTGTAGCAAAATGTTCCCCAAGGCGTTATGAAAGTGGTCTTCTCCATATCCTCTGGCGCCATTTTAATCTGATTATAGCCTGAAAAGCCATCCATGAAGGAGAATACGGAGTATTGAGCAGTATTATCAACTAGCACGTCGATATGAGAAAGCGGAAAATCGTCTTTTGGGCTTGCTTTATTCAAATCTCTATAATCCACGCACATTCGAACCTTGCCGTCTTTCTTTGGCACGGGTACGATGTTAGCAACCCATGAGGGATATTTTGTCACAGCCAGGAAACCAGCGTCCCACTGCTTTTGAACTTCCTCTTTGATCTTTACTGCCATGTCTGGTCGAGTTCTGCGAAGCTTTTGTTTGACCGGCGGGCATTCTTCTTTCAGTGGCAGACGGTGCACAACCATATCTGTATCGAGCCCTGGCATATCTTCATACGACCAAGCGAATACATCACTATACTCTCGGAGCATTTCAACCAGTCTTCGCTTGATATCGCTCTGCAGTGCGGCCCCGATACGAATATTCTTCTCGACCCCAAGTTGATAATTTCGATGACCTCGTCGTGAGGCAGAATGGCTCTTTCCTCTTGCTTCACCAACCAAGACAGTTCTTCAGGAACGTCACTATCTTCGACAACCTCTTCTTCGGCCTGGAATACCGGATGCTCAAAGTCGGGACGAGTCATAGGTGGTTCAAGGATGTCATCTGAAAATGTTATCCTGCAAAAGGAATGGTTAAGTGCTTCAAAATGCGTATAAAGCGAATAACCACGTTGCCATTTTATTGAAAAATATAAAACAGGAAAGACAAGGATTACGGTATTTACACATAAAAAAACGCCATTTATTTAATGATTAACACGCAATGTTCATAACAACACAGCCCTAAGCAAATCCTGATGCCCCGGGCAAGACATCAGATTATTCAACAATTAATAAAGCAAAGCATTACTGTTTAAGAGTCACAGGAACAAGCTCCTGAATAGACCAGTTGCACAGTCCTTGTCCTGGCGTGCTTGGCTGAATCCAGGCATCCATATCACAGTCGCTGTCTCCTTCGTCAGACTCCGAAGCAGCGTTGATGGTTTCATGACATACTCCACTGGCAGAGATGGTTATTGGCCCTCTGAAACGGGGTGCCCCCACAGCGGGTGCTGACGACGACGGTTGGTATCCCAGCCCGAATCGGTCCATCTTCACAGGAATATCCAGCACTTTGCCCCAACCCTTTGTTTCTCCTGCCTCCACTAGAGCTTGAGCTTCTTTATACAACGAGACGACTATCTCTGGCACTTTGCTCGGCCCAGGACCTTTGTCCTTGATACACAACCCTTCAAATGCATGGCAGGGTGTTTCGTGGATCTCTCCGTCGACCTCCACATATTTAAATGATGACAGATGGCTGACCAGGATGTCTTCTTCTCTGCATACGGTGACTACGCTGTCTCCGACCATATATTTCAACTTCTGATGCAGGGTAGACGTGACTGCCCCAGCCCCATGAATCCAAGGTCTTCCAAGCAAGCAGCTGTATGCAGGCTGTATATCCATGATATAAAATTCAGTTGCAAACACCTCCGGCCCTACTTGCAGGGGCAATGTTATCGATCCAAAGACTGTTCTCCGCGTGCCGTCAAACGCTCTGACTACCAAGTCACTGGGCGTGCACAGGATTCCTCTGACATCCAGCTTTATCATCGCTTTCTTGGGCATCACATTCAAAGACGATTCGGTGTCGACCAATACGTGCGACATTACTGATCCTCTACATTCGACAGATATGTGCAGCGCCATATTATCATCTCTCCCTTTCGGGGTCAAATCGAAGTCGGTAAAGCCCAAGCTGTGGCCTGCATTTACATGTGCCAACACTCCTTCCAGCTGATTCACGGAGACGTCTTGGGGTACGAAGGAAGTATCCAGGACTTTCAACAAAGCATTTCTGTGAGCTTCCGAACACAAGAGCAATGACAAAATAGATATCTTGGACGGCGTCTGTTGTAGATGCTCCACAATCTTATAATCACTTTTCCGAATCAAGCGCATGAACTCTTCTACGTCTTTCGACGCCGATTCTTTTTCGCTTGCTTGCACTGGGACATTCTCAACCATCTTCCCTTTTCCTTTCGCTAGTCTTTCGGCCTCCACCTCAGGCGATATGAAGATCCTACCACTCCTTGTCATACCTCCTGAACCAACAACGTTATCCACAGTCTCAGCTTGCTGCTTATTAACATCAATCTTTATCCCGTCACAATACACCTCCAACCCATATGACCATGGGACTGCTTTTGTGTTCTCGTACGGGATTGGTTCGGCCTTAGTTATGGTGATCGGCGGTCGCTGAGCCGGTGCTGTTATAGTGATTGTCTTCCGAGGAATCGTTACAGTGGCCACATCACTCTGATCATCTGCTACTGCCCCTGCAGGCTCCTCGGTCGCCGCTCGGTCAAACTGCAATGTGCCGCCATCTATTAAAGCCTGAATACCCTTCTTTAAGTCATCACACCCTCCAGCTAGGGTCCAGCATTCTAAGCAATACTCGTCACATCCTGGAAAAACACCCCCTTGCAACAGTCTGCTTTTTATTTCGCTCAGCGGCGTCTTTAAATCGTCGACATTCATAATCAAATTCAACCCTTCCTCAGTCAGAATGGCGTTTGCCCCATGATTAGGCATGGGTTTCTGCACTATATTCGGACCTGCCATTCCGAAATTGATTGTCTTATTGTCCAAAAGATCCTCCACAACATGCTTAAAAGCATGACAGCCTTCTATATCGTGGCCCGGAGCCCCGGAATGAAACTCACAGTGTCGGCTTGCATCATAACCGTACGGGGGAGTTCCCGTTATCGGTGCCAGAGTTCTCTTCTCTACCAGATTTAGACCCAACAATGTCGGTAACAAATCTGCATAGGTTGAGGGAGGCTTCTCAAACACTCTTCTCGGTTTACCGCCCTGGAATCTTCGCTGAGCCTGCTGTGCCCCCTGCTGAGGCTGTTGCTGCATTGGCTGCTGCTGAACTAGTTGTTGTTGCTGAAGTGGTTGTTGCTGGTACGGAATAGTAACACTCGCCACCTGCTGCGGCTGATGATATTGGTTCCGACCTCTGCCTCGGCCTCGGCCTCGGCCTCCAAATACTGCGCTTGCCTCGCCCTGACGGCGCCCACCAAAAGCCTTCCTATTACTGCCAGATGCAGTTGATTCCTCAACCTGGAACTTTCCTTTCTTAATGTTGCGTTCAATCTTTTCTCCCATCAAAATTAGGTCTGAAAAACTGGCCAGGGATGTATGAAACAGCATATCATGAAACAAGCCTGTGAATGTGCCGACGAACATGTCATTCATTTCCTTGTCTTCTACAGGAGGACGGACCCTGGCGGCCATATCGCGCCACCTTTGCGCGTACTCTTTAAAGCTCTCCCCCTTCTTCTGTGACAGCCCTGCCAATTGGACCCGATTGGGTGCCAAGTCGCTGTTATACTTGTAGTGAGCTACAAATGCCTCTGCTAATTGCTTCCATGTCTTGATATTAGTCGGCTCCAACCCCATATACCACTATAGGGAAGGACCCGACAGACTATCTTGAAAGAAATGCATTAGCATTCTCTCATCAGTTGAGTATGCAAACATCTTTCTGTAATAAGCCCGTACGTGCACTTTCAGACATGTGTCCCCTTTATACTTATCAAACGTAGGAGCTTTGAATTTGATTGGCACCCTCAAGCCAGGTACCAGGCCCATTGTTGCCATGTCCAAGCCCACAGCACTTTGATTCAGGACCCCCCTCATCTGCTCTTCCAGCATTCTGATCTTCTGGGAGTCATCCATCGACCCTTCGAAACCTCCACCGGAGAAAGCGTCCTCCTGCTGATCTTCTTGCCACATACCATTCCCAGCTCCATACCCGTCATATCCATTATTACGTCCGGCCCTGATCTGATTCATCCCTGGACCTCGGCCTCTGTTGCCGTATCCCTGAATACCTCCAGCAGGCCCAAAAGCCATTAACCCAGCGCCGTTTCCGTTTCCGAAACCTCCGTAACCCTGATTGGCCACACCATAACCGTCTTGCCCAAAGCCTTGAGCATTGAAACCATATTTCCCCGCATTATCGAATCCCTGATCATTGAATCCGAATCCAGCATTGCCAAAGCCGTTGCCTCCCATATTATCACCCAAGTTGACATCCCCCAGCCCAACGTTATGGACAGCATTCTCGTTCCCAACTCCGACGTTACCGTTCACAGCAGCGGTAGCGTTGTTGACATTAGCAGCAGGTATATTGACTACAGGCGGAGCCACTGGCGTGGGAGTGCCATCTCCATGAGCAGTATCGACTCGCACAGACTGATGCTCCTCGTTACCGTGACCAGCATTTCGGGCCAACAGAGGTTGGACCATGGCTTGCAAATTCTCCTGACCTTTTGCAATAGCTTCCATGGTCTGCATAAAGAGAGCTAACTTCTCGCGCACATCTTGCATCTCGTTCTGCATTTGATCCATGATTCTTCGACAGTTGGTGCGAGTGGAATAGCGGTGTGGGTGCTGATCTGCAATCCTGAAAAGCACCTGGTACATAGCAGGAAATAAGACACCATCCAGAGATTACCTGTAATGCAAATGTGAATATGAATGCAATGCAACGTGTGTGTCTGTGCATTAGGGAAATTCATTCCCCAATTCTAGTGTGAAGGTGCCGGTGCAGTGACAGTGCTTAGTAATACAAAGATCGGAGTTGAATCACAGAAAGCCTCATATATTGCAGAGAAACCAATAAGCCAGGAATACAATGTTACTGAGAGTACAATAAGAAGGCATGACCTCAACCAACAATCCTGGTGATGGTCAGCGCTATGCAAATAAAGCATACAAGTCACTACATGAAATGATCAAATCCTCCCATAAGTCTGGTACTCTTCGAGCAACTTCTTGGTCTCCGGATGACTTGGTCGGGCAAGAAGTCCTTCAACAAGTTGGTTTCTTTTCTTAAGAACACGTCGCACGTCTTCAGCAGTTTCTTCCCATGCCCCCTCTCCGAAGCGATCCTCTAGTTTACGCTTCTGAGACACAGCTTCATCTCTGCCTTTGATGGCCTTGTTTAGCACATTCTGGAGACTGTACCGGGTCATCACTTCTTCTTCACATTTCTTAATGCTGAACTTCAACTGCTCTTCGAGGTCGAAAATTTGCTGCTTCAACTTATCTTCCCTCTTCTTATTGTTGGTGAGCATGGCATTCCAGGTCTTATTGCAAGAAGAGATCTCTCGGTGAGCGATGTCAAGCGCTTTCTTCTTGGATTCAAGCATGTCATGGGAGCTTCTGAACTCTTGCCCCAGACGTTCGCGCTTGTTCCTCTCCTCAGTCAACTCAGCCCCTAGTCTGTTCATTAGCTCGATCTGCTGTTGGAAAGCATACACGACCTTGTTTTTCTCGCTGCGTATCTGGGCTAGCTCCTGCTCTAACCCTTCGTTGATCTTCATCAAGGCTTCTTTTTCCTTCACAACTTGCTCGTAGGCCTCCCTAGAAACAGTAGTTGGCTCTGCTACCGGAATGGGGGCAAGAACTGGTGCATCTGGAAATGGCATCCTCAGCTGACTGGCTCTCTCCCGGATCCACTCTCTATAAGGTGCATAAGCCTGACAGTCGTTCTTCCCTAACAACGGATTTCCTCTGCGGTTAATGCGCGTCCAGGCATGCTGCAACTTGGCTAACAACTCCCCCTTTAAATCACCGGTAAAGTACAGAGATTCATGTACTTCTTCCTCTTTGGGCGGGTTCTTCAGCGCATATCCGAACTGACGGACCAACAGAGATGGGTTGTAGTTGATACACCCTTTCCTTCCAATCAGCGGCACATTAGGGTACCCAGAACAACTGAATATAAGCTCAGATCCCAACAGATCTCTATCAAACCACTCAACATCTTCGGAAGATAACCTCATCAGGCGCTCTGACCAGCTAGCGGTGGTTGCACTTTCCACAAAAGACCCCTTCATGGGAAGATGACTTTTGAACCACATATTCAGTAGAGGAGCACAGCAGTAAACAACCTTTCCCCTTCTATTTTCGTTCTTGTAGTGCAAGGAGTGGTAGAAGTCTCCGATCAACGTTGGCACTGGATTGCGGGCAGCGAATAGATGGAAAGTGTCCAAGTCTACGAAATTGGGCAAGTTAGGGAATAGCACAATCCCATAAATGCATAGAGCCAAAATAGCATTAAAAACCACCCAACATCCGTTCTTGGCATACTCCTGAGCTTTGCCAACCAAGAAATCAAGAGAGAAACCTGAAACCCCAAGCCAAGAAGTCAGTAGCAGTTCTACAGCGTCCATATGCAAGGCTTTGGCTAAGTCCTCCAACTTGGGCTCAGCAGCAGAGTGAATAAAGGGAACCTTGTTCTGCACCGGTAACTCAGTAAACTCCACATACTCCTCAATGGTAGGCCCTAGAATGAAGTCAGCAAACGTAAAACACCTCAATGCGGGGTCATAGAACTGCATCAGGGTATATAGGCCATTCATCTCATCAGTAGTGGGCTTGCAGACTAATCTCAGTAGTCTCCCATGACTCATTCTGAAGCTTCTCCTAACCTCCTCATCAGCAAGAGATATCAGACCGAGCAAAGGAGTAATATCAGGTGAAGGCAGCTTATACGCAACTGTTTTCCTCAAACCAGCCATAATCAATACTCAGAAGTCTGGGCACTAGAATCGGAGGATATGCAAATGCACCTGCAACACAGACACACGTTAATGGGATGCAATGATAATGAGTATGCAAACAAAGTAATGCAAGTAACATGCAACAGGGACCAAATGCTGTAGCTGAACAGCCTGAACCATATCAAGAGGTCTCAGATAGACTCTATAGAAGTCCTCAAACCCTGGTCTCAGATAGACCTGAAACAAAGCTCCAACAATGGTCTCTGACAGACCTCAAACTATAACCCCAACTGGTCTCTGGCAGACCCCATATCACATCTCCAACTGGTCTCTGACAGACCTCAGAACACATCCAAATGGTCTCTGACAGACCTCATAACTCTCCATAAATACCCGGGATCTCTGATCAAGAAACAAACCGGTAGTCTGAAGGTCTAGTTACCTGCATAACCCCAAACCCTCTCACAGGTGGATGTCCTAGTAACTGACAAGGTACGGCATCCTATGCGGTCGTCGGCGTCACAGACTTTCAGGGTTGATGATACGATTCCCAGAAGGAGTGGCATCGCCAAATCCTGAAGAGGCCTCACTTAGCCAACTTCCAAATGATCGGTTCCCGGAGTCGACAATTCAGCTGACCAACAACCCCTTCGACCCAAAGGGTAGAAAAAGAAGCCAACCAGAAGAACCTCGTCCGAGTGTAGATTTCGTGAGACACTAATGCAAGCAAAGCCGGCACGCGCCCACTACTTTCTACTCTAATTCTAGGTGCACTCAAACCCAGGTCCGGCTTATCTCTCAATCATAGAACCACCCATCACCCCAATACAGCAATAATAATCAATATATATAATGCTGAAAATAAAGGTCAGAAATATAAATCCATACAAAATCCTCGACGGGAAAACAAGCGCTAGGATTGACTCTCTTAAGGGACGTTGGATCCCAAATGCATAAGAACCATCGCAGTCCTTAGCAGCCAGGGGACGTTGGGTCCCCAGCAGAGTCGCCAGCTGTCGCTATTGCGAAAATCGGCGCCGGCTGAACAGAAGAGTCGCCACCGTGCATTATTTATCCCACGGGAGGGAAAGGAAACGCTCAGAGTAAACCTCGCACAACATGGGAAAGGTATGGTCGTCGCAACCAAAACCTGGATTCGGGAGTCGGTTACGCAAGGGGAAGGTGTTAGCACCCCCCACGTCCGTCGTACTCGACGGGATCCACGCTTGTTTTCGGATATGGATTGTTATTCTATCTACTCTACAGGTCAAGGGTTAAAAAGAAAATAAAAGGACTCGGCAAAGTATCGCACTTTATGCCTACGTATTCCCGTCTGGAACGAGAAATCAGAGTCAACGTAGTTCGCCTACCTACTGGAAAGGAGGGGAAGGTTGCTCGCTAGGATATCGCATCTTATGCCTACGTACTTCCACACTGCATGGAAGATCAGAGCAAACGTAGTTCGGGCCACGTACGACACAAGCTTGTCTTGGTTGATTTTATTCCTTCTGAAAAAGGTTTTTCTGATTAGCAGTCCAAGCGGACAAAAATGACGTCTTGATGAGTTCACATTCTTTTACAGAAGAAGTGTCTTTTATTGTGTTTGGAAGATTTATGGTGTTTTTCTGTTTGTTTTGAGAAAGAAAGAGACAAAACTCTAACCTACGGCTGCGAAGGGAATAAAACTAACCTAATGTTATCATGCATGGGTTAAGACCTAATGTCTATCATGCTCCTCTCTTGCACGGAGAGAAACAGAGATCCTACGGGAACAGACGGAAACAGAAACAATATCAGATATATACAGTAAAACAGTAAAATGCATGAATGCAGCAATACAAGCGAGGCAAGGGAGTCCCACTCAACCTCGAACCTAGAAAACAATAGGCAAAAGTGAACAGGCTTCACTTTCAACCCAACAGGGTAAACAGCAAATAATACAGTCCAGAAAACCAATCAATACATCAGAAATGAAATACAGCAAAAATAAACAGCCACAGCAGCTCTGCATCAATATTTGTCTTCAAGTCATCATCAAACAACTATAAGCTTCAGGCAAGCAGCCATCTCCATCTCCACAACTTTCCAGCAAGGTCTTGATCATCAATCTTCAGTCTACAATGGTTTTTCTTCAAGTCTCAATCTTCAGGAGAAACATCAGTCAACCAGATGAAGTGAATGAATGTTAGACAGTTAATTACCTACCAAGGGTGGTTCATCAACTGTTAACATTAAACAGACAGTTTCCTCTCAAAAGTTCTATCTTTCAAATACATTCACTGATCCTTCCGAAGGAAGGAGGTGGATATTTGAAAGAGACTTTGAATCATAGAGAAAGGATGGATGCAGACAAGGCATTCCATGTTTGAGAAACAAGCTTTCTACTCTAGAGCTCTGCCTAGCTCCTAAACCCTAATCTCCTCAACAGCTGCTAGCAGGAGTCTCCTCATCAACTCTGGAAGTTGGTCTTCAAGCTCTGGATCTCCAATGGTTTCAACATCACAAGTCTGCAGATTCCCCCAATCCCCTGACAATCCCAATACCCACATAGACAAACAATAATCCCCAGAGGGCACACCATACCAATCAATCAAATATAGACAGTAATATACTAATAGCAGTAGGGGGATCCTAGTGATTTCTAAGGGAATCTATCCTATACCCATAACCCCTATAGTCCATACCCCAAAAATCAAATGAGAATCTCCTAAAAGAGTTAAACTATCTCACCTATGTTGATTTAAAACCCTAATTTTTTTCAGGTTGTTTTCATCTAAGCTAATCACCTAAAACTAACTCCTAAAAATATGAACTAAATTGCATGTACAAGATAACAATGTCTATTAATCAACCTAAAAAGAATGAACAAAAAATATTAAAGCAACTAGTAGAATCAAAATTTATCAAGATCATGTATGAAATGAAACACTTAAAATATGCATTTATTTGGAAAATATGGGGAAAATATCAAATAAAAAATAAAATGCAATTTTTATTTTTTTATAATTTTCTAGACTCTTTAAAGAAAATTATGCAAAAAGAATTATTGAAAAATAATGTTTTTATGATTTATTATGATTTTTAGAAAATGCATGAAAAATGAAAAGAAATTAAAAATGACAAAATAGAAAAATAGAGGGAGGGGGTGCCATCAGTAAGGGCGCTCAGTTATTTTTATGGAGTGGGCCAGAACACAGGGGTGCGAATAGAACAAAGGGTAAGGCCCATATGCTCTTCAGAATTTCAACAAAAAGCAAAAATTCAAAACGGTGTGAATAGCAAAGAAACCAGTTATAATTCATTGGGCCTGGCAATAGGGGGTGTCAAAAGCAAAGAATTCCAAAGCCCACTCAGAAACTTTAAGCGAAACGGGGCGTTTCACTCCTTTGAATTTCCCTCCGTTTCCAAATTAAATCGTGGCCGTTTGATCAGATTCCCAGTCAAGGTCAACTACTCCATCGTGTGGCCATGACTTCGTCATCAACCTCCAGCCAAACCCTAAGCTCTGAAACCCTAACCATGCACGAATCATACTCTCCTCTGTTCTCCCTCATACCTCCATGGATTCACACGACTCCAAGAGCAAAGTTGCTCTATGAACTTCCATCTATACAGCCATGATAATAATTTCTCCTAAAACTCACTCCATCAAACAACTCGATAGGAATAACAATCATAAATCAACATTTTCACCTGTGATCAAACCTCTCAATTCCTCATGATTCTTGCCCTAACCTAATCTATACTTCACCCTGATCATTTCAAGCCATATAAAGAGAATTATCATGCTATATTCCATGTGTTATGAACCTTAACAGAATTTGTGCACCATGATCAAACTCCATTAAACCTCTCGAAACTCTGTGGAAATCATCATCTAACCTAACTTAACCAGTCTAAGCTAACAAAACCCTATCATGCTAACTAAAAACATGCAATTCGAATAGAAATCCAACCTGGTTTAAAATGGAGATACAGCTATGGAAATCCTGGAATCAATGCTTGCAGGGACTTGAAACTGATCCACACACCACCACTTTGATTCTGTATGCAAAGATCTAGGCTCAAACTTCTTGAATCTTGTACTTGAGAAGTTCTTGCTCCTTGGATGGTTATCTTGAACAGCACGATCCTTCCTCCAATTCTACCAATCTTAATGTGAATTATGATGCTTGGATGATGATGATGAAGATTCAATCAAAAAATGTGAAGATTGATGGAGATTTGAGAGAGTTTGAGATACTTTTGCAAAATGGAGAAAGTGAATGAAACTTGAGGTTTTGAGAAAATGCAATCACCAACCATGGCATGAACCATCTCTTATCAATATATAGGTGAGGTTAGAACCTCCTAGAAGCTTGGAGAAGCTTCCCTTGCACAAATTCCCTTGAATTTGGTTTATGTACCTTCCATTACAAGCAACCATGAATAACTCACAAAATATGAACTAATCTCAAAATTCTACTTTAGCCAATGTCTTTAAAATGATCTTTCCATTCAAAATGACCTATAATTTTGCTTCATTTGGTCAAGATATGAAAAAACTCATTTTTAAGTCCATTTTTATTCATTAAATCCAACAATTTTGAAACCTTGTGCTATGAATCTTTCCAATCTCTCATGGTCACTTTTCTAGACTCAAAATGTCATTTGGAACAAGTTTGATGTTGTAAATTTTTCCATTTGAAGCTTCCTTGTATGAGTTTTGGGCATAGGTTGAAATGACCTGTAATTCTAAGATGACCAAAATAACCTTTGCTTGCCAAGACCATAAGTAGAGTTCCACAAATCATATGAAGGCATACTATACCATTCTAGAAATCTAAGACAATGAGGAACAACTCTTATGTTGACCAGAAATTCATTTGAAATCTCCTTGAGGGGTAAATATTGCTTGGAAGTCAAGTCACTTTCACAGACAAAATTTCAGATACCTCAGATGACCTGTAACTTGCAAGGACCATAACTTGAGTTCTATAAGTCTCCTTGATGTCTTCCACCACTCAAATTAAAGGTCTTGAGATCCTCTACAAGTTCCATGTTGTCCAAGGATCCATTTGAAGCTTTCATTTTGACTTATCTTGCTTGGAAATTTGACCTAAACTAGGGGATTTTACATAGAAACCCTAATTTAGAAACTCCTCTTCTCCTTGATTTCTCTTGATTTCTTCTTAGCATAACAACATATCCTTATTCTTGTTCCAAATGATGAACCCCACATCTCTCCAATAGCCTTTAATGCCTCTCAATCAGTCAATTGACCTAGAGTTGACCCAGGGTTGACCCAGATGAAACCCCAGTTGACTGTCTTCAACTGTAATTCTTGTGATCATAACAATGACTTGTCTCCTTCTCCAAATGACTTTATAAGTCCTCCAAGATGGCTAGATACTCCCCATGCATTCAATTCATAGCTCATACTTTCCTTATTGATCCCCAGATACACTCAGTTAGGAGGTAGATGAACTGCTTGATCCATTGACTTGATAGCTTCCCAGTTCTTTCTGATGACTTGAATGAGGTTGAATTTGAATAATAACCTCTTGATAGGCCTCTAGAGATGAGAATAATGATTGGTCCCCTATTGGATGACTTGCTATGCTTATGCTATGCAGATAAGTAACCTATGTACATGACTCTATATGCAAATGCTAATGATATTGAAACATAAACCAAGTGAATAAGGTTGAGCAAATTTTAGGGTGAAACACAATGTGGGAATACCTCACTTTTACTTTCAAAAAGGTAAATCCACCTATATATAGTGAATTCACCTATGAAGGTTAGGAAGTAGTAGTTACCTTATTTTGACCTCACTTCAAATGGTCCACGCACATTAGAGTGAACTAACGCTAGCCTTTTCTTCGACCTCATTGGCAAGTCATGCTTGGATGCTTTCCTAGTCTGTTTCGCTTTGCAACATTCCTCACACAGCTTACTTAGTTCTTTCACTTAAGGTAAACCATACACCATCTTCTTTTGGTTGAGCATACTTAAACTTCTAAAGTTTAGATGTTTATACCTATGATTCCGTAGCCAAATTTGTGTTCTTCTATAGTCGAATCAAGACACTTGTGACCAACAGGGTTAATCTCTACTTTGAATGTCCTGTTGTCTGCAAATGGTGCCTTCAGAATCAGCCTTCCATCACTATGTTACACCCTCATGTGATTCTTTTTTGTCTTTAAATTTTACCCTTTTGCAAGTAATTTACCTACGCTTATAAAGTTACTTGTCATTGAAGGTACATATAACACATTAATGATACTGACTTTTCAACCACCCTTCCTTACAACAGAGATATCTCTTTTTCCAAATGATGTGATATGCCGGCCATATGCAAATTTTTTCACTTTCTCAATTGATTCACCTAGCTTGGTGAAACAAGTCTTATTACCAGTCATGTGTTTATTGCATCTTCAATCGATGTACCACAAGTTAGTTTGCTCAGTGTTCGACTGAGTGTTGACCATGAGTAGCACATCATCATAATCACTATCTTCAGCATGTGCATACTGCACTACATCACTATCTTTCGCTCGTTCTTCCTTCTTTTTTTGACAGTCTCGAGCATGTGAGTGCATTCTTCAACTTAGCAATGTTTTGAGTGATTTCAAAACTAGGAGTATGACTTAGAAATTTTGTGTATTGGATGGTGTCAACCTAAGTTTAAATGTGCATTGATCATTATTAGCCTTAGGATGCATACAAGAGTTATTGAAATGGTTTGAAAGGTCTTAGGCATTTCATTCACATCAAAAATCAAGTTTGTGTGTCAATGAAACTCAACAAGTTGACCTATACGTGCTTAGGCCAACCTGTAGAAGCTTTTGCTTCAGTACAGGCGATCACATATGATTACAGGTTGCTCCCACACTCCAAGAATGAAACCTTTATATATATATATATATATATATATATATATATATATATATATATATATATATATATATATATATATATATATATATATATATATATATATATATATATATATATATATATATATATATATATATATATATATATATATATATATATATATATATATATATATATATATATATATATATATATATATATATATATACATGCACCATTATCTAGCAAGGTACTAGTGAATTACCT